>CM068361.1:6957645-7400592 GCA_034769755.1 Odontamblyopus lacepedii | reverse complement strand
GAGTACAGGATAGTGCTCCAAGTAATGATGCTTGGGTAGAAGCTGCACATGAGGAAAGAGTTGTTGGTATCTTTTGCGATGCTCTGAAATTTTGCACTCAAGGTAAGCAATGGATTCCCAGTGTGTGTTGGAGCAACCAAAAGCTCAACGACATCTTTTAAATCCATCAGAATTTGCCAAGCCTTTTCACCCTCTGGCACCAGATGCTCAATGATGAATGGGAGGAATCTTAGCAGGGCCCAGTTTTCATGGGCATTTCCCCCAATTGTTTTGGAGAGTTTCTGTGGAATTGCATGAGGCTTGTTCGTCTTGTCTGACCACTTATACGGAAAACCAAGAATGGATTTGTTGAGCTGCTCAAGACTGAAATATTTCTTGGATATCAACACTGACAAGCAGTGTGCAAGCTCCACAGGCACAACACCTTCGAAAACATCATGCATGATATCAGGGGGGTAACCTGAGAGAACATTAAAGTGAGCAAGGTTCTTAGTGAATACACACGGTCCTTTCACACCCAAACAGCTTGACCCATCCTGCTGGGCAGAGCCCACATGTGTTTCATGTAGGTGTTTGGTTCTCAGAGGAATGACCCGATCTCACGTCTTGTGATTGGATATCTTTTAGTGTTGCAGTGCAGAAACGGCATATGTGCCCTGCCGTAAAGCTTTCATTAAAACCTGCAATACTGTGAGCACCGAGGTTATCAGCAAGAACTACAAGAACTGTGCCTTTAACACACTTGCCGAGCAAAGGAACAAAAATTCCATCTTGCTCAAGGGTTTTTAAATCCTCAAGCAGTGGATGCAAAACTTGGTCATAACCATACTTCTTCACATCATCAGATTTGCTCAAGACTGCCAAGTAAATTGAGGAAAGGACTGAATGACAGCCTGGAGACAAATTACTGAGAGTCCAATAGATTGCACAGAGCTTGTGTTTTCTGCGAGAAGTACCTAAAGGATTGCATACCTTTTCTTCCATTATTTGTAGCATCTTTGGCGACAGACCGGGTTTTTTGACAAAGCGATTGTTCCTGATTATCCTCAAATATTTTTACTGGTGCATATTGACAATCTTTCTCAATCTCATTCATCAATTGTAACTTTTGTATTTTGTTGGTGGTTATAAGGGCTGTTTTCAGTGTGTTAGTGGTTGTAAGGGCTGTTTTCAGTGTGTTGGTGGTTATAAGGGCTGTTTTCAGTGTGTTGGTGGTTGTAAGGGCTGTTTTCAGTGTGTTAGTGGTTGTAAGGGCTGTTTTCAGTGTGTTAGTGGTTATAAGGGCTGTTTTCAGTGTGTTGGTGGTTGTAAGGGCTGTTTTCAGTGTGTTAGTGGTTGTAAGGGCTGTTTTGAATGAGTTAGTGGTTATAAGGGCTGTTTTCAGTGTGTTGGTGGTTGCAAGGGCTGTTTTCAGTGTGTTAGTGGTTATAAGGGCTGTTTTCAGTGTGTTGGTGGTTATAAGGGCTGTTTTCAGTGTGTTGGTGGTTATAAGGGCTGTTTTCAGTGTGTTGGTGGTTATAAGGGCTGTTTTCAGTGTGTTGGTGGTTGTAAGGGCTGTTTTCAGTGTGTTGGTGGTTATAAGGGCTGTTTTCAGTGTGTTGGTGGTTGTAAGGGCTGTTTTCAGTGTGTTGGTGGTTGTAAGGGCTGTTTTGAATGAGTTAGTGGTTATAAGGGCTGTTTTCAGTGTGTTGGTGGTTGTAAGGGCTGTTTTCAGTGTGTTGGTGGTTATAAGGGCTGTTTTCAGTGTGTTAGTGGTTATAAGGGCTGTTTTCAGTGTGTTGGTGGTTGTAAGGGCTGTTTTGAATGAGTTAGTGGTTATAAGGGCTGTTTTCAGTGTGTTGGTGGTTATAAGGGCTGTTTTCAGTGTGTTGGTGGTTGTAAGGGCTGTTTTCAGTGTGTTGGTGGTTATAAGGGCTGTTTTCAGTGTGTTGGTGGTTGTAAGGGCTGTTTTCAGTGTGTTGGTGGTTGTAAGGGCTGTTTTGAATGAGTTAGTGGTTATAAGGGCTGTTTTCAGTGTGTTGGTGCTTGTAAGGGCTGTTTTCAGTGTGTTGGTGGTTGTAAAGGCTGTTTTCAGTGTGTTGGTGGTTATAAGGGCTGTTTTCAGTGTGTTAGTGGTTGTAAGGGCTGTTTTCAGTGTGTTAGTGGTTATAAGGGCTGTTTTCAGTGTGGTAGTGGTTGTCAGGGCTGTTTTCAGTGTGTTGGTGGTTATAAGGGCTGTTTTCTGTGTGTTGGTGGTTGTAAGGGCTGTTTTGAATGAGTTAGTGGTTATAAGGGCTGTTTTCAGTGTGTTAGTGGTTGTAAGGGCTGTTTTCAGTGTGTTAGTGGTTGTAAGGGCTGTTTTGAATGAGTTAGTGGTTATAAGGGCTGTTTTCAGTGTGTTGGTGGTTGTAAGGGCTGTTTTCAGTGTGTTAGTGGTTATAAGGGCTGTTTTCAGTGTATTGGTGGTTATAAGGGCTGTTTTCAGTGTGTTGGTGGTTATAAGGGCTGTTTTCAGTGTGTTGGTGGTTATAAGGGCTGTTTTCAGTGTGTTAGTGGTTGTAAGGGCTGTTTTCAGTGTGTTAGTGGTTGTAAGGGCTGTTTTGAATGAGTTAGTGGTTATAAGGGCTGTTTTCAGTGTGTTGGTGGTTGTAAGGGCTGTTTTCAGTGTGTTAGTGGTTGTAAGGGCTGTTTTGAATGAGTTAGTGGTTATAAGGGCTGTTTTCAGTGTGTTGGTGGTTGCAAGGGCTGTTTTCAGTGTGTTAGTGGTTATAAGGGCTGTTTTCAGTGTATTGGTGGTTATAAGGGCTGTTTTCAGTGTGTTGGTGGTTATAAGGGCTGTTTTCAGTGTGTTGGTGGTTATAAGGGCTGTTTTCAGTGTGTTGGTGGTTATAAGGGCTGTTTTCAGTGTGTTGGTGGGTATAAGGGCTGTTTTCAGTGTGTTGGTGGTTATAAGGGCTGTTTTCAGTGTGTTGGTGGTTGTAAGGGCTGTTTTCAGTGTGTTGGTGGTTATAAGGGCTGTTTTCAGTGTGGTAGTGGTTGTCAGGGCTGTTTTCAGTGTGTTGGTGGTTATAAGGGCTGTTTTCTGTGTGTTGGTGGTTGTAAGGGCTGTTTTGAATGAGTTAGTGGTTATAAGGGCTGTTTTCAGTGTGTTAGTGGTTGTACGGGCTGTTTTCAGTGTGTTAGTGGTTGTAAGGGCTGTTTTGAATGAGTTAGTGGTTATAAGGGCTGTTTTCAGTGTGTTGGTGGTTGTAAGGGCTGTTTTCAGTGTGTTAGTGGTTGTAAGGGCTGTTTTGAATGAGTTAGTGGTTATAAGGGCTGTTTTCAGTGTGTTGGTGGTTGTAAGGGCTGTTTTCAGTGTGTTAGTGGTTGTAAGGGCTGTTTTGAATGAGTTAGTGGTTATAAGGGCTGTTTTCAGTGTGTTGGTGGTTGCAAGGGCTGTTTTCAGTGTGTTAGTGGTTATAAGGGCTGTTTTCAGTGTGTTGGTGGTTATAAGGGCTGTTTTCAGTGTGTTGGTGGTTATAAGGGCTGTTTTCAGTGTGTTAGTGGTTGTAAGGGCTGTTTTCAGTGTGTTAGTGGTTGTAAGGGCTGTTTTGAATGAGTTAGTGGTTATAAGGGCTGTTTTCAGTGTGTTGGTGGTTGTAAGGGCTGTTTTCAGTGTGTTAGTGGTTGTAAGGGCTGTTTTGAATGAGTTAGTGGTTATAAGGGCTGTTTTCAGTGTGTTGGTGGTTGCAAGGGCTGTTTTCAGTGTGTTAGTGGTTATAAGGGCTGTTTTCAGTGTGTTGGTGGTTATAAGGGCTGTTTTCAGTGTGTTGGTGGTTATAAGGGCTGTTTTCAGTGTGTTGGTGGTTATAAGGGCTGTTTTCAGTGTGTTGGTGGTTATAAGGGCTGTTTTCAGTGTGTTGGTGGTTATAAGGGCTGTTTTCAGTGTGTTGGTGGTTGTAAGGGCTGTTTTCAGTGTGTTGGTGGTTATAAGGGCTGTTTTCAGTGTGTTAGTGGTTATAAGGGCTGTTTTCAGTGTGTTGGTGGTTATAAGGGCTGTTTTCAGTGTGTTGGTGGTTGTAAGGGCTGTTTTGAATGAGTTAGTGGTTATAAGGGCTGTTTTCAGTGTGTTGGTGGTTGTAAGGGCTGTTTTCAGTGTGTTAGTGGTTATAAGGGCTGTTTTCAGTGTGTTGGTGGTTATAAGGGCTGTTTTCAGTGTGTTGGTGGTTATAAGGGCTGTTTTCAGTGTGTTAGTGGTTATAAGGGCTGTTTTCAGTGTGTTAGTGGTTATAAGGGCTGTTTTCAGTGTGTTGGTGGTTGTAAGGGCTGTTTTCAGTGTGTTAGTGGTTATAAGGGCTGTTTTCAGTGTGTTGGTGGTTATAAGGGCTGTTTTCAGTGTGTTGGTGGTTATAAGGGCTGTTTTCAGTGTGTTGGTGGTTATAAGGGCTGTTTTCAGTGTGTTGGTGGTTATAAGGGCTGTTTTCAGTGTGTTGGTGGTTATAAGGGCTGTTTTCAGTGTGTTGGTGGTTATAAGGGCTGTTTTCAGTGTGTTGGTGGTTGTAAGGGCTGTTTTCAGTGTGTTGGTGGTTATAAGGGCTGTTTTCAGTGTGTTGGTGGTTATAAGGGCTGTTTTCAGTGTGTTAGTGGTTATAAGGGCTGTTTTCAGTGTGTTGGTGGTTATAAGGGCTGTTTTCAGTGTGTTGGTGGTTGTAAGGGCTGTTTTCAGTGTGTTAGTGGTTATAAGGGCTGTTTTCAGTGTGTTGGTGGTTGTAAGGGCTGTTTTCAGTGTGTTAGTGGTTGTAAGGGCTGTTTTGAATGAGTTAGTGGTTATAAGGGCTGTTTTCAGTGTGTTGGTGGTTGTAAGGGCTGTTTTCAGTGTGTTGGTGGTTATAAGGGCTGTTTTCAGTGTGTTGGTGGTTATAAGGGCTGTTTTCAGTGTGTTGGTGGTTATAAGGGCTGTTTTCAGTGTGTTAGTGGTTGTAAGGGCTGTTTTCAGTGTGTTAGTGGTTGTAAGGGCTGTTTTGAATGAGTTAGTGGTTATAAGGGCTGTTTTCAGTGTGTTGGTGGTTGTAAGGGCTGTTTTCAGTGTGTTAGTGGTTATAAGGGCTGTTTTCAGTGTGTTGGTGGTTATAAGGGCTGTTTTCAGTGTGTTGGTGGTTATAAGGGCTGTTTTCAGTGTGTTGGTGGTTATAAGGGCTGTTTTCAGTGTGTTGGTGGTTATAAGGGCTGTTTTCAGTGTGTTGGTGGTTATAAGGGCTGTTTTCAGTGTGTTGGTGGTTGTAAGGGCTGTTTTCAGTGTGTTGGTGGTTATAAGGGCTGTTTTCAGTGTGTTAGTGGTTATAAGGGCTGTTTTCAGTGTGTTGGTGGTTATAAGGGCTGTTTTCAGTGTGTTGGTGGTTGTAAGGGCTGTTTTGAATGAGTTAGTGGTTATAAGGGCTGTTTTCAGTGTGTTGGTGGTTGTAAGGGCTGTTTTCAGTGTGTTAGTGGTTATAAGGGCTGTTTTCAGTGTGTTGGTGGTTATAAGGGCTGTTTTCAGTGTGTTGGTGGTTATAAGGGCTGTTTTCAGTGTGTTAGTGGTTATAAGGGCTGTTTTCAGTGTGTTAGTGGTTATAAGGGCTGTTTTCAGTGTGTTGGTGGTTATAAGGGCTGTTTTCAGTGTGTTAGTGGTTATAAGGGCTGTTTTCAGTGTGTTGGTGGTTATAAGGGCTGTTTTCAGTGTGTTAGTGGTTATAAGGGCTGTTTTCAGTGTGTTGGTGGTTATAAGGGCTGTTTTCAGTGTGTTAGTGGTTATAAGGGCTGTTTTCAGTGTGTTGGTGGTTGTAAGGGCTGTTTTCAGTGTGTTGGTGGTTATAAGGGCTGTTTTCAGTGTGTTGGTGGTTATAAGGGCTGTTTTCAGTGTGTTGGTGGTTATAAGGGCTGTTTTCAGTGTGTTGGTGGTTATAAGGGCTGTTTTCAGTGTGTTGGTGGTTGTAAGGGCTGTTTTCAGTGTGTTGGTGGTTATAAGGGCTGTTTTCAGTGTGTTGGTGGTTATAAGGGCTGTTTTCAGTGTGTTGGTGGTTGTAAGGGCTGTTTTCAGTGTGTTAGTGGTTATAAGGGCTGTTTTCAGTGTGTTGGTGGTTATAAGGGCTGTTTTCAGTGTGTTGGTGGTTATAAGGGCTGTTTTCAGTGTGTTGGTGGTTGTAAGGGCTGTTTTCAGTGTGTTAGTGGTTATAAGGGCTGTTTTCAGTGTGTTAGTGGTTATAAGGGCTGTTTTCAGTGTGTTGGTGGTTGTAAGGGCTGTTTTGAATGAGTTAGTGGTTATAAGGGCTGTTTTCAGTGTGTTGGTGGTTGTAAGGGCTGTTTTCAGTGTGTTAGTGGTTATAAGGGCTGTTTTCAGTGTGTTGGTGGTTATAAGGGCTGTTTTCAGTGTGTTGGTGGTTATAAGGGCTGTTTTCAGTGTGTTGGTGGTTATAAGGGCTGTTTTCAGTGTGTTGGTGGTTATAAGGGCTGTTTTCAGTGTGTTGGTGGTTATAAGGGCTGTTTTCAGTGTGTTGGTGGTTATAAGGGCTGTTTTCAGTGTGTTGGTGGTTATAAGGGCTGTTTTCAGTGTGTTAGTGGTTATAAGGGCTGTTTTCAGTGTGTTGGTGGTTATAAGGGCTGTTTTCAGTGTGTTGGTGGTTGTAAGGGCTGTTTTGAATGAGTTAGTGGTTATAAGGGCTGTTTTCAGTGTGTTAGTGGTTGTAAGGGCTGTTTTCAGTGTGTTAGTGGTTGTAAGGGCTGTTTTGAATGAGTTAGTGGTTATAAGGGCTGTTTTCAGTGTGTTGGTGGTTGTAAGGGCTGTTTTCAGTGTGTTAGTGGTTGTAAGGGCTGTTTTGAATGAGTTAGTGGTTATAAGGGCTGTTTTCAGTGTGTTGGTGGTTATAAGGGCTGTTTTCAGTGTGTTAGTGGTTATAAGGGCTGTTTTCAGTGTGTTGGTGGTTATAAGGGCTGTTTTCAGTGTGTTGGTGGTTATAAGGGCTGTTTTCAGTGTGTTGGTGGTTATAAGGGCTGTTTTCAGTGTGTTGGTGGTTATAAGGGCTGTTTTCAGTGTGTTGGTGGTTATAAGGGCTGTTTTCAGTGTGTTGGTGGTTATAAGGGCTGTTTTCAGTGTGTTGGTGGTTATAAGGGCTGTTTTCAGTGTGTTGGTGGTTATAAGGGCTGTTTTCAGTGTGTTAGTGGTTATAAGGGCTGTTTTCAGTGTGTTGGTGGTTATAAGGGCTGTTTTCAGTGTGTTGGTGGTTGTAAGGGCTGTTTTGAATGAGTTAGTGGTTATAAGGGCTGTTTTCAGTGTGTTAGTGGTTGTAAGGGCTGTTTTCAGTGTGTTAGTGGTTGTAAGGGCTGTTTTGAATGAGTTAGTGGTTATAAGGGCTGTTTTCAGTGTGTTGGTGGTTGTAAGGGCTGTTTTCAGTGTGTTAGTGGTTGTAAGGGCTGTTTTGAATGAGTTAGTGGTTATAAGGGCTGTTTTCAGTGTGTTGGTGGTTGTAAGGGCTGTTTTCAGTGTGTTAGTGGTTATAAGGGCTGTTTTCAGTGTGTTGGTGGTTATAAGGGCTGTTTTCAGTGTGTTGGTGGTTATAAGGGCTGTTTTCAGTGTGTTGGTGGTTATAAGGGCTGTTTTCAGTGTGTTGGTGGTTATAAGGGCTGTTTTCAGTGTGTTGGTGGTTGTAAGGGCTGTTTTCAGTGTGTTGGTGGTTATAAGGGCTGTTTTCAGTGTGTTGGTGGTTGTAAGGGCTGTTTTCAGTGTGTTAGTGGTTGTAAGGGCTGTTTTCAGTGTGTTGGTGGTTATAAGGGCTGTTTTCAGTGTGTTGGTGGTTATAAGGGCTGTTTTCAGTGTGTTGGTGGTTATAAGGGCTGTTTTCAGTGTGTTGGTGGTTGTAAGGGCTGTTTTCAGTGTGTTGGTGGTTATAAGGGCTGTTTTCAGTGTGTTGGTGGTTGTAAGGGCTGTTTTCAGTGTGTTGGTGGTTGTAAGGGCTGTTTTGAATGAGTTAGTGGTTATAAGGGCTGTTTTCAGTGTGTTGGTGGTTGTAAGGGCTGTTTTCAGTGTGTTGGTGGTTATAAGGGCTGTTTTCAGTGTGTTAGTGGTTGTAAGGGCTGTTTTCAGTGTGTTAGTGGTTATAAGGGCTGTTTTCAGTGTGTTAGTGGTTGTAAGGGCTGTTTTCAGTGTGTTAGTGGTTATAAGGGCTGTTTTGAATGAGTTAGTGGTTATAAGGGCTGTTTTCAGTGTGTTGGTGGTTGTAAGGGCTGTTTTCAGTGTGTTAGTGGTTATAAGGGCTGTTTTCAGTGTGTTGGTGGTTATAAGGGCTGTTTTCAGTGTGTTGGTGGTTATAAGGGCTGTTTTCAGTGTGTTGGTGGTTATAAGGGCTGTTTTCAGTGTGTTGGTGGTTATAAGGGCTGTTTTCAGTGTGTTGGTGGTTATAAGGGCTGTTTTCAGTGTGTTGGTGGTTGTAAGGGCTGTTTTCAGTGTGTTGGTGGTTATAAGGGCTGTTTTCAGTGTGGTAGTGGTTGTCAGGGCTGTTTTCAGTGTGTTGGTGGTTATAAGGGCTGTTTTCTGTGTGTTGGTGGTTGTAAGGGCTGTTTTGAATGAGTTAGTGGTTATAAGGGCTGTTTTCAGTGTGTTAGTGGTTGTACGGGCTGTTTTCAGTGTGTTAGTGGTTGTAAGGGCTGTTTTCAGTGTGTTGGTGGTTATAAGGGCTGTTTTCAGTGTGTTGGTGGTTATAAGGGCTGTTTTCAGTGTGTTAGTGGTTATAAGGGCTGTTTTCAGTGTGTTAGTGGTTATAAGGGCTGTTTTCAGTGTGTTGGTGGTTGTAAGGGCTGTTTTCAGTGTGTTGGTGGTTATAAGGGCTGTTTTCAGTGTGTTGGTGGTTATAAGGGCTGTTTTCAGTGTGTTGGTGGTTATAAGGGCTGTTTTCAGTGTGTTGGTGGTTATAAGGGCTGTTTTCAGTGTGTTGGTGGTTATAAGGGCTGTTTTCAGTGTGTTGGTGGTTATAAGGGCTGTTTTCAGTGTGTTGGTGGTTGTAAGGGCTGTTTTCAGTGTGTTGGTGGTTATAAGGGCTGTTTTCAGTGTGTTGGTGGTTGTAAGGGCTGTTTTCAGTGTGTTGGTGGTTGTAAGGGCTGTTTTCAGTGTGTTAGTGGTTATAAGGGCTGTTTTCAGTGTGTTGGTGGTTGTAAGGGCTGTTTTCAGTGTGTTGGTGGTTATAAGGGCTGTTTTCAGTGTGTTAGTGGTTGTAAGGGCTGTTTTCAGTGTGTTAGTGGTTATAAGGGCTGTTTTCAGTGTGTTGGTGGTTGTAAGGGCTGTTTTCAGTGTGTTAGTGGTTATAAGGGCTGTTTTGAATGAGTTAGTGGTTATAAGGGCTGTTTTCAGTGTGTTGGTGGTTGTAAGGGCTGTTTTCAGTGTGTTAGTGGTTATAAGGGCTGTTTTCAGTGTGTTGGTGGTTATAAGGGCTGTTTTCAGTGTGTTGGTGGTTATAAGGGCTGTTTTCAGTGTGTTGGTGGTTATAAGGGCTGTTTTCAGTGTGTTGGTGGTTATAAGGGCTGTTTTCAGTGTGTTGGTGGTTATAAGGGCTGTTTTCAGTGTGTTGGTGGTTGTAAGGGCTGTTTTCAGTGTGTTGGTGGTTATAAGGGCTGTTTTCAGTGTGTTAGTGGTTATAAGGGCTGTTTTCAGTGTGTTGGTGGTTATAAGGGCTGTTTTCAGTGTGTTGGTGGTTGTAAGGGCTGTTTTGAATGAGTTAGTGGTTATAAGGGCTGTTTTCAGTGTGTTGGTGGTTGTAAGGGCTGTTTTCAGTGTGTTAGTGGTTGTAAGGGCTGTTTTGAATGAGTTAGTGGTTATAAGGGCTGTTTTCAGTGTGTTGGTGGTTGTAAGGGCTGTTTTCAGTGTGTTAGTGGTTATAAGGGCTGTTTTCAGTGTGTTGGTGGTTATAAGGGCTGTTTTCAGTGTGTTGGTGGTTATAAGGGCTGTTTTCAGTGTGTTGGTGGTTGTAAGGGCTGTTTTCAGTGTGTTAGTGGTTATAAGGGCTGTTTTCAGTGTGTTGGTGGTTATAAGGGCTGTTTTCAGTGTGTTGGTGGTTATAAGGGCTGTTTTCAGTGTGTTAGTGGTTGTAAGGGCTGTTTTCAGTGTGTTAGTGGTTGTAAGGGCTGTTTTGAATGAGTTAGTGGTTATAAGGGCTGTTTTCAGTGTGTTGGTGGTTGTAAGGGCTGTTTTCAGTGTGTTAGTGGTTGTAAGGGCTGTTTTGAATGAGTTAGTGGTTATAAGGGCTGTTTTCAGTGTGTTGGTGGTTATAAGGGCTGTTTTCAGTGTGTTGGTGGTTGTAAGGGCTGTTTTCAGTGTGTTAGTGGTTATAAGGGCTGTTTTCAGTGTGTTAGTGGTTGTAAGGGCTGTTTTCAGTGTGTTAGTGGTTGTAAGGGCTGTTTTGAATGAGTTAGTGGTTATAAGGGCTGTTTTCAGTGTGTTGGTGGTTGTAAGGGCTGTTTTCAGTGTGTTAGTGGTTGTAAGGGCTGTTTTGAATGAGTTAGTGGTTATAAGGGCTGTTTTCAGTGTGTTGGTGGTTGCAAGGGCTGTTTTCAGTGTGTTAGTGGTTATAAGGGCTGTTTTCAGTGTGTTGGTGGTTATAAGGGCTGTTTTCAGTGTGTTGGTGGTTATAAGGGCTGTTTTGAATGAGTTAGTGGTTATAAGGGCTGTTTTCAGTGTGTTAGTGGTTGTAAGGGCTGTTTTCAGTGTGTTAGTGGTTGTAAGGGCTGTTTTGAATGAGTTAGTGGTTATAAGGGCTGTTTTCAGTGTGTTGGTGGTTGTAAGGGCTGTTTTCAGTGTGTTAGTGGTTGTAAGGGCTGTTTTGAATGAGTTAGTGGTTATAAGGGCTGTTTTCAGTGTGTTGGTGGTTGCAAGGGCTGTTTTCAGTGTGTTAGTGGTTATAAGGGCTGTTTTCAGTGTATTGGTGGTTATAAGGGCTGTTTTCAGTGTGTTGGTGGTTATAAGGGCTGTTTTCAGTGTGTTGGTGGTTATAAGGGCTGTTTTCAGTGTGTTGGTGGTTATAAGGGCTGTTTTCAGTGTGTTGGTGGTTATAAGGGCTGTTTTCAGTGTGTTGGTGGTTATAAGGGCTGTTTTCAGTGTGTTGGTGGTTGTAAGGGCTGTTTTCAGTGTGTTGGTGGTTATAAGGGCTGTTTTCAGTGTGGTAGTGGTTGTCAGGGCTGTTTTCAGTGTGTTGGTGGTTATAAGGGCTGTTTTCAGTGTGTTGGTGGTTGTAAGGGCTGTTTTCAGTGTGTTAGTGGTTGTAAGGGCTGTTTTGAATGAGTTAGTGGTTATAAGGGCTGTTTTCAGTGTGTTGGTGGTTGTAAGGGCTGTTTTCAGTGTGTTAGTGGTTATAAGGGCTGTTTTCAGTGTGTTGGTGGTTATAAGGGCTGTTTTCAGTGTGTTGGTGGTTATAAGGGCTGTTTTCAGTGTGTTGGTGGTTGTAAGGGCTGTTTTCAGTGTGTTGGTGGTTATAAGGGCTGTTTTCAGTGTGTTAGTGGTTGTAAGGGCTGTTTTCAGTGTGTTAGTGGTTATAAGGGCTGTTTTCAGTGTGTTAGTGGTTGTAAGGGCTGTTTTCAGTGTGTTGGTGGTTGTAAGGGCTGTTTTCAGTGTGTTGGTGGTTGTAAGGGCTGTTTTCAGTGTGTTGGTGGTTGTAAGGGCTGTTTTCAGTGTGTTGGTGGTTGTAAGGGCTGTTTTCAGTGTGTTGGTGGTTATAAGGGCTGTTTTCAGTGTGTTGGTGGTTATAAGGGCTGTTTTCAGTGTGTTAGTGGTTATAAGGGCTGTTTTCAGTGTGTTAGTGGTTATAAGGGCTGTTTTCAGTGTGTTGGTGGTTGTAAGGGCTGTTTTCAGTGTGTTGGTGGTTATAAGGGCTGTTTTCAGTGTGTTAGTGGTTATAAGGGCTGTTTTGAATGAGTTAGTGGTTATAAGGGCTGTTTTCAGTGTGTTGGTGGTTGTAAGGGCTGTTTTCAGTGTGTTAGTGGTTGTAAGGGCTGTTTTGAATGAGTTAGTGGTTATAAGGGCTGTTTTCAGTGTGTTGGTGGTTGTAAGGGCTGTTTTCAGTGTGTTGGTGGTTATAAGGGCTGTTTTCAGTGTGTTAGTGGTTATAAGGGCTGTTTTCAGTGTGTTAGTGGTTGTAAGGGCTGTTTTCAGTGTGTTGGTGGTTATAAGGGCTGTTTTCAGTGTGTTAGTGGTTATAAGGGCTGTTTTCAGTGTGTTAGTGGTTATAAGGGCTGTTTTCAGTGTGTTAGTGGTTATAAGGGCTGTTTTCAGTGTGTTGGTGGTTATAAGGGCTGTTTTGAATGAGTTAGTGGTTATAAGGGCTGTTTTCAGTGTGTTGGTGGTTATAAGGGCTGTTTTCAGTGTGTTAGTGGTTATAAGGGCTGTTTTGAATGAGTTAGTGGTTATAAGGGCTGTTTTCAGTGTGTTGGTGGTTATAAGGGCTGTTTTCAGTGTGTTAGTGGTTATAAGGGCTGTTTTCAGTGTGTTAGTGGTTATAAGGGCTGTTTTCAGTGTGTTGGTGGTTATAAGGGCTGTTTTGAAGTGATTTCAAATTTCAAAGCGTTAACTTACCAAACATAAACATAATTCACCACCAAATCCCCGAAAAATAGTTTGGAAACATGTTTAGGTGCCACAAATTTTGCGATATTGCTTAATAACCACAAGTACAATACTTATAAATTATGTCTTGAGGCAAAAGGTGACAAAAAGGGTTGAAAGAAGTTTACCACAGCAATTAGTGTCATTATAAACGAGAAATAACTCAATTTTTCCAAACTATTTTTGAATTAAAGTAAGATGAAAAATATAATATAATAATCATTTATCTCTTGCACACTGAAAAGAGCTGGCCATCTGGTTTTAATAACAGCAATCATGGGGGCATCTCGAATAATTTCTTGCCTTCTATGAGCAAAGGTCTTGGTCATCATTGCAGTCACTGTGTCCTCATTGTTCTTTTTCTTAACTTCCGAAATGAGGGTCTCCCTCATCTTTTCAAGTGTGTCTGCAGATTCACCTGATGGGTAGGAGGGACAGTAATTGACTTCAGCTTTACGGGCTTTCTTCACTCCTGAAGCAGGACTGGTCTTCTCTGCAGGTTTATTGGTTAAGGAATTTACTTCGACCTCTGGGCATCCAAGTCGCTTGAGCTTCCTTCTGTAGTTGGCAAGCTTATATTTCAAACTAACTTTCCAGCCAGCATATCCAGTGGCAGAGCCTGGTTCCCTTAAACATGGATGTGATGACACAAGGGCTTCTGCTCCATCTTCAAACTCGCCATCAGTGGGGTATACTTTGTACCGCACAATTGCTTCTGCCAAACCGTCCAGAATAGCAGTTTTAAGTCTTATGTCAGGGTCAAGCAAAGTTCCATTTGCTTTGAATGCAGAATTGGCTTTTTCAAGCTGCAGCTCACAATCATATGGGAATTTGGGAACATCAAAAACAACAGGCCACCCAGACGATCTTGAGGCGGCACTCTCGAGATGTCAAAATGTCGGTGTCATATGAGGCAAATGAGTCATCACTACAGCATGATGTAACAGGAGTTGAGTGGGGACGGTGTGGAGTGGCAGGCAGGCCATACTCAAAGATTAGCTTTATGGTACTTTTGTCCTCAATCTCTGACATAGACGTCAAGTTGGTAAAATCATTGCCAAACTCAGCATCCATGAATTGAAGCCTGAAGTCAGTCTGCACGCCACACTCTCGCTTTATGTGGTCAACAAGCTCAGGAACAGTTGCTGGAAGCCCATCCGGTAAGATCAGTCTCTGGGAATTGTTTTCCCCAAGTATAATTCTCAGCTTTACGGAAGCAGCCATTTCTCATCACTCTGAAAATCAGAAAAGAAAACATTTCACCCATTAAATATGAGAAAGTCAATGACTTTGTAATTACGCAATTGAATTATGCAGTTAAGACATAATTACACATATTACATAAATATGCATATAATATAAATACCAGTCAAAAGTTTGAAACTTGACTGGTACAGTTTGTACACCACACTACATATACAAACGCACATACCACCCACCCACCAACACCCATGTTATGTTAATTTACATTTGAATCTTAACACACCTTAAACACTTATATGTCTTTTGAGGATCACCATTCTCAGTGATCCAATGTGGTAGTCTGCCAGAGGGTAGTCATCTGCCAAATCATTAAACTCAATCAGATCTGTCTCATTGGTTGGACATGCCATGAGCTCAAAGGCTCTGTGGTGCTCACTATACAAACTAGAAAGTCGCTTGACTACAAACACAAGTCTCTCTCTTATGACAAAAATGTGATCAATCTGTCTGAACTCAGGTAGACAACTTGTAGACCCATGAGCTACAATCATGCCCTTTCTGAAACGTACACCATTGGCTAACACAGATTTAGTCATGTGTATCTCTCTTGTGCCAGGAAACATCTGATCAATGTTCTCCATGATTTCATTCTTTAGAACATTGACAGGAACAGTTGAGACACCTGTGATCTCAAAAGCAGGTTTTTCAAAACTTGATGCTCTCATGTGATATGATATCATGAGCTGGTGCTTGACAGCTAACGTAAGGGGCACATTTTTGAAGCAGTTTGAATGTCGAATGACCTGCTTAAAGAAACTGTGCTTCGCCTCGAAGCGCGTGGTCCAGAGACTAACAAGAGGACCGAATTTCCTGATGAGTACAGGATAGTGCTCCAAGTAATGATGCTTGGGTAGAAGCTGCACATGAGGAAAGAGTTGTTGGTATCTTTTGCGATGCTCTGAAATTTTGCACTCAAGGTAAGCAATGGATTCCCCAGTGTGTGTTGGAGCAACCAAAAGCTCAACGACATCTTTTAAATCCATCAGAATTTGCCAAGCCTTTTCACCCTCTGGCACCAGATGCCCAATGATGAATGGGAGGAATCTTAGCAGGGCCCAGTTTTCATGGGCATTTCCCCCAATTGTTTTGGAGAGTTTCTGTGGAATTGCATGAGGCTTGTTCGTCTTGTCTGACCACTTGTACGGAAAACCAAGAATGGATTTGTTGAGCTGCTCAAGACTGAAATATTTCTTGGATATCAACACTGACAAGCAGTGTGCAAGCTCCACAGGCACAACACCTTCGAAAACATCATGCATGATATCAGGGGGGTAACCTGAGAGAACATTAAAGTGAGCAAGGTTCTTAGTGAATACACACGGTCCTTTCACACCCAAACAGCTTGACCCATCCTGCTGGGCAGAGCCCACATGTGTTTCATGTAGGTGTTTGGTTCTCAGAGGGAATGACCCCGATCTCACGTCTTGTGATTGGATATCTTTTCGTGTTGCAGTGCAGAAACGGCATATGTGCCCTGCCGTAAAGCTTTCATTAAAACCTGCAATACTGTGAGCACCGAGGTTATCAGCAAGAACTACAAGAACTGTGCCTTTAACACACTTGCCGAGCAAAGGAACAAAAATTCCATCTTGCTCAAGGGTTTTTAAATCCTCAAGCAGTGGATGCAAAACTTGGTCATAACCATACTTCTTCACATCATCAGATTTGCTCAAGACTGCCAAGTAAATTGAGGAAAGGACTGAATGACAGCCTGGAGACAAATTACTGAGAGTCCAATAGATTGCACAGAGCTTGTGTTTTCTGCGAGAAGTACCTAAAGGATTGCATACCTTTTCTTCCATTATTTGTAGCATCTTTGGCGACAGACCGGGTTTTTTGACAAAGCGATTGTTCCCTGATTATCCTCAAATATTTTTACTGGTGCATATTGACAATCTTTCTCAATCTCATTCATCAATTGTAACTTTTGTATTTTGTTGGTGGTTATAAGGGCTGTTTTCAGTGTGTTAGTGGTTGTAAGGGCTGTTTTCAGTGTGTTGGTGGTTGTAAGGGCTGTTTTCAGTTTGTTGGTGGTTGTAAGGGCTGTTTTCAGTGTGTTAGTGGTTGTAAGGGCTGTTTTCAGTGTGTTGGTGTTTATAAGGGCTGTTTTCAGTGTGTTGGTGGTTGTAAGGGCTGTTTTCAGTGTGTTAGTGGTTGTAAGGGCTGTTTTGAATGAGTTAGTGGTTATAAGGGCTGTTTTCAGTGTGTTGGTGGTTGCAAGGGCTGTTTTCAGTGTGTTAGTGGTTGTAAGGGCTGTTTTCAGTGTGTTAGTGGTTATAAGGGCTGTTTTCAGTGTGTTGGTGGTTATAAGGGCTGTTTTCAGTGTGTTGGTGGTTATAAGGGCTGTTTTCAGTGTGTTGGTGGTTGTAAGGGCTGTTTTCAGTGTGTTGGTGGTTATAAGGGCTGTTTTCAGTGTGTTAGTGGGTGTAAGGGTTGTTTTCAGTGTGTTAGTGGTTATAAGGGCTGTTATCAGTGTGTTAGTGGTTGTAAGGGCTGTTTTCTGTGTGTTGGTGGTTGTAAGGGCTGTTTTGAATGAGTTAGTGGTTATAAGGGCTGTTTTCAGTGTGTTGGTGGTTGTAAGGGCTGTTTTCAGTGTGTTGGTGGTTATAAGGGCTGTTTTCAGTGTGTTAGTGGTTATAAGGGCTGTTTTCAGTGTGTTGGTGGTTGTAAGGGCTGTTTTGAATGAGTTAGTGGTTATAAGGGCTGTTTTCAGTGTGTTGGTGGTTATAAGGGCTGTTTTCAGTGTGTTGGTGGTTATAAGGGCTGTTTTCAGTGTGTTGGTGGTTATAAGGGCTGTTTTCAGTGTGTTGGTGGTTGTAAGGGCTGTTTTGAATGAGTTAGTGGTTATAAGGGCTGTTTTCAGTGTGTTGGTGGTTGTAAGGGCTGTTTTCAGTGTGTTGGTGGTTGTAAGGGCTGTTTTCAGTGTGTTAGTGGTTGTAAGGGCTGTTTTCAGTGTGTTAGTGGTTATAAGGGCTGTTTTCAGTGTGGTAGTGGTTGTCAGGGCTGTTTTCAGTGTGTTGGTGGTTATAAGGGCTGTTTTCTGTGTGTTGGTGGTTGTAAGGGCTGTTTTGAATGAGTTAGTGGTTATAAGGGCTGTTTTCAGTGTGTTAGTGGTTGTAAGGGCTGTTTTCAGTGTGTTAGTGGTTGTAAGGGCTGTTTTGAATGAGTTAGTGGTTATAAGGGCTGTTTTCAGTGTGTTGGTGGTTGTAAGGGCTGTTTTCAGTGTGTTAGTGGTTATAAGGGCTGTTTTCAGTGTATTGGTGGTTATAAGGGCTGTTTTCAGTGTGTTGGTGGTTATAAGGGCTGTTTTCAGTGTGTTGGTGGTTATAAGGGCTGTTTTCAGTGTGTTAGTGGTTGTAAGGGCTGTTTTCAGTGTGTTAGTGGTTGTAAGGGCTGTTTTGAATGAGTTAGTGGTTATAAGGGCTGTTTTCAGTGTGTTGGTGGTTGTAAGGGCTGTTTTCAGTGTGTTAGTGGTTGTAAGGGCTGTTTTCAGTGTGTTAGTGGTTGTAAGGGCTGTTTTGAATGAGTTAGTGGTTATAAGGGCTGTTTTAAGTGTGTTGGTGGTTGCAAGGGCTGTTTTCAGTGTGTTAGTGGTTATAAGGGCTGTTTTCAGTGTATTGGTGGTTATAAGGGCTGTTTTCAGTGTGTTGGTGGTTATAAGGGCTGTTTTCAGTGTGTTGGTGGTTATAAGGGCTGTTTTCAGTGTGTTGGTGGTTGTAAGGGCTGTTTTCAGTGTGTTGGTGGTTATAAGGGCTGTTTTCAGTGTGTTAGTGGGTGTAAGGGCTGTTTTCAGTGTGTTAGTGGTTATAAGGGCTGTTTTCAGTGTGTTAGTGGTTATAAGGG
The DNA here is from genome assembly GCA_034769755.1 of Odontamblyopus lacepedii. NCBI lineage: Eukaryota > Metazoa > Chordata > Actinopteri > Gobiiformes > Gobiidae > Odontamblyopus > Odontamblyopus lacepedii. The sequence goes on along the minus strand of CM068361.1, from coordinate 7,382,912 downwards.
CTGTTTTCTGTGTGTTGGTGGTTGTAAGGGCTGTTTTCAGTGTGTTGTTGGTTGTAAGGGCTGTTTTCAGTGTGTTGGTGGTTGTAAGGGCTGTTTTCAGTGTGTTGGTGGTTATAAGGGCTGTTTTCAGTATGTTGGTGGTTATAAGGGCTGTTTTCAGTGTGTTGGTGGTTATAAGGGCTGTTTTCAGTGTGTTGGTGGTTATAAGGGCTGTTTTCAGTGTGTTGGTGGTTGTAAGGGCTGTTTTCAGTGTGTTGGTGGTTATAAGGGCTGTTTTCAGTGTGTTGGTGGTTGTAAGGGCTGTTTTCAGTGTGTTGGTGGTTGTAAGGGCTGTTTTGAATGAGTTAGTGGTTATAAGGTCTGTTTTCAGTGTGTTGGTGCTTGTAAGGGCTGTTTTCAGTGTGTTGGTGGTTGTAAGGGCTGTTTTCAGTGTGTTGGTGGTTATAAGGGCTGTTTTCAGTGTGTTAGTGGTTGTAAGGGCTGTTTTCAGTGTGTTAGTGGTTATAAGGGCTGTTTTCAGTGTGGTAGTGGTTGTCAGGGCTGTTTTCAGTGTGTTGGTGGTTATAAGGGCTGTTTTCTGTGTGTTGGTGGTTGTAAGGGCTGTTTTGAATGAGTTAGTGGTTATAAGGGCTGTTTTCAGTGTGTTAGTGGTTGTACGGGCTGTTTTCAGTGTGTTAGTGGTTGTAAGGGCTGTTTTGAATGAGTTAGTGGTTATAAGGGCTGTTTTCAGTGTGTTGGTGGTTGTAAGGGCTGTTTTCAGTGTGTTAGTGGTTGTAAGGGCTGTTTTGAATGAGTTAGTGGTTATAAGGGCTGTTTTCAGTGTGTTGGTGGTTGCAAGGGCTGTTTTCAGTGTGTTAGTGGTTATAAGGGCTGTTTTCAGTGTATTGGTGGTTATAAGGGCTGTTTTCAGTGTGTTGGTGGTTATAAGGGCTGTTTTCAGTGTGTTGGTGGTTATAAGGGCTGTTTTCAGTGTGTTAGTGGTTGTAAGGGCTGTTTTCAGTGTGTTAGTGGTTATAAGGGCTGTTTTCAGTGTGGTAGTGGTTGTCAGGGCTGTTTTCAGTGTGTTGGTGGTTATAAGGGCTGTTTTCTGTGTGTTGGTGGTTGTAAGGGCTGTTTTGAATGAGTTAGTGGTTATAAGGGCTGTTTTCAGTGTGTTAGTGGTTGTAAGGGCTGTTTTCAGTGTGTTAGTGGTTGTAAGGGCTGTTTTGAATGAGTTAGTGGTTATAAGGGCTGTTTTCAGTGTGTTGGTGGTTGTAAGGGCTGTTTTCAGTGTGTTAGTGGTTATAAGGGCTGTTTTCAGTGTGTTGGTGGTTATAAGGGCTGTTTTCAGTGTGTTGGTGGTTATAAGGGCTGTTTTCAGTGTGTTGGTGGTTATAAGGGCTGTTTTCAGTGTGTTAGTGGTTGTAAGGGCTGTTTTCAGTGTGTTAGTGGTTGTAAGGGCTGTTTTGAATGAGTTAGTGGTTATAAGGGCTGTTTTCAGTGTGTTGGTGGTTGTAAGGGCTGTTTTCAGTGTGTTAGTGGTTGTAAGGGCTGTTTTGAATGAGTTAGTGGTTATAAGGGCTGTTTTCAGTGTGTTGGTGGTTTCAAGGGCTGTTTTCAGTGTGTTAGTGGTTATAAGGGCTGTTTTCAGTGTGTTGGTGGTTATAAGGGCTGTTTTCAGTGTGTTGGTGGTTGTAAGGGCTGTTTTCAGTGTGTTGGTGGTTATAAGGGCTGTTTTCAGTGTGGTAGTGGTTGTCAGGGCTGTTTTCAGTGTGTTGGTGGTTATAAGGGCTGTTTTCTGTGTGTTGGTGGTTGTAAGGGCTGTTTTGAATGAGTTAGTGGTTATAAGGGCTGTTTTCAGTGTGTTAGTGGTTGTAAGGGCTGTTTTCAGTGTGTTAGTGGTTGTAAGGGCTGTTTTGAATGAGTTAGTGGTTATAAGGGCTGTTTTCAGTGTGTTGGTGGTTGTAAGGGCTGTTTTCAGTGTGTTAGTGGTTGTAAGGGCTGTTTTGAATGAGTTAGTGGTTATAAGGGCTGTTTTCAGTGTGTTGGTGGTTGCAAGGGCTGTTTTCAGTGTGTTAGTGGTTATAAGGGCTGTTTTCAGTGTATTGGTGGTTATAAGGGCTGTTTTCAGTGTGTTGGTGGTTATAAGGGCTGTTTTCAGTGTGTTGGTGGTTATAAGGGCTGTTTTCAGTGTGTTAGTGGTTGTAAGGGCTGTTTTCAGTGTGTTGGTGGTTGTAAGGGCTGTTTTCAGTGTGTTAGTGGTTGTAAGGGCTGTTTTGAATGAGTTAGTGGTTATAAGGGCTGTTTTCAGTGTGTTGGTGGTTATAAGGGCTGTTTTCAGTGTGTTAGTGGTTATAAGGGCTGTTTTCAGTGTGTTGGTGGTTATAAGGGCTGTTTTCAGTGTGTTGGTGGTTATAAGGGCTGTTTTCAGTGTGTTGGTGGTTATAAGGGCTGTTTTCAGTGTGTTGGTGGTTATAAGGGCTGTTTTCAGTGTGTTGGTGGTTATAAGGGCTGTTTTCAGTGTGTTGGTGGTTATAAGGGCTGTTTTCAGTGTGTTGGTGGTTATAAGGGCTGTTTTCAGTGTGTTGGTGGTTGTAAGGGCTGTTTTCAGTGTGTTGGTGGTTATAAGGGCTGTTTTCAGTGTGTTGGTGGTTGTAAGGGCTGTTTTCAGTGTGTTGGTGGTTGTAAGGGCTGTTTTGAATGAGTTAGTGGTTATAAGGGCTGTTTTCAGTGTGTTGGTGGTTGTAAGGGCTGTTTTCAGTGTGTTGGTGGTTGTAAGGGCTGTTTTCAGTGTGTTGGTGGTTATAAGGGCTGTTTTCAGTGTGTTAGTGGTTGTAAGGGCTGTTTTCAGTGTGTTAGTGGTTATAAGGGCTGTTTTCAGTGTGTTGGTGGTTATAAGGGCTGTTTTCAGTGTGTTGGTGGTTATAAGGGCTGTTTTCAGTGTGTTAGTGGTTATAAGGGCTGTTTTCAGTGTGTTGGTGGTTGTAAGGGCTGTTTTCAGTGTGTTAGTGGTTATAAGGGCTGTTTTCAGTGTGTTAGTGGTTATAAGGGCTGTTTTCAGTGTGTTGGTGGTTATAAGGGCTGTTTTCAGTGTGTTGGTGGTTATAAGGGCTGTTTTCAGTGTGTTGGTGGTTGTAAGGGCTGTTTTCAGTGTGTTAGTGGTTATAAGGGCTGTTTTCAGTGTGTTGGTGGTTGTAAGGGCTGTTTTCAGTGTGTTAGTGGTTATAAGGGCTGTTTTCAGTGTGTTGGTGGTTGTAAGGGCTGTTTTCAGTGTGTTGGTGGTTATAAGGGCTGTTTTCAGTGTGTTGGTGGTTGTAAGGGCTGTTTTCAGTGTGTTGGTGGTTGTAAGGGCTGTTTTCAGTGTGTTAGTGGTTATAAGGGCTGTTTTCAGTGTGTTGGTGGTTATAAGGGCTGTTTTCAGTGTGTTGGTGGTTATAAGGGCTGTTTTCAGTGTGTTGGTGGTTATAAGGGCTGTTTTCAGTGTGTTGGTGGTTGTAAGGGCTGTTTTCAGTGTGTTGGTGGTTATAAGGGCTGTTTTCAGTGTGTTAGTGGTTGTAAGGGCTGTTTTCAGTGTGTTGGTGGTTATAAGGGCTGTTTTCAGTGTGTTGGTGGTTATAAGGGCTGTTTTCAGTGTGTTAGTGGTTATAAGGGCTGTTTTCAGTGTGTTGGTGGTTATAAGGGCTGTTTTCAGTGTGTTAGTGGTTATAAGGGCTGTTTTCAGTGTGTTGGTGGTTATAAGGGCTGTTTTCAGTGTGTTGGTGGTTATAAGGGCTGTTTTCAGTGTGTTGGTGGTTATAAGGGCTGTTTTCAGTGTGTTGGTGGTTATAAGGGCTGTTTTCAGTGTGTTGGTGGTTATAAGGGCTGTTTTCAGTGTGTTGGTGGTTATAAGGGCTGTTTTCAGTGTGTTGGTGGTTATAAGGGCTGTTTTCAGTGTGTTAGTGGTTATAAGGGCTGTTTTCAGTGTGTTGGTGGTTATAAGGGCTGTTTTCAGTGTGTTGGTGGTTATAAGGGCTGTTTTCAGTGTGTTGGTGGTTATAAGGGCTGTTTTCAGTGTGTTGGTGGTTGTAAGGGCTGTTTTCAGTGTGTTGGTGGTTATAAGGGCTGTTTTCAGTGTGTTGGTGGTTATAAGGGCTGTTTTCAGTGTGTTGGTGGTTATAAGGGCTGTTTTCAGTGTGTTGGTGGTTATAAGGGCTGTTTTCAGTGTGTTGGTGGTTATAAGGGCTGTTTTCAGTGTGTTGGTGGTTATAAGGGCTGTTTTCAGTGTGTTGGTGGTTATAAGGGCTGTTTTCAGTGTGTTGGTGGTTATAAGGGCTGTTTTCAGTGTGTTGGTGGTTATAAGGGCTGTTTTCAGTGTGTTGGTGGTTATAAGGGCTGTTTTCAGTGTGTTGGTGGTTGTAAGGGCTGTTTTCAGTGTGTTGGTGGTTATAAGGGCTGTTTTCAGTGTGTTGGTGGTTATAAGGGCTGTTTTCAGTGTGTTAGTGGTTATAAGGGCTGTTTTCAGTGTGTTGGTGGTTATAAGGGCTGTTTTCAGTGTGTTGGTGGTTATAAGGGCTGTTTTCAGTGTGTTGGTGGTTATAAGGGCTGTTTTCAGTGTGTTGGTGGTTATAAGGGCTGTTTTCAGTGTGTTGGTGGTTATAAGGGCTGTTTTCAGTGTGTTGGTGGTTATAAGGGCTGTTTTCAGTGTGTTGGTGGTTATAAGGGCTGTTTTCAGTGTGTTGGTGGTTATAAGGGCTGTTTTCAGTGTGTTAGTGGTTATAAGGGCTGTTTTCAGTGTGTTGGTGGTTATAAGGGCTGTTTTCAGTGTGTTGGTGGTTATAAGGGCTGTTTTCAGTGTGTTAGTGGTTATAAGGGCTGTTTTCAGTGTGTTGGTGGTTATAAGGGCTGTTTTCAGTGTGTTGGTGGTTATAAGGGCTGTTTTCAGTGTGTTGGTGGTTATAAGGGCTGTTTTCAGTGTGTTGGTGGTTATAAGGGCTGTTTTCAGTGTGTTGGTGGTTATAAGGGCTGTTTTCAGTGTGTTGGTGGTTATAAGGGCTGTTTTCAGTGTGTTGGTGGTTATAAGGGCTGTTTTCAGTGTGTTAGTGGTTATAAGGGCTGTTTTCAGTGTGTTGGTGGTTATAAGGGCTGTTTTCAGTGTGTTGGTGGTTATAAGGGCTGTTTTCAGTGTGTTGGTGGTTATAAGGGCTGTTTTCAGTGTGTTAGTGGTTATAAGGGCTGTTTTCAGTGTGTTGGTGTTTTTAGGGCTGTTTTCAGTGTGTTGGTGGTTATAAGGGCTGTTTTCAGTGTGTTGGTGGTTATAAGGGCTGTTTTCAGTGTGTTGGTGGTTATAAGGGCTGTTTTCAGTGTGTTGGTGGTTATAAGGGCTGTTTTCAGTGTGTTGGTGGTTATAAGGGCTGTTTTCAGTGTGTTGGTGGTTATAAGGGCTGTTTTCAGTGTGTTAGTGGTTATAAGGGCTGTTTTCAGTGTGTTGGTGGTTGTAAGGGCTGTTTTCAGTGTGTTGGTGGTTATAAGGGCTGTTTTCAGTGTGTTGGTGGTTATAAGGGCTGTTTTCAGTGTGTTGGTGGTTATAAGGGCTGTTTTCAGTGTGTTAGTGGTTATAAGGGCTGTTTTCAGTGTGTTGGTGGTTATAAGGGCTGTTTTCAGTGTGTTGGTGGTTATAAGGGCTGTTTTCAGTGTGTTGGTGGTTATAAGGGCTGTTTTCAGTGTGTTGGTGGTTATAAGGGCTGTTTTCAGTGTGTTGGTGGTTATAAGGGCTGTTTTCAGTGTGTTGGTGGTTATAAGGGCTGTTTTCAGTGTGTTAGTGGTTATAAGGGCTGTTTTCAGTGTGTTAGTGGTTATAAGGGCTGTTTTCAGTGTGTTGGTGGTTATAAGGGCTGTTTTCAGTGTGTTGGTGGTTATAAGGGCTGTTTTCAGTGTGTTGGTGGTTGTAAGGGCTGTTTTCAGTGTGTTAGTGGTTATAAGGGCTGTTTTCAGTGTGTTGGTGGTTATAAGGGCTGTTTTCAGTGTGTTGGTGGTTATAAGGGCTGTTTTCAGTGTGTTAGTGGTTATAAGGGCTGTTTTCAGTGTGTTAGTGGTTATAAGGGCTGTTTTCAGTGTGTTGGTGGTTATAAGGGCTGTTTTCAGTGTGTTGGTGGTTATAAGGGCTGTTTTCAGTGTGTTGGTGGTTATAAGGGCTGTTTTCAGTGTGTTGGTGGTTATAAGGGCTGTTTTCAGTGTGTTAGTGGTTATAAGGGCTGTTTTCAGTGTGTTAGTGGTTATAAGGGCTGTTTTGAATGAGTTAGTGGTTATAAGGGCTGTTTTCAGTGTGTTGGTGGTTGTAAGGGCTGTTTTCAGTGTGTTGGTGGTTATAAGGGCTGTTTTCAGTGTGTTGGTGGTTATAAGGGCTGTTTTCAGTGTGTTGGTGGTTATAAGGGCTGTTTTCAGTGTGTTGGTGGTTATAAGGGCTGTTTTCAGTGTGTTGGTGGTTGTAAGGGCTGTTTTCAGTGTGTTGGTGGTTATAAGGGCTGTTTTCAGTGTGTTAGTGGTTATAAGGGCTGTTTTCAGTGTGTTGGTGGTTATAAGGGCTGTTTTCAGTGTGTTGGTGGTTATAAGGGCTGTTTTCAGTGTGTTGGTGGTTATAAGGGCTGTTTTCAGTGTGTTGGTGGTTATAAGGGCTGTTTTCAGTGTGTTAGTGGTTATAAGGGCTGTTTTCAGTGTGTTGGTGGTTATAAGGGCTGTTTTCAGTGTGTTGGTGGTTATAAGGGCTGTTTTCAGTGTGTTGGTGGTTATAAGGGCTGTTTTCAGTGTGTTGGTGGTTATAAGGGCTGTTTTCAGTGTGTTGGTGGTTATAAGGGCTGTTTTCAGTGTGTTAGTGGTTATAAGGGCTGTTTTCAGTGTGTTGGTGGTTATAAGGGCTGTTTTCAGTGTGTTAGTGGTTATAAGGGCTGTTTTCAGTGTGTTAGTGGTTATAAGGGCTGTTTTCAGTGTGTTAGTGGTTATAAGGGCTGTTTTGAATGAGTTAGTGGTTATAAGGGCTGTTTTCAGTGTGTTGGTGGTTGTAAGGGCTGTTTTCAGTGTGTTGGTGGTTATAAGGGCTGTTTTCAGTGTGTTGGTGGTTATAAGGGCTGTTTTCAGTGTGTTGGTGGATATAAGGGCTGTTTTCAGTGTGTTGGTGGTTATAAGGGCTGTTTTCAGTGTGTTAGTGGTTGTAAGGGCTGTTTTCAGTGTGTTGGTGGTTATAAGGGCTGTTTTGAATGAGTTAGTGGTTATAAGGGCTGTTTTCAGTGTGTTGGTGGTTGTAAGGGCTGTTTTCAGTGTGTTGGTGGTTATAAGGGCTGTTTTCAGTGTGTTGGTGGTTATAAGGGCTGTTTTCAGTGTGTTGGTGGTTATAAGGGCTGTTTTCAGTGTGTTAGTGGTTATAAGGGCTGTTTTCAGTGTGTTGGTGGTTGTAAGGGCTGTTTTCAGTGTGTTGGTGGTTATAAGGGCTGTTTTCAGTGTGTTAGTGGTTATAAGGGCTGTTTTCAGTGTGTTGGTGGTTATAAGGGCTGTTTTCAGTGTGTTGGTGGTTATAAGGGCTGTTTTCAGTGTGTTGGTGGTTATAAGGGCTGTTTTCAGTGTGTTGGTGGTTATAAGGGCTGTTTTCAGTGTGTTGGTGGTTATAAGGGCTGTTTTCAGTGTGTTGGTGGTTATAAGGGCTGTTTTCAGTGTGTTGGTGGTTATAAGGGCTGTTTTCAGTGTGTTGGTGGTTATAAGGGCTGTTTTCAGTGTGTTAGTGGTTATAAGGGCTGTTTTCAGTGTGTTAGTGGTTATAAGGGCTGTTTTCAGTGTGTTGGTGGTTATAAGGGCTGTTTTCAGTGTGTTAGTGGTTATAAGGGCTGTTTTCAGTGTGTTGGTGGTTATAAGGGCTGTTTTCAGTGTGTTGGTGGTTATAAGGGCTGTTTTCAGTGTGTTAGTGGTTATAAGGGCTGTTTTCAGTGTGTTGGTGGTTGTAAGGGCTGTTTTCAGTGTGTTGGTGGTTATAAGGGCTGTTTTCAGTGTGTTGGTGGTTATAAGGGCTGTTTTCAGTGTGTTGGTGGTTATAAGGGCTGTTTTCAGTGTGTTGGTGGTTATAAGGGCTGTTTTCAGTGTGTTGGTGGTTATAAGGGCTGTTTTCAGTGTGTTAGTGGTTATAAGGGCTGTTTTCAGTGTGTTGGTGGTTATAAGGGCTGTTTTCAGTGTGTTGGTGGTTATAAGGGCTGTTTTCAGTGTGTTGGTGGTTATAAGGGCTGTTTTCAGTGTGTTGGTGGTTATAAGGGCTGTTTTCAGTGTGTTGGTGGTTATAAGGGCTGTTTTCAGTGTGTTGGTGGTTATAAGGGCTGTTTTCAGTGTGTTAGTGGTTATAAGGGCTGTTTTCAGTGTGTTAGTGGTTATAAGGGCTGTTTTCAGTGTGTTGGTGGTTATAAGGGCTGTTTTCAGTGTGTTGGTGGTTATAAGGGCTGTTTTCAGTGTGTTGGTGGTTATAAGGGCTGTTTTCAGTGTGTTAGTGGTTATAAGGGCTGTTTTCAGTGTGTTAGTGGTTATAAGGGCTGTTTTCAGTGTGTTGGTGGTTATAAGGGCTGTTTTCAGTGTGTTAGTGGTTATAAGGGCTGTTTTCAGTGTGTTGGTGGTTATAAGGGCTGTTTTCAGTGTGTTGGTGGTTATAAGGGCTGTTTTCAGTGTGTTGGTGGTTATAAGGGCTGTTTTCAGTGTGTTAGTGGTTATAAGGGCTGTTTTCAGTGTGTTGGTGGTTATAAGGGCTGTTTTCAGTGTGTTAGTGGTTATAAGGGCTGTTTTCAGTGTGTTGGTGGTTATAAGGGCTGTTTTCAGTGTGTTGGTGGTTATAAGGGCTGTTTTCAGTGTGTTGGTGGTTATAAGGGCTGTTTTCAGTGTGTTGGTGGTTATAAGGGCTGTTTTCAGTGTGTTGGTGGTTATAAGGGCTGTTTTCAGTGTGTTGGTGGTTATAAGGGCTGTTTTCAGTGTGTTAGTGGTTATAAGGGCTGTTTTCAGTGTGTTGGTGGTTGTAAGGGCTGTTTTCAGTGTGTTGGTGGTTATAAGGGCTGTTTTCAGTGTGTTAGTGGTTATAAGGGATGTTTTCAGTGTGTTGGTGGTTATAAGGGCTGTTTTCAGTGTGTTAGTGGTTATAAGGGCTGTTTTCAGTGTGTTAGTGGTTGTAAGGGCTGTTTTCAGTGTGTTGGTGGTTGTAAGGGCTGTTTTCAGTGTGTTGCTGGTTATAAGGGCTGTTTTCAGTGTGTTAGTGGTTATAAGGGCTGTTTTCAGTGTGTTAGTGGTTATAAGGGCTGTTTTGAATGAGTTAGTGGTTATAAGGGCTGTTTTCAGTGTGTTGGTGGTTATAAGCGCTGTTTTCAGTGTGTTAGTGGTTGTAAGGGCTGTTTTCAGTGTGTTGGTGGTTGTAAGGGCTGTTTTCAGTGTGTTAGTGGTTATAAGGGCTGTTTTCAGTGTGTTAGTGGTTATAAGGGCTGTTTTGAATGAGTTAGTGGTTATAAGGGCTGTTTTCAGTGTGTTGGTGGTTATAAGGGCTGTTTTCAGTGTGTTAGTGGTTATAAGGGCTGTTTTCAGTGTGTTGGTGGTTATAAGGGCTGTTTTGAATGAGTTAGTGGTTATAAGGGCTGTTTTCAGTGTGTTGGTGGTTATAAGGGCTGTTTTCAGTGTGTTAGTGGTTATAAGGGCTGTTTTCAGTGTGTTAGTGGTTATAAGGGCTGTTTTCAGTGTGTTAGTGGTTGTAAGGGCTGTTTTCAGTGTGTTGGTGGTTATAAGGGCTGTTTTCAGTGTGTTGGTCGTTGTAAGGGCTGTTTTCAGTGTGTTGGTGGTTGTAAGGGCTGTTTTCAGTGTGTTAGTGGTTATAAGGGCTGTTTTCAGTGTGTTGGTGGTTATAAGGGCTGTTTTCAGTGTGTTGGTGGTTATAAGGGCTGTTTTCAGTGTGTTAGTGGTTATAAGGGCTGTTTTCAGTGTGTTAGTGGTTATAAGGGCTGTTTTCAGTGTGTTAGTGGTTATAAGGGCTGTTTTGAATGAGTTAGTGGTTATAAGGGCTGTTTTCAGTGTGTTGGTGGTTATAAGGGCTGTTTTCAGTGTGTTAGTGGTTATAAGGGCTGTTTTCAGTGTGTTGGTGGTTATAAGGGCTGTTTTCAGTGTGTTGGTGGTTATAAGGGCTGTTTTCAGTGTGTTGGTGGTTATAAGGGCTGTTTTCAGTGTGTTGGTGGTTATAAGGGCTGTTTTCAGTGTGTTGGTGGTTATAAGGGCTGTTTTCAGTGTGTTGGTGGTTATAAGGGCTGTTTTCAGTGTGTTGGTGGTTATAAGGGCTGTTTTCAGTGTGTTAGTGGTTATAAGGGCTGTTTTCAGTGTGTTGGTGGTTATAAGGGCTGTTTTCAGTGTGTTAGTGGTTATAAGGGCTGTTTTCAGTGTGTTGGTGGTTATAAGGGCTGTTTTCAGTGTGTTGGTGGTTATAAGGGCTGTTTTCAGTGTGTTGGTGGTTATAAGGGCTGTTTTCAGTGTGTTGGTGGTTATAAGGGCTGTTTTCAGTGTGTTGGTGGTTATAAGGGCTGTTTTCAGTGTGTTAGTGGTTATAAGGGCTGTTTTCAGTGTGTTAGTGGTTATAAGGGCTGTTTTCAGTGTGTTAGTGGTTATAAGGGCTGTTTTCAGTGTGTTAGTGGTTATAAGGGCTGTTTTCAGTGTGTTGGTGGTTATAAGGGCTGTTTTCAGTGTGTTAGTGGTTATAAGGGCTGTTTTCAGTGTGTTAGTGGTTATAAGGGCTGTTTTCAGTGTGTTAGTGGTTATAAGGGCTGTTTTCAGTGTGTTGGTGGTTATAAGGGCTGTTTTCAGTGTGTTAGTGGTTATAAGGGCTGTTTTCAGTGTGTTAGTGGTTATAAGGGCTGTTTTCAGTGTGTTGGTGGTTATAAGGGCTGTTTTCAGTGTGTTGGTGGTTATAAGGGCTGTTTTCAGTGTGTTAGTGGTTATAAGGGCTGTTTTCAGTGTGTTAGTGGTTATAAGGGCTGTTTTCAGTGTGTTGGTGGTTATAAGGGCTGTTTTCAGTGTGTTAGTGGTTATAAGGGCTGTTTTCAGTGTGTTGGTGGTTATAAGGGCTGTTTTCAGTGTGTTAGTGGTTATAAGGGCTGTTTTCAGTGTGTTGGTGGTTATAAGGGCTGTTTTCAGTGTGTTGGTGGTTATAAGGGCTGTTTTCAGTGTGTTGGTGGTTATAAGGGCTGTTTTCAGTGTGTTGGTGGTTATAAGGGCTGTTTTCAGTGTGTTAGTGGTTATAAGGGCTGTTTTCAGTGTGTTGGTGGTTGTAAGGGCTGTTTTCAGTGTGTTGGTGGTTATAAGGGCTGTTTTCAGTGTGTTGGTGGTTATAAGGGCTGTTTTCAGTGTGTTGGTGGTTATAAGGGCTGTTTTCAGTGTGTTGGTGGTTATAAGGGCTGTTTTCAGTGTGTTGGTGGTTATAAGGGCTGTTTTCAGTGTGTTGGTGGTTATAAGGGCTGTTTTCAGTGTGTTAGTGGTTATAAGGGCTGTTTTCAGTGTGTTGGTGGTTGTAAGGGCTGTTTTCAGTGTGTTGGTGGTTATAAGGGCTGTTTTCAGTGTGTTAGTGGTTATAAGGGCTGTTTTCAGTGTGTTGGTGGTTATAAGGGCTGTTTTCAGTGTGTTAGTGGTTATAAGGGCTGTTTTCAGTGTGTTGGTGGTTATAAGGGCTGTTTTCAGTGTGTTAGTGGTTATAAGGGCTGTTTTCAGTGTGTTGGTGGTTATAAGGGCTGTTTTCAGTGTGTTAGTGGTTATAAGGGCTGTTTTCAGTGTGTTGGTGGTTATAAGGGCTGTTTTCAGTGTGTTAGTGGTTATAAGGGCTGTTTTCAGTGTGTTAGTGGTTATAAGGGCTGTTTTCAGTGTGTTGGTGGTTATAAGGGCTGTTTTCAGTGTGTTGGTGGTTATAAGGGCTGTTTTCAGTGTGTTGGTGGTTATAAGGGCTGTTTTCAGTGTGTTGGTGGTTATAAGGGCTGTTTTCAGTGTGTTGGTGGTTATAAGGGCTGTTTTCAGTGTGTTAGTGGTTATAAGGGCTGTTTTCAGTGTGTTGGTGGTTATAAGGGCTGTTTTCAGTGTGTTGGTGGTTATAAGGGCTGTTTTCAGTGTGTTGGTGGTTATAAGGGCTGTTTTCAGTGTGTTGGTGGTTATAAGGGCTGTTTTCAGTGTGTTAGTGGTTATAAGGGCTGTTTTCAGTGTGTTGGTGGTTATAAGGGCTGTTTTCAGTGTGTTAGTGGTTATAAGGGCTGTTTTCAGTGTGTTAGTGGTTATAAGGGCTGTTTTCAGTGTGTTGGTGGTTATAAGGGCTGTTTTCAGTGTGTTAGTGGTTATAAGGGCTGTTTTCAGTGTGTTGGTGGTTATAAGGGCTGTTTTCAGTGTGTTAGTGGTTATAAGGGCTGTTTTCAGTGTGTTAGTGGTTATAAGGGCTGTTTTCAGTGTGTTAGTGGTTATAAGGGCTGTTTTCAGTGTGTTGGTGGTTATAAGGGCTGTTTTCAGTGTGTTAGTGGTTATAAGGGCTGTTTTCAGTGTGTTGGTGGTTATAAGGGCTGTTTTCAGTGTGTTAGTGGTTATAAGGGCTGTTTTCAGTGTGTTGGTGGTTATAAGGGCTGTTTTCAGTGTGTTAGTGGTTATAAGGGCTGTTTTCAGTGTGTTGGTGGTTATAAGGGCTGTTTTCAGTGTGTTAGTGGTTATAAGGGCTGTTTTCAGTGTGTTAGTGGTTATAAGGGCTGTTTTCAGTGTGTTAGTGGTTATAAGGGCTGTTTTCAGTGTGTTGGTGGTTATAAGGGCTGTTTTCAGTGTGTTAGTGGTTATAAGGGCTGTTTTCAGTGTGTTGGTGGTTATAAGGGCTGTTTTCAGTGTGTTAGTGGTTATAAGGGCTGTTTTCAGTGTGTTGGTGGTTATAAGGGCTGTTTTCAGTGTGTTAGTGGTTATAAGGGCTGTTTTCAGTGTGTTAGTGGTTATAAGGGCTGTTTTCAGTGTGTTAGTGGTTATAAGGGCTGTTTTCAGTGTGTTAGTGGTTATAAGGGCTGTTTTCAGTGTGTTGGTGGTTGTAAGGGCTGTTTTCAGTGTGTTGGTGGTTATAAGGGCTGTTTTCAGTGTGTTGGTGGTTATAAGGGCTGTTTTCAGTGTGTTGGTGGTTATAAGGGCTGTTTTCAGTGTGTTAGTGGTTATAAGGGCTGTTTTCAGTGTGTTGGTGGTTATAAGGGCTGTTTTCAGTGTGTTAGTGGTTATAAGGGCTGTTTTCAGTGTGTTAGTGGTTATAAGGGCTGTTTTCAGTGTGTTAGTGGTTATAAGGGCTGTTTTCAGTGTGTTGGTGGTTATAAGGGCTGTTTTGAATGAGTTAGTGGTTATAAGGGCTGTTTTCAGTGTGTTGGTGGTTGTAAGGGCTGTTTTCAGTGTGTTGGTGGTTGTAAGGGCTGTTTTCAGTGTGTTGGTGGTTATAAGAGCTGTTTTCAGTGTGTTGGTGGTTATAAAGGCTGTTTTCAGTGTGTTGGTGGTTGTAAGGGCTGTTTTGAATGAGTTAGTGGTTATAAGGGCTGTTTTCAGTGTGTTGGTGGTTGTAAGGGCTGTTTTCAGTGTGTTGGTGGTTATAAGGGCAGTTTTCAGTGTGTTGGTGGTTATAAGGGCTGTTTTGAATGAGTTAGTGGTTATAAGGGCTGTTTTCAGTGTGTTGGTGGTTGTAAGGGCTGTTTTGAATGAGTTAGGTGTTATAAGGGCTGTTTTCAGTGTGTTGGTGGTTGTAAGGGCTGTTTTCAGTGTGTTGGTGGTTGTAAGGGCTGTTTTCAGTGTGTTAGTGGTTATAAGGGCTGTTTTCAGTGTGTTAGTGGTTATAAGGGCTGTTTTCAGTGTGTTAGTGGTTATAAGGGCTGTTTTCAGTGTGTTAGTGGTTATAAGGGCTGTTTTGAATGAGTTAGTGGTTATAAGGGCTGTTTTCAGTGTGTTGGTGGTTATAAGGGCTGTTTTCAGTGTGATAGTGGTTATAAGGGCTGTTTTCAGTGTGTTAGTGGTTGTAAGGGTTGTTTTCAGTGTGTTGGTGGTTGTAAGGGCTGTTTTGAATGAGTTAGTGGTTAAAAGGGATGTTTTCAGTGTGTTAGTGGTTATAAGGGCTGTTTTCAGTGTGTTGGTGGTTATAAGGGCTGTTTTGAATGAGTTAGTGGTTATAAGGGATGTTTTCAGTGTGTTGGTGGTTATAAGGGCTGTTTTCAGTGTGTTAGTGGTTATAAGGGCTGTTTTCAGTGTGTTAGTGGTTATAAGGGCTGTTTTCAGTGTGTTAGTGGTTGTAAGGGCTGTTTTCAGTGTGTTGGTGGTTATAAGGGCTGTTTTCAGTGTGTTGGTCGTTGTAAGGGCTGTTTTCAGTGTGTTAGTGGTTATAAGGGCTGTTTTCAGTGTGTTGGTGGTTATAAGGGCTGTTTTCAGTGTGTTAGTGGTTATAAGGGCTGTTTTCAGTGTGTTACTGGTTATAAGGGCTGTTTTCAGTGTGTTAGTGGTTATAAGGTCTGTTTTCAGTGTGTTAGTGGTTATAAGGGCTGTTTTGAATGAGTTAGTGGTTATAAGGTCTGTTTTCAGTGTGTTAGTGGTTATAAGGGCTGTTTTGAATGAGTTAGTGGTTATAAGGGCTGTTTTCAGTGTGTTGGTGGTTGTAAGGGCTGTTTTCAGTGTGTTGGTGGTTATAACGGCTGTTTTCAGTGTGTTGGTGGATATAAGGGCTGTTTTCAGTGTGTTGGTGGTTATAAGGGCTGTTTTCAGTGTGTTAGTGGTTGTAAGGGCTGTTTTCAGTGTGTTGGTGGTTATAAGGGCAGTTTTGAATGAGTTAGTGGTTATAAGGGCTGTTTTCAGTGTGTTGGTGGTTGTAAGGGCTGTTTTCAGTGTGTTGGTGGTTATAAGGGCTGTTTTCAGTGTGTTGGTGGTTATAAAGGCTGTTTTCAGTGTGTTGGTGGTTGTAAGGGCTGTTTTGAATGAGTTAGTGGTTATAAGGGCTGTTTTCAGTGTGTTGGTGGTTGTAAGGGCTGTTTTCAGTGTGTTGGTGGTTGTAAGGGCTGTTTTCAGTGTGTTGGTGGTTATAAGGGCAGTTTTCAGTGTGTTGGTGGTTATAAGGGCTGTTTTGAATGAGTTAGTGGTTATAAGGGCTGTTTTCAGTGTGTTGGTGGTTGTAAGGGCTGTTTTGAATGAGTTAGTGGTTATAAGGGCTGTTTTCAGTGTGTTGGTGGTTGTAAGGGCTGTTTTCAGTGTGTTGGTGGTTGTAAGGGCTGTTTTCAGTGTGTTAGTGGTTATAAGGGCTGTTTTCAGTGTGTTCGTGGTTATAAGGGCTGTTTTCAGTGTGTTCGTGGTTATAAGGGCTGTTTTCAGTGTGTTACTGGTTATAAGGGCTGTTTTCAGTGTGTTAGTGGTTATAAGGTCTGTTTTCAGTGTGTTAGTGGTTATAAGGGCTGTTTTGAATGAGTTAGTGGTTATAAGGGCTGTTTTCAGCACTGTAAAAAAGAAAAAGTTAGTTCAACTCAAATTTTCAAGGCAACTTACTGCACAGAGTTTTTAAGTTGTACGTATCAACTTAAACTTTTAAGTTTTGAAGTACTGCTATTATTAAGTTGGGTCAACTAAGCTTTTGAAGTTTGTTTCTATTTTATCAACTTATTTGTAGTTCATATTATCCCCTGTGAAAACTTACTATATTGAGTTGAAATTACTACACCCACAATAAATATTTATTTTTTTAATTTTTTACTTTCAACTACATTGGTACAGCTTTTGAACTCCATCCATCCATCTTCTCCCGCTTAATCCAGCTGGATCGCGGGGGCAGGGGCTTGCTGCCCAATACTCATAGCACCTGACCCCCTATGAACCCCTCTGCAGGTGGTGAGCCCACAGGAGGGTGGACAACATGGTCCTTGATGTTAGTTCAGGTGCTGCATGTTTTGGGTTGATGGGGGAAACCGGAGCATCCAGACACGGGGAGAACATGCAAACTCCACACAGAAAGGCCTGGGCGACCCGGGGATCGAACGCGCAACCTTCTTGCTGTGAGGCCTGAGTGTTGCCACTCAGCCACCATGCCGCCAGCTTTTGAACTGAACACCAAAATGTTTGCCAGCATAAGTAATTTAAAGCCCAAAGGGAAAAAAAAGTCTTTCAGCATACAATTAACAAATGTATAAAAGCATTTAAAAATATACTTCAGCATCATCCATCTGAAATATGGGCAAACACCTTAACATGGCTTTAAATTCAACTAATTTTCAACTTTTTTAAATTTTCACTGAGTATTAATACACAGCTGAGAAAGCAAATTTGTACCTTTTTTTCAACAGTAGCAAAAACTGCCTTTAAAATAACTGTACGGTACAAAACTGTACTGTTAAATTTCTCTTCTGAACATCACCATGTTTCTGAACAAACATCACAGACTTTTGTGCAAGTCAAAATAAAACTCTCGTTCACTGCAAAATCAGAGAAAATCAGCAGATTGCTACGAGATTTCAAGTGAGCATGTGCAGATTATTTAACCTGGTCCTAAATAAGCGTCTACTGTGATTTGTATATTATGCCAACTCAAAATCTTAATGAAGGTCAACTTTTTATCAGAAACTTCCAAAAGTGAGTTGAAATGACTCACTTGAGACAGTGTAAGATGCAATTGGTAATTTTATTGTTTGTGGATGCAAAACTCCAAGTAAACTGAACAAATTCAAGTTGTCATTTTTACAGTGAGTGTGTTAGTGGTTATAAGGGCTGTTTTCAGTGTGTTAGTGGTTATAAGGGCTGTTTTGAATGAGTTAGTGGTTATAAGGGCTGTTTTCAGTGTGTTGGTGGTTGTAAGGGCTGTTTTCAGTGTGTTAGTGGTTATAAGGGCTGTTTTCAGTGTGTTAGTGGTTATAAGGGCTGTTTTCAGTGTGTTAGTGGTTATAAGGGCTGTTTTCAGTGTGTTAGTGGTTATAAGGGCTGTTTTCAGTGTGTTGGTGGTTGTAAGGGCTGTTTTCAGTGTGTTAGTGGTTATAAGGGCTGTTTTCAGTGTGTTAGTGGTTATAAGGGCTGTTTTCAGTGTGTTACTGGTTATAAGGGCTGTTTTCAGTGTGTTAGTGGTTATAAGGTCTGTTTTCAGTGTGTTAGTGGTTATAAGGGCTGTTTTGAATGAGTTAGTGGTTATAAGGGCTGTTTTCAGTGTGTTGGTGGTTGGAAGGGCTGTTTTCAGTGTGTTGGTGGTTGTAAGGGCTGTTTTCAGTGTGTTGGTGGTTATAAGGGCTGTTTTCAGTGTGTTAGTGGTTGTAAGGGCTGTTTTCAGTGTGTTGGTGGTTATAAGGGCAGTTTTGAATGAGTTAGTGGTTATAAGGGCTGTTTTCAGTGTGTTGGTGGTTGTAAGGGCTGTTTTGAATGAGTTAGTGGTTATAAGGGCTGTTTTCAGTGTGTTGGTGGTTGTAAGGGCTGTTTTCAGTGTGTTGGTGGTTGTAAGGGCTGTTTTCAGTGTGTTGGTGGTTATAAGGGCAGTTTTCAGTGTGTTGGTGGTTATAAGGGCTGTTTTGAATGAGTTAGTGGTTATAAGGGCTGTTTTCAGTGTGTTGGTGGTTATAAGGGCTGTTTTCAGTGTGATAGTGGTTATAAGGGCTGTTTTCAGTGTGTTAGTGGTTGTAAGGGCTGTTTTCAGTGTGTTGGTGGTTGTAAGGGCTGTTTTGAATGAGTTAGTGGTTAAAAGGGATGTTTTCAGTGTGTTAGTGGTTATAAGGGCTGTTTTCAGTGTGTTAGTGGTTATAAGGGCTGTTTTCAGTGTGTTGGTGGTTATAAGGGCTGTTTTGAATGAGTTAGTGGTTATAAGGGATGTTTTCAGTGTGTTGGTGGTTATAAGGGCTGTTTTCAGTGTGTTAGTGGTTATAAGGGCTGTTTTCAGTGTGTTAGTGGTTATAAGGGCTGTTTTCAGTGTGTTGGTGGTTATAAGGGCTGTTTTGAAGTGATTTCAAATTTCAAAGCGTTAACTTACCAAACATAAACATAATTCACCACCAAATCCCCGAAAAATAGTTTGGAAACATGTTTAGGTGCCACAAATTTTGCGATATTGCTTAATAACCACAAGTACAATACTTATAAATTATGTCTTGAGGCAAAAGGTGACAAAAAGGGTTGAAAGAAGTTTACCACAGCAATTAGTGTCATTATAAACGAGAAATAACTCAATTTTTCCAAACTATTTTT
Source organism: Odontamblyopus lacepedii (assembly GCA_034769755.1). Classification (NCBI taxonomy): domain Eukaryota; kingdom Metazoa; phylum Chordata; class Actinopteri; order Gobiiformes; family Gobiidae; genus Odontamblyopus; species Odontamblyopus lacepedii. The sequence continues at coordinate 7,364,735 of CM068361.1, read as the reverse complement.
GAATTAAAGTAAGATGAAAAATATAATATAATAATCATTTATCTCTTGCACACTGAAAAGAGCTGGCCATCTGGTTTTAATAACAGCAATCATGGGGGCATCTCGAATAATTTCTTGCCTTCTATGAGCAAAGGTCTTGGTCATCATTGCAGTCACTGTGTCCTCATTGTTCGTTTTCTTAACTTCCGAAATGAGGGTCTCCTCATCTTTTCAAGTGTGTCTGCAGATTCACCTGATGGGTAGGAGGGACAGTAATTGACTTCAGCTTTACGGGCTTTCTTCACTCCTGAAGCAGGACTGGTCTTCTCTGCAGGTTTATTGGTTAAGGAATTTACTTCGACCTCTGGGCATCCAAGTCGCTTGAGCTTCCTTCTGTAGTTGGCAAGCTTATATTTCAAACTAACTTTCCAGCCAGCATATCCAGTGGCAGAGCCTGGTTCCCTTAAACATGGATGTGATGACACAAGGGCTTCTGCTCCATCTTCAAACTCGCCATCAGTGGGGTATACTTTGTACCGCACAATTGCTTCTGCCAAACCGTCCAGAATAGCAGTTTTAAGTCTTATGTCAGGGTCAAGCAAAGTTCCATTTGCTTTGAATGCAGAATTGGCTTTTTCAAGCTGCAGCTCACAATCATATGGGAATTTGGGAACATCAAAAACAACAGGCCACCCAGACGATCTTGAGGCGGCACTCTCGCGAGATGTCAAAATGTCGGTGTCATATGAGGCAAATGAGTCATCACTACAGCATGATGTAACAGGAGTTGAGTGGGGACGGTGTGGAGTGGCAGGCAGGCCATACTCAAAGATTAGCTTTATGGTACTTTTGTCCTCAATCTCTGACATAGACGTCAAGTTGGTAAAATCATTGCCAAACTCAGCATCCATGAATTGAAGCCTGAAGTCAGTCTGCACGCCACACTCTCGCTTTATGTGGTCAACAAGCTCAGGAACAGTTGCTGGAAGCCCATCCGGTAAGATCAGTCTCTGGGAATTGTTTTCCCCAAGTATAATTCTCAGCTTTACGGAAGCAGCCATTTCTCATCACTCTGAAAATCAGAAAAGAAAACATTTCACCCATTAAATATGAGAAAGTCAATGACTTTGTAATTACGCAATTGAATTATGCAGTTAAGACATAATTACACATATTACATAAATATGCATATAATATAAATACCAGTCAAAAGTTTGAAACTTGACTGGTACAGTTTGTACACCACACTACATATACAAACGCACATACCACCCACCCACCAACACCCATGTTATGTTAATTTACATTTGAATCTTAACACACCTTAAACACTTATATGTCTTTTGAGGATCACCATTCTCAGTGATCCAATGTGGTAGTCTGCCAGAGGGTAGTCATCTGCCAAATCATTAAACTCAATCAGATCTGTCTCATTGGTTGGACATGCCATGAGCTCAAAGGCTCTGTGGTGCTCACTATACAAACTAGAAAGTCGCTTGACTACAAACACAAGTCTCTCTCTTATGACAAAAATGTGATCAATCTGTCTGAACTCAGGTAGACAACTTGTAGACCCATGAGCTACAATCATGCCCTTTCTGAAACGTACACCATTGGCTAACACAGATTTAGTCATGTGTCTCTCTTGTGCCAGGAAACATCTGATCAATGTTCTCCATGATTTCATTCTTTAGAACATTGACAGGAACAGTTGAGACACCTGTGATCTCAAAAGCAGGTTTTTCAAAACTTGATGCTCTCATGTGATATGATATCATGAGCTGGTGCTTGACAGCTAACGTAAGGGGCACATTTTTGAAGCAGTTTGAATGTCGAATGACCTGCTTAAAGAAACTGTGCTTCGCCTCGAAGCGCGTGGTCCAGAGACTAACAAGAGGACCGAATTTCCTGATGAGTACAGGATAGTGCTCCAAGTAATGATGCTTGGGTAGAAGCTGCACATGAGGAAAGAGTTGTTGGTATCTTTTGCGATGCTCTGAAATTTTGCACTCAAGGTAAGCAATGGATTCCCCAGTGTGTGTTGGAGCAACCAAAAGCTCAACGACATCTTTTAAATCCATCAGAATTTGCCAAGCCTTTTCACCCTCTGGCACCAGATGCCCAATGATGAATGGGAGGAATCTTAGCAGGGCCCAGTTTTCATGGGCATTTCCCCCAATTGTTTTGGAGAGTTTCTGTGGAATTGCATGAGGCTTGTTCGTCTTGTCTGACCACTTGTACGGAAAACCAAGAATGGATTTGTTGAGCTGCTCAAGACTGAAATATTTCTTGGATATCAACACTGACAAGCAGTGTGCAAGCTCCACAGGCACAACACCTTCGAAAACATCATGCATGATATCAGGGGGGTAACCTGAGAGAACATTAAAGTGAGCAAGGTTCTTAGTGAATACACACGGTCCTTTCACACCCAAACAGCTTGACCCATCCTGCTGGGCAGAGCCCACATGTGTTTCATGTAGGTGTTTGGTTCTCAGAGGGAATGACCCCGATCTCACGTCTTGTGATTGGATATCTTTTCGTGTTGCAGTGCAGAAACGGCATATGTGCCCTGCCGTAAAGCTTTCATTAAAACCTGCAATACTGTGAGCACCGAGGTTATTAGCAAGAACTACAAGAACTGTGCCTTTAACACACTTGCCGAGCAAAGGAACAAAAATTCCATGTTGCTCAAGGGTTTTTAAATCCTCAAGCAGTGGATGCAAAACTTGGTCATAACCATACTTCTTCACATCATCAGATTTGCTCAAGACTGCCAAGTAAATTGAGGAAAGGACTGAATGACAGCCTGGAGACAAATTACTGAGAGTCCAATAGATTGCACAGAGCTTGTGTTTTCTGCGAGAAGTACCTAAAGGATTGCATACCTTTTCTTCCATTATTTGTAGCATCTTTGGCGACAGACCGGGTTTTTTGACAAAGCGATTGTTCCCTGATTATCCTCAAATATTTTTACTGGTGCATATTGACAATCTTTCTCAATCTCATTCATCAATTGTATAAGATACAAACTCTCTTGCGTGGTCGCAGCCAATGCCATGTACACTGCTTCACAAGTAGATAAAGCCACAGTAGTCTGCTTTTTAGATTTCCATGAAATCAGTGGACCATCCTCAGTTAGGCTAAAGCAATAGCCTGTTGTGCTTCTCCGATCATGTAAATCTGCAGCCCAATCAGAATCACTATAAGCTTCACGTTTGTCTCACTTTTCCTGTAGCACAATTCACGGTCTAATGTACCTTTCAAATATCTCATTACATGTTTAGCAATCACCCAATGTTGTTCAGTAGGCTCAGACAGGTGTTGTGACAACTTACTCACAACCCAACTTAAATCAGGCCTTGTACACGTCATTATGTAAATCAGACTGCCTACAACCTCACGGTAAACTTTGGCATCAACAGCATCATAGTCATGTTCAGTTTTCTGTTCACATGGGGTTAATCTAGGTTTACATTGTGACATTCCAAATCTTTCAAGTACCTTTGATATGTACCTTGTCTGGTTCATTTTCACCATTCCATCATTCTGCTCAAAATCAATTCCTAAGAAATGTTTCAATTTTCCAAGATCCATCCATCCATCTTCCATCCATCTTCTTCCGCTTATCCGGGGCCGGGTCGCGGGGGCAGCAGTCTAAGCAGGGGCTCCCAAGCTTCCTACTCCCCAGCCACTTCCTCCAGCTCCTCCGGACGGACCCCGAGGTGTTCCCAGGCCAGCCGAGAGACATAGTCCCTCCAGCGTGTCCTGGGTCTTCCCCGGGGCCTCCTACCGGTGGGACATGCCCGGAACACCTCCCGAGGGAGGCGTCCAGGAGGCATCTGGACCAGATGCCGGAGCCACCTCAGCTGGCTACTCTCGACGTGGAGGAGCAGCGACTCTACTCCGAGCTCCTCCCGTGTGACCGAGCTCCTCACCCTATCTCTAAGGGAGCGTCCGGCCACTCTGCGGAGGAAACTCATTTCGGCCGCGATCTTGTCCTTTTGGTCATTACCAGAATGCTTATTATTTCCAAGATCCTTCATGTTAAATTTCATAGCAAGTGCCTTCTTCACGTCATTCAGTAAATCATCACTACTAGCAGCAATAAGTAAATCATCAACCCAAATGACCAGTATTGCTCTTTCTTTTCCAGATTGTTTTGTATACACACAGTGATCTGCAGGGTTTTGCACAAATCCATTATTTGTCAAGTAATCACTTAGCATTTTGTTCCAGTTTCTGCCGGATGGTTTCAGGCCATAAAGTGACTTGTTCAGTTTACAGACCAATTTTTCACCTGTGACAGATTTCACTTCAAATCCTTCTGGTTGTTCCATGTATACATCACAATCAATAGGCGCATGCAAGTATGCGGTCTTGACATCCATCTGATGCAATTTAATAGGGCTGAAAGATTCATCGAGTTAATCGATTAAATTGATTAGAAAAATGCATCGATTTTTTTTTTTTGCCTCGATGCTTCGTTTTATTTTCATACGCTCGGCGGTGGCCGAAACCTTTTGTGGTAGAGGTAAAGTTTCCGCACGACCACTGCACTTCACTGTACACAAAACAGCGCGGCGCCCATGGATGTATGGTGATGCGGTACGCTCCTCACCCCGCATCACCGGTACGCCGCACGCTCCTCATCCCCCGTACGCCGCGCACTCTGCGCGTGGATTGTGTCTTGTCGCGTACACTCCGTGGAGCGCGCTTCCTCCTGTGCGCCTCTAAACCAGAACTCACACCAGGACTAAACCAGGTGTAAACCAGGTCTAAATCAGACCTAAATCAGATCTAAAACCAGGACTAATCCAGGTCTAAAACCAAACAAGAATTTGCAGGAGTTGGTTGCTACATTTATGTAGTTTTAAAAATCATGACAATATCAAGTAATCCGAAGTATTCAGATTACGTTACTCACTTTAAGTAATTTAATTGATTACGTCACAAACTACATTTTGGGGAATGTAATCTGTAATCTGTAGGGGATTACATTTTAAAAGTCACCTTCTCAACACTGATGCTACAACATCTAAACAGAAAGCCCCATACATTACATCAAGTGGAAAAGAAACCGCGAGGTAAATCAACCTTAGCCTCGCGATAATTACGTTTTTCATGTCCAAAACACGTGTATCTGTCAGTGCACGTGGTGTGTACTTAACATGTGCAAAGTATGTCTACTTTGTCTACGACAATAACAAACGATTACTCGATTATTCAAACTAAATAATCGACAGAATAATCGATTACTGTAATAATCGATAGCTGCAGCCCTACAATTTAAGATCATATTGTGCAGCCATTTGCATCAGGATCCTAACTGACGTTAAGTTGGCAGTTGGAGAAAAAGTCTCCTTGTAGTCTATACCCATCACCTGATTGTAACCTTTGGCTACATACCTGACCTTATAGGCTTCTGCCTGATCTGCATTTGTGTTAATGGCATAAACCCATCTTCCCCCCCACTTCATGTTTACCCTCTGGTAGGGTGGTCAGGGTGAATGTATCATTTTCCTTCAAAGAATCCATTTCCTCCTGCATGGCTTTTGCCCATACTTCAGCTTTTGGTGAACTCATAGCTTCCTTATATGTCTGTGGCACATCACACATCCTGTAGCAAAAATCAATACTGATCGACACCTGGTCATCAGATTGAGCATCTGTGACATATTCTGAGAGATACAGAGGTGCTCTCCTGTCTCTCCTAGGGTAACGTGGTTCATTCCCTTCAACTTGGATTTCTTCAGGGGTATCTGGACTGTCAGAAGTTCCCTGGGTATCTTCTGAACCCCCTACCTTGTCTTGTCATCTACACTGGCTCTGGGTGACACATATATTCTCTCAGTAAAACCATTCATCATTGTGTCTGTCTGGGTTCCCTTTTCAGCTACCCTCTCTGTAACAAACCTCACCAATCGATGTTTGAAAACTTTTCGTGTGTCAGGATAGTAGATTAGATATGAGGGGCTATTTTTGTCATAACCCACAAACACTCCCTTATCACATCTTGAGTCTAACTTCTTCTTGTCGTGTTTGTATGCATAGCACACGGATCCGAAAGGTCTCATCCGAGACAAATTTGGTTTCTTCTATGTAAGTAAGTAGTATGGTGTCTGCTTCATCCTATTGTTAAAGCACCTGTTGCGTATTATTGCAGCAGTCATCACAGCATATGTCCAGAGCTCTTTGGGCAAATTGCTCTCAATCAACATGCATCTTGCCATATCAAAAAATGTGCGCCAATTCCTCTCTGCTGTGCCATTTTGATGTGGCGAATATGGTGCAGAGGACTCATATCTAATACTATTCTTCGACAGCAACGACTGAAATTCCTGTCCTGTGAATTCAGTGCTATTATCCGATCGAATGCACTTTACCCTATCATATGGGGATACATCGGCAAGAAATCGCTCTGTGGCCTTTGTGGTGTCACTCTTAGCTTTCAAGAAGTACACAAACACTGTGCTTGAATAGTCATCTGTAAAGGCTAGAGCATATTTGAACCCATCTTTTGCCACTGGGTCAATTGGACCAGCTAAATCTGTGTGAATGAGCTCAAGTGGTGCTTTCGCACGGCTATCTGGTTCTCGGTTCCTGCTTTGGACAAATTTACCCTTTGTGCAGGTCTCACAGCTAAGTTTGGATTTGTCAAATTTTCCTTTTATCTGCATTCCCTCTACCACATCCTGCAACCTGGAAAGATCATCATAATTGCAGTGACCTAGTATTTCATGCCAGGTCTGAATGTCATAACAACCATTGCAAAATCACCAGTTTCATTACTTTTATTACTTACAGTGTTCAAGTAATACAATCTATTGTGTTCAACTATGTTGAACTCAGTACCACTCTCATGAATGTGTTCATCATGGCCTTGTTGAAACTTGATTGAAGCTCCGTTGGCTGTCGCTGCTTTCACTGAGAAGATGTCTTGGGGATACGTGGGGATGAACAGCGCATCTTTCAGTGTGGCTTTTACCGTCCTTCCCTCTCGGCTCACCAGGTTCACCTCCGCGTCCCCCCTCTTCAGTGCCACGCCGTTGGTTCTGGTGCCGTCCGCCAATTCGATGAAGTGCTTTTCGGGCTGGAACGTGGAGTCAAATTTTCTGAACTTTCCGATGTCTGTAATAATGTGTGACGTTGCTCCAGTGTGCTCCATGTTTCAATCCGCCAGGCTGGGGGTGGCTCGCTTTAAAAACATATGCGTGTTGCTCACTTTGTTCATCAGCCACCTGTTTCACGTCGTCTTTTCTTTTGCGGCGGCACTGTGTTTCTTTATGCGTCGCGCTCCTGCGGCACCATTGTTTCTCCTGTGGTTCGTTAGGACCTGCCCTGGACATGTGTCCCTTCTCTCCGCTGTTGTAACAGACGATGTCGGCGGTAATCCCTTTAGTATCATGGCAATTAATAGTCCGTCACTCAATTTCTCTTCAGCATTTCGGCAATGCATTGTAACGCATAGAAGCCATAGGGCTATCCTGGCCACAAAATTCTATTTATCAGCATGCTTAAGCCTCAAATCATGTAATTTTAGCATGAGAAGCCTCCACACAGTGTAGTTTTAACAAGTTTTTACTTCTAAAGTCAGGATTGCATACATTGTCTCAGAATGCTTATTATGCGCTGAAAAGCAATTTGCGGGCATAAAAAGATGATAACGATTATAACTTTAGCATAGAAGGAGATAGAACCAAGATTCTAAATGTATTTTGTATAGGTCCTAAAGCCCTATGTACAGAAGAAAAATGTCATTGATATCATTTGTAGTTTTTCCACAACTTCACTTTTTATGTTGAGCCAAAATGCATTATAATGCATAGACGCCATAGGGCTATCCTGGACACAAAATTCTATTCATCAGCATGCTTAAGCCTCAAATCATGTAATTTTAGCATGAAAAGCCTCCACACAGTGTAGTTTTAACACGTTTTTACTTCTAAAGTCAGGATTGCATACATTGTCTCAGAATGCTTATTATGCGCTGAAAAGCAATTTGCGGCCATAAAAAGATAATAACGGTTATAACTTTAGCATGGAACGAGATAGAACTAAGATTCTAAATGTATTTTGTACAGGTTCCAAAGCCCTACTTGCCCAGCAAAAATGGCATTGACATCTTTTGTAGTTTTTTCCACAAATTCACTTATAGTCAGACAGAATGCATTGTAACGCATAGAAGCCATAGGGCTATCCTGACCACAAAATTCTATTTATCAGCATGCTTAAGCCTCAAATCATGTAATTTTAGCATGAGAAGCCTCCACACAGTGTAGCTTTAAGAAGTTTTTACTTTTAAAGTCAGGATTGCATACATTGTCTCAGAATGCTTATTGTGCCCTGAAAAGTAATTTGCGGCCATAAAAAGATAATAACGGTTATAACTTTAGCATGGAACGAAATAGAACTAAGATTCTGAATGTATTTTGTACAGGTTCGAAAGGCCTACTTGCCCAGCAAAAATGGCATTGACATATTTTGTAGTTTTTTCCACAAATTCACTTATTGTCAGACAGAATGCATTGTAACGCATAGAAGCCATAGGGCTATCCTGACCACAAAATTCTATTTATCAGCATGCTTAAGCCTCAAATCATGTAATTTTAGCATGAGAAGCCTCCACACAGTGTAGTTTTAACAAGTTTTTACTTCTAAAGTCTGGATTGCATACATTGTCTCAGAATGCTTATTGTGCCCTGAAAAGCAATTTGCGGGCATAAAAAGATAATAACGGTTATAACTTTAGCATAGAACGAGATATAACCAAGATTCCAAATGTATTTTGTACAGGTCCCAAAGCCCTGCTTGCACAGCAAAAATAGCATTGATATCATTTGTAGTTTTTCCACAACTTCACTTTTTATGTTGAGCCAAAATGCATTATAATGCATAGACGCCATAGGGCTATCCTGACCACAAAATTCTATTTATCAGCATGCTTAAGCCTCAAATCATGTAATTTTAGCATGAGAAGCCTCCACACAGTGTAGCTTTAAGAAGTTTTTACTTCTAAAGTCAGGATTGCATACATTGTCTCAGAATGCTTATTGTGCCCTGAAAAGCAATTTGCGGGCATAAAAAGATAATAACGGTTATAACTTTAGCATAGAAGGAGATAGAACCAAGATTCTAAATGTATTTTGTATAGGTCCTAAAGCCCTATGTACAGAAGAAAAATGTCATTGATATCATTTGTAGTTTTTCCACAACTTCACTTTTTATGTTGAGCCAAAATGCATTATAATGCATAGACGCCATAGGGCTATCCTGGCCACAAAATTCTATTCATCAGCATGCTTAAGCCTCAAATCATGTAATTTTAGCATGAAAAGCCTCCACACAGTGTAGTTTTAACAAGTTTTTAATTCTAAAGTCAGGATTGCATACATTGTCTCAGAATGCTTATTATGCGCTGAAAAGCAATTTGCGGCCATAAAAAGATAATAACGGTTATAACTTTAGCATGGAACGAGATAGAACTAAGATTCTAAATGTATTTTGTACAGGTTCCAAAGCCCTACTTGCCCAGCAAAAATGGCATTGACATCTTTTGTAGTTTTTTCCACAAATTCACTTATAGTCAGACAGAATGCATTGTAACGCATAGAAGCCATAGGGCTATCCTGACCACAAAATTCTATTTATCAGCATGCTTAAGCCTCAAATCATGTAATTTTAGCATGAGAAGCCTCCACACAGTGTAGCTTTAAGAAGTTTTTACTTTTAAAGTCAGGATTGCATACATTGTCTCAGAATGCTTATTGTGCCCTGAAAAGTAATTTGCGGCCATAAAAAGATAATAACGGTTATAACTTTAGCATGGAACGAAATAGAACTAAGATTCTGAATGTATTTTGTACAGGTTCGAAAGGCCTACTTGCCCAGCAAAAATGGCATTGACATATTTTGTAGTTTTTTCCACAAATTCACTTATTGTCAGACAGAATGCATTGTAACGCATAGAAGCCATAGGGCTATCCTGACCACAAAATTCTATTTATCAGCATGCTTAAGCCTCAAATCATGTAATTTTAGCATGAGAAGCCTCCACACAGTGTAGTTTTAACAAGTTTTTACTTCTAAAGTCTGGATTGCATACATTGTCTCAGAATGCTTATTGTGCCCTGAAAAGCAATTTGCGGGCATAAAAAGATAATAACGGTTATAACTTTAGCATAGAACGAGATATAACCAAGATTCCAAATGTATTTTGTACAGGTCCCAAAGCCCTGCTTGCACAGCAAAAATAGCATTGATATCATTTGTAGTTTTTCCACAACTTCACTTTTTATGTTGAGCCAAAATGCATTATAATGCATAGACGCCATAGGGCTATCCTGACCACAAAATTCTATTTATCAGCATGCTTAAGCCTCAAATCATGTAATTTTAGCATGAGAAGCCTCCACACAGTGTAGCTTTAAGAAGTTTTTACTTCTAAAGTCAGGATTGCATACATTGTCTCAGAATGCTTATTGTGCCCTGAAAAGCAATTTGCGGGCATAAAAAGATAATAACGGTTATAACTTTAGCATAGAAGGAGATAGAACCAAGATTCTAAATGTATTTTGTATAGGTCCTAAAGCCCTATGTACAGAAGAAAAATGTCATTGATATCATTTGTAGTTTTTCCACAACTTCACTTTTTATGTTGAGCCAAAATGCATTATAATGCATAGACGCCATAGGGCTATCCTGGCCACAAAATTCTATTCATCAGCATGCTTAAGCCTCAAATCATGTAATTTTAGCATGAAAAGCCTCCACACAGTGTAGTTTTAACAAGTTTTTAATTCTAAAGTCAGGATTGCATACATTGTCTCAGAATGCTTATTATGCGCTGAAAAGCAATTTGCGGCCATAAAAAGATAATAACGGTTATAACTTTAGCATGGAACGAGATAGAACTAAGATTCTAAATGTATTTTGTACAGGTTCCAAAGCCCTACTTGCCCAGCAAAAATGGCATTGACATCTTTTGTAGTTTTTTCCACAAATTCACTTATAGTCAGACAGAATGCATTGTAACGCATAGAAGCCATAGGGCTATCCTGACCACAAAATTCTATTTATCAGCATGCTTAAGCCTCAAATCATGTAATTTTAGCATGAGAAGCCTCCACACAGTGTAGCTTTAAGAAGTTTTTACTTTTAAAGTCAGGATTGCATACATTGTCTCAGAATGCTTATTGTGCCCTGAAAAGTAATTTGCGGCCATAAAAAGATAATAACGGTTATAACTTTAGCATGGAACGAAATAGAACTAAGATTCTGAATGTATTTTGTACAGGTTCGAAAGGCCTACTTGCCCAGCAAAAATGGCATTGACATATTTTGTAGTTTTTTCCACAAATTCACTTATTGTCAGACAGAATGCATTGTAACGCATAGAAGCCATAGGGCTATCCTGACCACAAAATTCTATTTATCAGCATGCTTAAGCCTCAAATCATGTAATTTTAGCATGAGAAGCCTCCACACAGTGTAGTTTTAACAAGTTTTTACTTCTAAAGTCTGGATTGCATACATTGTCTCAGAATGCTTATTGTGCCCTGAAAAGCAATTTGCGGGCATAAAAAGATAATAACGGTTATAACTTTAGCATAGAAGGAGATAGAACCAAGATTCTAAATGTATTTTGTATAGGTCCCAAAGCCCTATGTACAGAAGAAAAATGGCATTGATATCACTTGTAGTTTTTCCACAACTTCACTTTTTATGTTCAGCCAAAATGCATTATAGTGCATAGAAGCCATAGGCCTATCCTGGACACAAAATTCTATTTATCAGTATGTTTATGTCTCAAATCATGTAATGTTAGCATGAGAAGCCTCCACACAGTGTAGTTTTAACAAGTTTTTACTTCTAAAGTCAGGATTGCATACATTGTCTCAGAATGCTTATTATGCGCTGAAAAGCAATTTGCGGCCATAAAAAGATGACAACGGTTATAACTTTAGCATAGAACGAGATATAACCAAGATTCCAAATGTATTTTGTACAGGTCCCAAAGCCCTGCTTGCACAGCAAAAATAGCATTGATATCATTTGTAGTTTTTCCACAACTTCACTTTTTATGTTGAGCCAAAATGCATTATAATGCATAGACGCCATAGGGCTATCCTGGCCACAACATTCTATTTATCAGCATGCTTAAGCCTCAAATCATGTAATTTTAGCATGAAAAGCCTCCACACAGTGTAGTTTTAACAAGTTTTTACTTCTAAAGTCAGGATTGCATACATTGTCTCAGAATGCTTACTTTCGGCCGAGCCATTTCTCTTCATTAAGGAGTGAATAATAATGTTCAAAGAGGATAAGTGACACGTTCACATCAGTTTTCGGTAACCCCGGAAGAGAGAAAAAATTTATTGGCGTAACATGTACATATAGAAAACAGAACGTAGTGCGTAGTGACCTAACTCGTGTGAGATCACGCCCCTTAACACCCCCACTTGATCTCAACCTCTTCAGATAATGAATTCAAAGAAAGAAAACTTACAACAAAAAGATATCAAAAATAAACTCAAATAAAATGCCAATGTAACAGTTAACATATATTAGTACAAACATGTCATTGGTCTATTCCCCTCGTTTCTGGGTGTAAATCACACCCTCAATCACCAAACATAAATTTCATGAGTCCTTTCATTTTGAACTGTGTCATTGTCTTAGTCATAGCATCTGCGACCATATTGACAGTGGGACAGTACTCCATTATCACTTTCCCATCAGTGACAGCTTCACGGACAAAGTGATACCTGATGTCAATATGTTTACCACTCAAAAAAATAATTTGTTGGGGGAACATAAAAAAATTATGGAAAGTATTTCCACCCAATTATAACGGGCTCATTTAGCAAGCCATTGTTTTGTTGAGTGAATCATATAAAATATAGTTGTTCCTACCCCATTAAATCGGGTCACCCACACCTAAATCAAACATGTTGAACGAACATGTTAAAGTTACGATGGATTTGTTGAGTGACATCATTGTAAATATGCTAGGCTGACATGTTTTTGTAACTGTAACTTTATTATAAGAGGTGAAGCCAACATAATTTTTAAAGGTCTTTTCAACCTAATTATTGAGGGTTATGCATTCCACTGGCTTTATCACAAAAGTACATTGCATACACACAAATCTATAGCAAATGTGCCTTCTAAATTCCATTTCAAATCAGATGTACTAGTACACAAAGAAAATACACTAAAGCCACAGCAAATGTTTCTTCATTTTTTATTACAAGAAAGGTGCTTCAAAGCTAAACAGCAGTCAAAACTAAACAGTGAGCATCAGTGAAAATAATGATATAACAACAGTGGCATAATAACGATGCCTCTTAGAAGTGCAAATGTAACAAAAAAAAGCAAAAACAAAAGACTTGTCATATGTAATGCAACATCCGTTACATCTGTGGGCATGTAATGCAGTCTGTATGCAACTTATCCACAACACATCAACGAGCAAGTAGGGTTTTCAGTACCTGCAGTTTCTTAGACAATCTCTGGCCATCAAGCCCCATGAAGAGTTTCTGCAGAGCTTCAATAGTATATTTCCATTCTGGAGGGTAGCTGACATTGAGAGCATAAACTAAAGCAAACAGCATTGCAATTGCCACTGGAACATTACTGAGATCGTTGAGGACCTCTACCCCCTCTAATATGATGAGAACATCCGCTGGACCCTCACCAACCTCTGCACCTTCTCTGCGAATCCCAAGTACGCCAAACACCGTCTCCATTATAGCTTGTCCGCCATCAATATCAGAGTCCTGAAAACGTAAATGAAACCATAGAAATCATAGAGATTAAATAGGGCATTTGGTTAATGCACAGTAGACATTTAATCAACATAATGTGTGATCTACAATATACTCTGCAAAAGCATAAAGGAACACCAAAACGGCTCAATGTAACTCATACAATCCACCTGTTAGGAAGCTGCACTGATAAATACATTTTGCCTACTGTTGTGCAAATTGAACAAGCAAAAGGGCAATAACCAAAATACATTATTCTGCAGGTGGGATCCACAGACCATCTCTTTTTTCATCTTTTTTGTTCACATTGTCAGTTCCCTCAGTCCTGGAGGAACCATAAAGCAGTGTTAATCACCCACTGAAGTCACTCAGGTAGTGTTTCTCATCCAAGATGTCACATCAAGTGGGTGGGTTTGCTGTGTCTTCCAGGACAGTGTCCAGAGCTTGGTCGAAGTACCAGGACACGTCAGTACACCAGGAGATGTGGAGGGGTCATTAGGATCCCCAGCAGTGGGATCATAATCTTCCTTGTGCCAGGCAGCACAGGAAAAGCACTGCTAAATGAGTTTTGAAGGCTACTGATGTGCATGCTTCTGCTCAAAGGCAGACTTCATGAGGGTACGGGTGCCCGACATCCACACGAGGCCACAGCTCACATTGATGTGGCATTTTGGATGAGAAGACTACCTCAGCGACTTCAGTGGGTGATGGACACCACCTTATGGTAGGAGAGGGACTAGCAAAATGCAAAGTTGAACAAAACATGTGGACACCACCTGCAGAATCTCACATTTATGATGTAAATAATTAAAGTTAATTACATACCAGGCGTTCTTTCACCACTTTGTCCAGCTCTTCATTCAGGTAGACCACCAGCGCCTTGAGGATGCACTCTCTTTTCACATCGATGTTGTCAGTCTCAGTATGTGGGCCACAAAAAACATGCAGAAAACCATTTTAACCAACAGGGAGACTAAATGTCACAAATAATACCACATTAAACAAATGACATTTCCTCCAAATGTAACCTACTTAATCTCCATCAATGATAGATATACAGAGGAGAGGTATTGGAAACCCTCTCAAAATACAGGAGAGTAGGTACTGGCAGTGGTAGTGTAGAGTGGTATATAGAGTATTGCACAGCACGGCACAACTTTGACACTTTTCCACTAGCCCCTGGTACAATTTTGGCACCTGCTCAGCCCTGGTTCCAAATGAGCTGATGAGATACTATAAAAATGCAACATCTGCCGACTGCATTCCACCGATTTGTCTGTTGTCACTTCACAGGAATCGCAAGCAGACAGACATAAGAATCAAACCCAGAAACAAAACAAAAAAGAGCACTGCAGCAACAGCGCCTATTGCTTTACCTGAATTTAAGTGTGGTCTTCAACTGAGCTGAAGAGAATGAGTTTAGAGCTGACCCCAATTGACCCCACTACGAATCAGGAGAAACTATACAATTCAACTGAAATGGAGAAGCAGTTTCACGGAGAGGTGCTGTGCTATGCTATGAACTTGCAGTGGAAAAACAGCATAGTCTGGATTGTTAAGCGAGTTAAGTTATTTGAGTTCACTTTGTCAAATCTTTCAAATGTCTGAATTGTAATCACATTCTTAAAATGCAAAACTTTCTCCACTTTCCAAGATATCCTACTTCTCTCATCTCCATAAAATTTCCTCTTCAAGCATAAACATAACAGTAATGTGTTTGGCAGTATTCCCTTTGTTTTACCTGGGTCATGGGTATCAAGATCCTCTTTATCTTTCTTCCCTGCACACCACCCTTCTTGCCAAAGACCTGGAGAAGTTTCGAAGAGTGACCATCCAGCTCAGAGAAGAACTTTGGCAGCAAACCGACGGTTGTGATCCTCTTGAACTCTGCGCTTAACTTGAAAAAGGGTACAGAGAAATTTCAATGCGTTAACTTACCAATACATAAACATAATTCACCACCAAATCCCCGAAAAATAGTTTGGAAACATGTTTAGGTGCCACAAATTTTGCGATATTGCTTAATAACCACAAGTACAATACTTATAAATTATGTCTTGAGGCAAAAGGTGACAAAAAGGGTTGAAAGAAGTTTACCACAGCAATTAGTGTCATTATAAACGAGAAATAACTCAATGTTTCCAAACTATTTTTGAATTAAAGTAAGATGAAAAATATAATATAATAATCATTTACCTCTTGCACACTGAAAAGAGCTGGCCATCTGGTTTTAATAACAGCAATCATGGGGGCATCTCGAATAATTTCTTGCCTTCTATGAGCAAAGGTCTTGGTCATCATTGCAGTCACTGTGTCCTCATTGTTCATTTGATAAACGTCCGAAATGAGGGTCTCCCTCATCTTTTCAAGTGTGTCTGCAGATTCACCTGATGGGTAGGAGGGACAGTAATTGACTTCAGCTTTACGGGTTTTCTTCACTCCTGAAGCAGAACTGGTCTTCTCTGCAGGTTTATTGGTTAAGGAATTTACTTCGACCTCTGGGCATCCAAGTCGCTTGAGCTTCCTTCTGTAGTTGGCAAGCTTATATTTCAAACTAACTTTCCAGCCAGCATATCCAGTGGCAGAGCCTGGTTCCCTTAAACATGGATGTGATGACACAAGGGCTTCTGCTCCATCTTCAAACTCGCCATCAGTGGGGTATACTTTGTACCGCACAATTGCTTCTGCCAAACCGTCCAGAATAGCAGTTTTAAGTCTTATGTCAGGGTCAAGCAAAGTTCCATTTGCTTTGAATGCAGAATTGGCTTTTTCAAGCTGCAGCTCACAATCATATGGGAATTTGGGAACATCAAAAACAACAGGCCAACCAGACGATCTTGAGGCGGCACTCTCCCGAGATGTCAAAATGTCGGTGTCATATGAGGCAAATGAGTCATCACTACAGCATGATGTAACAGGAGTTGAGTGGGGACGGTGTGGAGTGGCAGGCAGGCCATACTCAAAGATTAGCTTTATGGTACTTTTGTCCTCAATCTCTGACATAGACGTCAAGTTGGTAAAATCATTGCCAAACTCAGCATCCATGAATTGAAGCCTGAAGTCAGTCTGCACGCCACACTCTCGCTTTATGTGGTCAACAAGCTCAGGAACAGTTGCTGGAAGCCCATCCGGTAAGATCAGTCTCTGGGAATTGTTTTCCCCAAGTATAATTCTCAGCTTTACGGAAGCAGCCATTTCTCATCACTCTGAAAATCAGAAAAGAAAACATTTCACCCATTAAATATGAGAAAGTCAATGACTTTGTAATTACGCAATTGAATTATGCAGTTAAGACATAATTACACATATTACATAAATATGCATATAATATAAATACCAGTCAAAAGTTTGAAACTTGACTGGTACAGTTTGTACACCACACTACATATACAAACGCACATACCACCCACCCACCAACACCCATGTTATGTTAATTTACATTTGAATCTTAACACACCTTAAACACTTATATGTCTTTTGAGGATCACCATTCTCAGTGATCCAATGTGGTAGTCTGCCAGAGGGTAGTCATCTGCCAAATCATTAAACTCAATCAGATCTGTCTCATTGGTTGGACATGCCATGAGCTCAAAGGCTCTGTGGTGCTCACTATACAAACTAGAAAGTCGCTTGACTACAAACACAAGTCTCTCTCTTATGACAAAAATGTGATCAATCTGTCTGAACTCAGGTAGACAACTTGTAGACCCATGAGCTACAATCATGCCCTTTCTGAAACGTACACCATTGGCTAACACAGATTTAGTCATGTGTATCTCTCTTGTGCCAGGAAACATCTGATCAATGTTCTCCATGATTTCATTCTTTAGAACATTGACAGGAACAGTTGAGACACCTGTGATCTCAAAAGCAGGTTTTTCAAAACTTGATGCTCTCATGTGATATGATATCATGAGCTGGTGCTTGACAGCTAACGTAAGGGGCACATTTTTGAAGCAGTTTGAATGTCGAATGACCTGCTTAAAGAAACTGTGCTTCGCCTCGAAGTCCAGAGACTAACAAGAGTTTTCTGATGAGTACAGGATAGTGCTCCAAGTAATGATGCTTGGGTAGAAGCTGCACATGAGGAAAGAGTTGTTGGTATCTTTGCGATGCTCTGAAATTTTGCACTCAAGGTAAGCAATGGATTCCCCAGTGTGTGTTGGAGCAACCAAAAGCTCAACGACATCTTTTAAATCCATCAGAATTTGCCAAGCCTTTTCACCCTCTGGCACCAGATGCTCAATGATGAATGGGAGGAATCTTAGCAGGGCCCAGTTTTCATGGGCATTTCCAATTGTTTTGGAGAGTTTCTGTGGAATTGCATGAGGCTTGTTCGTCTTGTCTGACCACTTGTACGGAAAACCAAGAATGGATTTGTTGAGCTGCTCAAGACTGAAATATTTCTTGGATATCAACACTGACAAGCAGTGTGCAAGCTCCACAGGCACAACACCTTCGAAAACATCATGCATGATATCAGGGGGGTAACCTGAGAGAACATTAAAGTGAGCAAGGTTCTTAGTGAATACACACGGTCCTTTCACACCCAAACAGCTTGACCCATCCTGCTGGGCAGAGCCCACATGTGTTTCATGTAGGTGTTTGGTTCTCAGAGGGAATGACCCGATCTCACGTCTTGTGATTGGATATCTTTTCGTGTTGCAGTGCAGAAACGGCATATGTGCCCTGCCGTAAAGCTTTCATTAAAACCTGCAATACTGTGAGCACCGAGGTTATCAGCAAGAACTACAAGAACTGTGCCTTTAACACACTTGCCGAGCAAAGGAACAAAAATTCCATCTTGCTCAAGGGTTTTTAAATCCTCAAGCAGTGGATGCAAAACTTGGTCATAACCATACTTCTTCACATCATCAGATTTGCTCAAGACTGCCAAGTAAATTGAGGAAAGGACTGAATGACAGCCTGGAGACAAATTACTGAGAGTCCAATAGATTGCACAGAGCTTGTGTTTTCTGCGAGAAGTACCTAAAGGATTGCATACCTTTTCTTCCATTATTTGTAGCATCTTTGGCGACAGACCGGGTTTTTTGACAAAGCGATTGTTCCCTGATTATCCTCAAATATTTTTACTGGTGCATATTGACAATCTTTCTCAATCTCATTCATCAATTGTAACTTTTGTATTTTGTTGGTGGTTATAAGGGCTGTTTTCAGTGTGTTAGTGGTTGTAAGGGCTGTTTTCAGTGTGTTGGTGGTTGTAAGGGCTGTTTTCAGTGTGTTAGTGGTTGTAAGGGCTGTTTTCAGTGTGTTGGTGTTTATAAGGGCTGTTTTCAGTGTGTTGGTAGTTGTAAGGGCTGTTTTCAGTGTGTTAGTGGTTGTAAGGGCTGTTTTGAATGAGTTAGTGGTTATAAGGGCTGTTTTCAGTGTGTTGGTGGTTGCAAGGGCTGTTTTCAGTGTGTTAGTGGTTGTAAGGGCTGTTTTCAGTGTGTTAGTGGTTGTAAGGGCTGTTTTCAGTGTGTTGGTGGTTATAAGGGCTGTTTTCAGTGTGTTGGTGGTTATAAGGGCTGTTTTCAGTGTGTTGGTGGTTGTAAGGGCTGTTTTCAGTGTGTTGGTGGTTATAAGGGCTGTTTTCAGTGTGTTAGTGGTTGTAAGGGCTGTTTTCAGTGTGTTAGTGGTTATAAGGGCTGTTTTCAGTGTGTTAGTGGTTGTAAGGGCTGTTTTCAGTGTGTTGGTGGTTGTAAGGGCTGTTTTCAGTGTGTTGGTGGTTATAAGGGCTGTTTTCAGTGTGTTGGTGGTTGTAAGGGCTGTTTTCAGTGTGTTGGTGGTTATAAGGGCTGTTTTCAGTGTGTTAGTGGTTATAAGGGCTGTTTTCAGTGTGTTGGTGGTTATAAGGGCTGTTTTCAGTGTGTTGGTGGTTGTAAGGGCTGTTTTCAGTGTGTTGGTGGTTATAAGGGCTGTTTTCAGTGTGTTGGTGGTTGTAAGGGCTGTTTTCAGTGTGTTGGTGGTTATAAGGGCTGTTTTCAGTGTGTTGGTGGTTATAAGGGCTGTTTTCAGTGTGTTAGTGGTTATAAGGGCTGTTTTCAGTGTGTTGGTGGTTGTAAGGGCTGTTTTCAGTGTGTTGGTGGTTATAAGGGCTGTTTTCAGTGTGTTGGTGGTTGTAAGGGCTGTTTTCAGTGTGTTGGTGGTTATAAGGGCTGTTTTCAGTGTGTTGGTGGTTGTAAGGGCTGTTTTCAGTGTGTTGGTGGTTATAAGGGCTGTTTTCAGTGTGTTAGTGGTTATAAGGGCTGTTTTCAGTGTGTTGGTGGTTGTAAGGGCTGTTTTCAGTGTGTTGGTGGTTATAAGGGCTGTTTTCAGTGTGTTAGTGGTTGTAAGGGCTGTTTTCAGTGTGTTAGTGGTTGTAAGGGCTGTTTTCAGTGTGTTAGTGGTTATAAGGGCTGTTTTCAGTGTGTTGGTGGTTGTAAGGGCTGTTTTCAGTGTGTTAGTGGTTATAAGGGCTGTTTTCAGTGTGTTGGTGGTTATAAGGGCTGTTTTCAGTGTGTTGGTGGTTATAAGGGCTGTTTTCAGTGTGTTGGTGGTTATAAGGGCTGTTTTCAGTGTGTTGGTGGTTATAAGGGCTGTTTTCAGTGTGTTGGTGGTTATAAGGGCTGTTTTCAGTGTGTTGGTGGTTATAAGGGCTGTTTTCAGTGTGTTGGTGGTTGTAAGGGCTGTTTTCAGTGTGTTAGTGGTTATAAGGGCTGTTTTCAGTGTGTTGGTGGTTGTAAGGGCTGTTTTCAGTGTGTTAGTGGTTGTAAGGGCTGTTTTGAATGAGTTAGTGGTTATAAGGGCTGTTTTCAGTGTGTTGGTGGTTGTAAGGGCTGTTTTCAGTGTGTTAGTGGTTATAAGGGCTGTTTTCAGTGTATTGGTGGTTATAAGGGCTGTTTTCAGTGTGTTGGTGGTTATAAGGGCTGTTTTCAGTGTGTTGGTGGTTATAAGGGCTGTTTTCAGTGTGTTGGTGGTTATAAGGGCTGTTTTCAGTGTGTTGGTGGTTGTAAGGGCTGTTTTCAGTGTGTTGGTGGTTATAAGGGCTGTTTTCAGTGTGTTGGTGGTTATAAGGGCTGTTTTCAGTGTGTTGGTGGTTATAAGGGCTGTTTTCAGTGTGTTGGTGGTTATAAGGGCTGTTTTCAGTGTGTTGGTGGTTGTAAGGGCTGTTTTCAGTGTGTTGGTGGTTATAAGGGCTGTTTTCAGTGTGTTGGTGGTTATAAGGGCTGTTTTCAGTGTGTTGGTGGTTGTAAGGGCTGTTTTGAATGAGTTAGTGGTTATAAGGGCTGTTTTCAGTGTGTTGGTGGTTGTAAGGGCTGTTTTCAGTGTGTTAGTGGTTGTAAGGGCTGTTTTGAATGAGTTAGTGGTTATAAGGGCTGTTTTCAGTGTGTTGGTGGTTGTAAGGGCTGTTTTCAGTGTGTTGGTGGTTATAAGGGCTGTTTTCAGTGTGTTGGTGGTTATAAGGGCTGTTTTCAGTGTGTTGGTGGTTATAAGGGCTGTTTTCAGTGTGTTGGTGGTTATAAGGGCTGTTTTCAGTGTGTTGGTGGTTGTAAGGGCTGTTTTCAGTGTGTTGGTGGTTGTAAGGGCTGTTTTGAATGAGTTAGTGGTTATAAGGGCTGTTTTCAGTGTGTTGGTGGTTGTAAGGGCTGTTTTCAGTGTGTTAGTGGTTATAAGGGCTGTTTTCAGTGTGTTGGTGGTTATAAGGGCTGTTTTCAGTGTGTTGGTGGTTATAAGGGCTGTTTTCAGTGTGTTGGTGGTTATAAGGGCTGTTTTCAGTGTGTTGGTGGTTATAAGGGCTGTTTTCAGTGTGTTGGTGGTTATAAGGGCTGTTTTCAGTGTGTTGGTGGTTATAAGGGCTGTTTTCAGTGTGTTGGTGGTTATAAGGGCTGTTTTCAGTGTGTTGGTGGTTATAAGGGCTGTTTTCAGTGTGTTGGTGGTTATAAGGGCTGTTTTCAGTGTGTTAGTGGTTGTAAGGGCTGTTTTCAGTGTGTTAGTGGTTATAAGGGCTGTTTTCAGTGTGTTGGTGGTTATAAGGGCTGTTTTCAGTGTGTTGGTGGTTATAAGGGCTGTTTTCAGTGTGTTGGTGGTTGTAAGGGCTGTTTTCAGTGTGTTAGTGGTTATAAGGGCTGTTTTCAGTGTGTTAGTGGTTATAAGGGCTGTTTTCAGTGTGTTGGTGGTTGTAAGGGCTGTTTTCAGTGTGTTAGTGGTTATAAGGGCTGTTTTCAGTGTGTTGGTGGTTATAAGGGCTGTTTTCAGTGTGTTGGTGGTTATAAGGGCTGTTTTCAGTGTGTTGGTGGTTATAAGGGCTGTTTTCAGTGTGTTGGTGGTTATAAGGGCTGTTTTCAGTGTGTTGGTGGTTATAAGGGCTGTTTTCAGTGTGTTGGTGGTTATAAGGGCTGTTTTCAGTGTGTTGGTGGTTGTAAGGGCTGTTTTCAGTGTGTTAGTGGTTGTAAGGGCTGTTTTCAGTGTGTTGGTGGTTATAAGGGCTGTTTTCAGTGTGTTGGTGGTTGTAAGGGCTGTTTTCAGTGTGTTGGTGGTTATAAGGGCTGTTTTCAGTGTGTTAGTGGTTATAAGGGCTGTTTTCAGTGTGTTGGTGGTTATAAGGGCTGTTTTCAGTGTGTTGGTGGTTATAAGGGCTGTTTTCAGTGTGTTGGTGGTTATAAGGGCTGTTTTCAGTGTGTTGGTGGTTGTAAGGGCTGTTTTGAATGAGTTAGTGGTTATAAGGGCTGTTTTCAGTGTGTTGGTGGTTGTAAGGGCTGTTTTCAGTGTGTTAGTGGTTGTAAGGGCTGTTTTCAGTGTGTTAGTGGTTATAAGGGCTGTTTTCAGTGTGTTGGTGGTTGTAAGGGCTGTTTTCAGTGTGTTAGTGGTTATAAGGGCTGTTTTCAGTGTGTTGGTGGTTATAAGGGCTGTTTTCAGTGTGTTGGTGGTTATAAGGGCTGTTTTCAGTGTGTTGGTGGTTATAAGGGCTGTTTTCAGTGTGTTAGTGGTTGTAAGGGCTGTTTTCAGTGTGTTAGTGGTTGTAAGGGCTGTTTTGAATGAGTTAGTGGTTATAAGGGCTGTTTTCAGTGTGTTGGTGGTTGTAAGGGCTGTTTTCAGTGTGTTAGTGGTTGTAAGGGCTGTTTTGAATGAGTTAGTGGTTATAAGGGCTGTTTTCAGTGTGTTGGTGGTTGCAAGGGCTGTTTTCAGTGTGTTAGTGGTTATAAGGGCTGTTTTCAGTGTGTTGGTGGTTATAAGGGCTGTTTTCAGTGTGTTGGTGGTTATAAGGGCTGTTTTCAGTGTGTTGGTGGTTATAAGGGCTGTTTTCAGTGTGTTGGTGGTTATAAGGGCTGTTTTCAGTGTGTTGGTGGTTATAAGGGCTGTTTTCAGTGTGTTGGTGGTTGTAAGGGCTGTTTTCAGTGTGTTGGTGGTTATAAGGGCTGTTTTCAGTGTGTTGGTGGTTATAAGGGCTGTTTTCAGTGTGTTGGTGGTTATAAGGGCTGTTTTCAGTGTGTTGGTGGTTGTAAGGGCTGTTTTCAGTGTGTTGGTGGTTATAAGGGCTGTTTTCAGTGTGTTGGTGGTTGTAAGGGCTGTTTTCAGTGTGTTAGTGGTTGTAAGGGCTGTTTTGAATGAGTTAGTGGTTATAAGGGCTGTTTTCAGTGTGTTGGTGGTTGTAAGGGCTGTTTTCAGTGTGTTAGTGGTTGTAAGGGCTGTTTTCAGTGTGTTAGTGGTTATAAGGGCTGTTTTCAGTGTGTTGGTGGTTGTAAGGGCTGTTTTCAGTGTGTTAGTGGTTATAAGGGCTGTTTTCAGTGTGTTGGTGGTTATAAGGGCTGTTTTCAGTGTGTTGGTGGTTATAAGGGCTGTTTTCAGTGTGTTGGTGGTTATAAGGGCTGTTTTCAGTGTGTTGGTGGTTATAAGGGCTGTTTTCAGTGTGTTGGTGGTTATAAGGGCTGTTTTCAGTGTGTTGGTGGTTGTAAGGGCTGTTTTCAGTGTGTTAGTGGTTATAAGGGCTGTTTTCAGTGTGTTGGTGGTTATAAGGGCTGTTTTCAGTGTGTTGGTGGTTGTAAGGGCTGTTTTCAGTGTGTTGGTGGTTATAAGGGCTGTTTTCAGTGTGTTGGTGGTTGTAAGGGCTGTTTTCAGTGTGTTGGTGGTTATAAGGGCTGTTTTCAGTGTGTTGGTGGTTATAAGGGCTGTTTTCAGTGTGTTGGTGGTTATAAGGGCTGTTTTCAGTGTGTTGGTGGTTGTAAGGGCTGTTTTCAGTGTGTTAGTGGTTATAAGGGCTGTTTTCAGTGTGTTGGTGGTTGTAAGGGCTGTTTTCAGTGTGTTAGTGGTTGTAAGGGCTGTTTTCAGTGTGTTAGTGGTTATAAGGGCTGTTTTCAGTGTGTTGGTGGTTGTAAGGGCTGTTTTCAGTGTGTTAGTGGTTATAAGGGCTGTTTTCAGTGTGTTGGTGGTTATAAGGGCTGTTTTCAGTGTGTTGGTGGTTATAAGGGCTGTTTTCAGTGTGTTGGTGGTTATAAGGGCTGTTTTCAGTGTGTTGGTGGTTGTAAGGGCTGTTTTCAGTGTGTTAGTGGTTATAAGGGCTGTTTTCAGTGTGTTGGTGGTTGTAAGGGCTGTTTTCAGTGTGTTAGTGGTTATAAGGGCTGTTTTCAGTGTGTTGGTGGTTATAAGGGCTGTTTTCAGTGTGTTGGTGGTTATAAGGGCTGTTTTCAGTGTGTTGGTGGTTGTAAGGGCTGTTTTCAGTGTGTTGGTGGTTATAAGGGCTGTTTTCAGTGTGTTGGTGGTTGTAAGGGCTGTTTTCAGTGTGTTGGTGGTTATAAGGGCTGTTTTCAGTGTGTTAGTGGTTATAAGGGCTGTTTTCAGTGTGTTGGTGGTTATAAGGGCTGTTTTCAGTGTGTTGGTGGTTGTAAGGGCTGTTTTCAGTGTGTTAGTGGTTATAAGGGCTGTTTTCAGTGTGTTGGTGGTTATAAGGGCTGTTTTCAGTGTGTTAGTGGTTGTAAGGGCTGTTTTCAGTGTGTTAGTGGTTATAAGGGCTGTTTTCAGTGTGTTGGTGGTTGTAAGGGCTGTTTTCAGTGTGTTAGTGGTTGTAAGGGCTGTTTTCAGTGTGTTAGTGGTTATAAGGGCTGTTTTCAGTGTGTTGGTGGTTATAAGGGCTGTTTTCAGTGTGTTAGTGGTTATAAGGGCTGTTTTCAGTGTGTTGGTGGTTATAAGGGCTGTTTTCAGTGTGTTGGTGGTTATAAGGGCTGTTTTCAGTGTGTTGGTGGTTATAAGGGCTGTTTTCAGTGTGTTGGTGGTTATAAGGGCTGTTTTCAGTGTGTTGGTGGTTGTAAGGGCTGTTTTCAGTGTGTTAGTGGTTATAAGGGCTGTTTTCAGTGTGTTGGTGGTTATAAGGGCTGTTTTCAGTGTGTTGGTGGTTATAAGGGCTGTTTTCAGTGTGTTGGTGGTTATAAGGGCTGTTTTCAGTGTGTTGGTGGTTATAAGGGCTGTTTTCAGTGTGTTAGTGGTTATAAGGGCTGTTTTCAGTGTGTTGGTGGTTATAAGGGCTGTTTTCAGTGTGTTGGTGGTTGTAAGGGCTGTTTTCAGTGTGTTAGTGGTTATAAGGGCTGTTTTCAGTGTGTTGGTGGTTGTAAGGGCTGTTTTCAGTGTGTTAGTGGTTGTAAGGGCTGTTTTGAATGAGTTAGTGGTTATAAGGGCTGTTTTCAGTGTGTTGGTGGTTGTAAGGGCTGTTTTCAGTGTGTTAGTGGTTATAAGGGCTGTTTTCAGTGTGTTGGTGGTTATAAGGGCTGTTTTCAGTGTGTTGGTGGTTATAAGGGCTGTTTTCAGTGTGTTGGTGGTTATAAGGGCTGTTTTCAGTGTGTTGGTGGTTATAAGGGCTGTTTTCAGTGTGTTGGTGGTTATAAGGGCTGTTTTCAGTGTGTTGGTGGTTATAAGGGCTGTTTTCAGTGTGTTGGTGGTTGTAAGGGCTGTTTTCAGTGTGTTAGTGGTTATAAGGGCTGTTTTCAGTGTGTTGGTGGTTGTAAGGGCTGTTTTCAGTGTGTTGGTGGTTATAAGGGCTGTTTTCAGTGTGTTGGTGGTTATAAGGGCTGTTTTCAGTGTGTTGGTGGTTATAAGGGCTGTTTTCAGTGTGTTGGTGGTTATAAGGGCTGTTTTCAGTGTGTTGGTGGTTATAAGGGCTGTTTTCAGTGTGTTGGTGGTTATAAGGGCTGTTTTCAGTGTGTTGGTGGTTGTAAGGGCTGTTTTCAGTGTGTTAGTGGTTATAAGGGCTGTTTTCAGTGTGTTGGTGGTTGTAAGGGCTGTTTTCAGTGTGTTAGTGGTTGTAAGGGCTGTTTTCAGTGTGTTAGTGGTTATAAGGGCTGTTTTCAGTGTGTTGGTGGTTGTAAGGGCTGTTTTCAGTGTGTTAGTGGTTGTAAGGGCTGTTTTCAGTGTGTTAGTGGTTATAAGGGCTGTTTTCAGTGTGTTGGTGGTTATAAGGGCTGTTTTCAGTGTGTTGGTGGTTATAAGGGCTGTTTTCAGTGTGTTGGTGGTTATAAGGGCTGTTTTCAGTGTGTTGGTGGTTATAAGGGCTGTTTTCAGTGTGTTGGTGGTTGTAAGGGCTGTTTTCAGTGTGTTAGTGGTTGTAAGGGCTGTTTTGAATGAGTTAGTGGTTATAAGGGCTGTTTTCAGTGTGTTGGTGGTTGTAAGGGCTGTTTTCAGTGTGTTGGTGGTTGTAAGGGCTGTTTTCAGTGTGTTAGTGGTTATAAGGGCTGTTTTCAGTGTGTTGGTGGTTATAAGGGCTGTTTTCAGTGTGTTGGTGGTTATAAGGGCTGTTTTCAGTGTGTTGGTGGTTATAAGGGCTGTTTTCAGTGTGTTGGTGGTTATAAGGGCTGTTTTCAGTGTGTTGGTGGTTGTAAGGGCTGTTTTCAGTGTGTTAGTGGTTATAAGGGCTGTTTTCAGTGTGTTGGTGGTTGTAAGGGCTGTTTTCAGTGTGTTGGTGGTTGTAAGGGCTGTTTTCAGTGTGTTAGTGGTTATAAGGGCTGTTTTCAGTGTGTTGGTGGTTATAAGGGCTGTTTTCAGTGTGTTGGTGGTTATAAGGGCTGTTTTCAGTGTGTTGGTGGTTATAAGGGCTGTTTTCAGTGTGTTGGTGGTTATAAGGGCTGTTTTCAGTGTGTTGGTGGTTATAAGGGCTGTTTTCAGTGTGTTGGTGGTTATAAGGGCTGTTTTCAGTGTGTTGGTGGTTGTAAGGGCTGTTTTCAGTGTGTTGGTGGTTATAAGGGCTGTTTTCAGTGTGTTGGTGGTTATAAGGGCTGTTTTCAGTGTGTTGGTGGTTGTAAGGGCTGTTTTCAGTGTGTTGGTGGTTATAAGGGCTGTTTTCAGTGTGTTGGTGGTTGTAAGGGCTGTTTTCAGTGTGTTGGTGGTTATAAGGGCTGTTTTCAGTGTGTTGGTGGTTATAAGGGCTGTTTTCAGTGTGTTAGTGGTTATAAGGGCTGTTTTCAGTGTGTTGGTGGTTATAAGGGCTGTTTTCAGTGTGTTGGTGGTTGTAAGGGCTGTTTTCAGTGTGTTGGTGGTTATAAGGGCTGTTTTCAGTGTGTTAGTGGTTATAAGGGCTGTTTTCAGTGTGTTGGTGGTTGTAAGGGCTGTTTTCAGTGTGTTGGTGGTTATAAGGGCTGTTTTCAGTGTGTTGGTGGTTATAAGGGCTGTTTTCAGTGTGTTAGTGGTTATAAGGGCTGTTTTCAGTGTGTTGGTGGTTATAAGGGCTGTTTTCAGTGTGTTGGTGGTTATAAGGGCTGTTTTCAGTGTGTTAGTGGTTGTAAGGGCTGTTTTCAGTGTGTTGGTGGTTATAAGGGCTGTTTTCAGTGTGTTAGTGGTTATAAGGGCTGTTTTCAGTGTGTTGGTGGTTATAAGGGCTGTTTTCAGTGTGTTGGTGGTTATAAGGGCTGTTTTCAGTGTGTTAGTGGTTGTAAGGGCTGTTTTCAGTGTGTTAGTGGTTATAAGGGCTGTTTTCAGTGTGTTGGTGGTTATAAGGGCTGTTTTCAGTGTGTTAGTGGTTATAAGGGCTGTTTTCAGTGTGTTGGTGGTTATAAGGGCTGTTTTCAGTGTGTTGGTGGTTGTAAGGGCTGTTTTCAGTGTGTTAGTGGTTATAAGGGCTGTTTTCAGTGTGTTGGTGGTTATAAGGGCTGTTTTCAGTGTGTTGGTGGTTATAAGGGCTGTTTTCAGTGTGTTGGTGGTTATAAGGGCTGTTTTCAGTGTGTTGGTGGTTATAAGGGCTGTTTTCAGTGTGTTAGTGGTTATAAGGGCTGTTTTCAGTGTGTTGGTGGTTGTAAGGGCTGTTTTCAGTGTGTTGGTGGTTATAAGGGCTGTTTTCAGTGTGTTGGTGGTTATAAGGGCTGTTTTCAGTGTGTTGGTGGTTATAAGGGCTGTTTTCAGTGTGTTGGTGGTTATAAGGGCTGTTTTCAGTGTGTTGGTGGTTATAAGGGCTGTTTTCAGTGTGTTAGTGGTTGTAAGGGCTGTTTTCAGTGTGTTAGTGGTTATAAGGGCTGTTTTCAGTGTGTTGGTGGTTGTAAGGGCTGTTTTCAGTGTGTTAGTGGTTATAAGGGCTGTTTTCAGTGTGTTGGTGGTTATAAGGGCTGTTTTCAGTGTGTTAGTGGTTGTAAGGGCTGTTTTCAGTGTGTTAGTGGTTATAAGGGCTGTTTTCAGTGTGTTGGTGGTTGTAAGGGCTGTTTTCAGTGTGTTGGTGGTTATAAGGGCTGTTTTCAGTGTGTTGGTGGTTATAAGGGCTGTTTTCAGTGTGTTGGTGGTTGTAAGGGCTGTTTTCAGTGTGTTAGTGGTTATAAGGGCTGTTTTCAGTGTGTTGGTGGTTGTAAGGGCTGTTTTCAGTGTGTTAGTGGTTGTAAGGGCTGTTTTGAATGTGTTAGTGGTTATAAGGGCTGTTTTCAGTGTGTTGGTGGTTGTAAGGGCTGTTTTCAGTGTGTTAGTGGTTATAAGGGCTGTTTTCAGTGTGTTGGTGGTTATAAGGGCTGTTTTCAGTGTGTTGGTGGTTATAAGGGCTGTTTTCAGTGTGTTGGTGGTTATAAGGGCTGTTTTCAGTGTGTTAGTGGTTGTAAGGGCTGTTTTCAGTGTGTTGGTGGTTATAAGGGCTGTTTTCAGTGTGTTGGTGGTTATAAGGGCTGTTTTCAGTGTGTTGGTGGTTATAAGGGCTGTTTTCAGTGTGTTAGTGGTTGTAAGGGCTGTTTTCAGTGTGTTAGTGGTTATAAGGGCTGTTTTCAGTGTGTTGGTGGTTGTAAGGGCTGTTTTCAGTGTGTTGGTGGTTGTAAGGGCTGTTTTCAGTGTGTTAGTGGTTATAAGGGCTGTTTTCAGTGTGTTGGTGGTTGTAAGGGCTGTTTTCAGTGTGTTAGTGGTTGTAAGGGCTGTTTTCAGTGTGTTAGTGGTTATAAGGGCTGTTTTCAGTGTGTTGGTGGTTATAAGGGCTGTTTTCAGTGTGTTGGTGGTTATAAGGGCTGTTTTCAGTGTGTTGGTGGTTATAAGGGCTGTTTTCAGTGTGTTGGTGGTTGTAAGGGCTGTTTTCAGTGTGTTGGTGGTTATAAGGGCTGTTTTCAGTGTGTTAGTGGTTGTAAGGGCTGTTTTCAGTGTGTTGGTGGTTGTAAGGGCTGTTTTGAATGTGTTAGTGGTTATAAGGGCTGTTTTCAGTGTGTTGGTGGTTGTAAGGGCTGTTTTCAGTGTGTTAGTGGTTGTAAGGGCTGTTTTCAGTGTGTTAGTGGTTATAAGGGCTGTTTTCAGTGTGTTGGTGGTTATAAGGGCTGTTTTCAGTGTGTTGGTGGTTGTAAGGGCTGTTTTCAGTGTGTTGGTGGTTATAAGGGCTGTTTTCAGTGTGTTGGTGGTTATAAGGGCTGTTTTCAGTGTGTTGGTGGTTATAAGGGCTGTTTTCAGTGTGTTGGTGGTTATAAGGGCTGTTTTCAGTGTGTTGGTGGTTGTAAGGGCTGTTTTCAGTGTGTTGGTGGTTATAAGGGCTGTTTTCAGTGTGTTAGTGGTTATAAGGGCTGTTTTCAGTGTGTTAGTGGTTATAAGGGCTGTTTTCAGTGTGTTGGTGGTTATAAGGGCTGTTTTCAGTGTGTTGGTGGTTATAAGGGCTGTTTTCAGTGTGTTGGTGGTTATAAGGGCTGTTTTCAGTGTGTTGGTGGTTATAAGGGCTGTTTTCAGTGTGTTGGTGGTTATAAGGGCTGTTTTCAGTGTGTTGGTGGTTATAAGGGCTGTTTTCAGTGTGTTAGTGGTTATAAGGGCTGTTTTCAGTGTGTTGGTGGTTGTAAGGGCTGTTTTCAGTGTGTTGGTGGTTATAAGGGCTGTTTTCAGTGTGTTGGTGGTTGTAAGGGCTGTTTTCAGTGTGTTGGTGGTTATAAGGGCTGTTTTCAGTGTGTTGGTGGTTATAAGGGCTGTTTTCAGTGTGTTGGTGGTTATAAGGGCTGTTTTCAGTGTGTTGGTGGTTATAAGGGCTGTTTTCAGTGTGTTGGTGGTTGTAAGGGCTGTTTTCAGTGTGTTAGTGGTTGTAAGGGCTGTTTTCAGTGTGTTAGTGGTTATAAGGGCTGTTTTCAGTGTGTTGGTGGTTGTAAGGGCTGTTTTCAGTGTGTTGGTGGTTATAAGGGCTGTTTTCAGTGTGTTGGTGGTTGTAAGGGCTGTTTTCAGTGTGTTAGTGGTTATAAGGGCTGTTTTCAGTGTGTTGGTGGTTGTAAGGGCTGTTTTCAGTGTGTTAGTGGTTATAAGGGCTGTTTTCAGTGTGTTGGTGGTTATAAGGGCTGTTTTCAGTGTGTTGGTGGTTATAAGGGCTGTTTTCAGTGTGTTGGTGGTTATAAGGGCTGTTTTCAGTGTGTTAGTGGTTGTAAGGGCTGTTTTCAGTGTGTTGGTGGTTATAAGGGCTGTTTTCAGTGTGTTAGTGGTTGTAAGGGCTGTTTTCAGTGTGTTGGTGGTTATAAGGGCTGTTTTCAGTGTGTTGGTGGTTATAAGGGCTGTTTTCAGTGTGTTAGTGGTTATAAGGGCTGTTTTCAGTGTGTTAGTGGTTATAAGGGCTGTTTTCAGTGTGTTGGTGGTTGTAAGGGCTGTTTTCAGTGTGTTGGTGGTTATAAGGGCTGTTTTCAGTGTGTTGGTGGTTATAAGGGCTGTTTTCAGTGTGTTGGTGGTTATAAGGGCTGTTTTCAGTGTGTTGGTGGTTATAAGGGCTGTTTTCAGTGTGTTGGTGGTTATAAGGGCTGTTTTCAGTGTGTTGGTGGTTGTAAGGGCTGTTTTCAGTGTGTTGGTGGTTATAAGGGCTGTTTTCAGTGTGTTGGTGGTTATAAGGGCTGTTTTCAGTGTGTTGGTGGTTGTAAGGGCTGTTTTCAGTGTGTTGGTGGTTATAAGGGCTGTTTTCAGTGTGTTGGTGGTTATAAGGGCTGTTTTCAGTGTGTTGGTGGTTATAAGGGCTGTTTTCAGTGTGTTAGTGGTTATAAGGGCTGTTTTCAGTGTGTTGGTGGTTGTAAGGGCTGTTTTCAGTGTGTTGGTGGTTGTAAGGGCTGTTTTGAATGAGTTAGTGGTTATAAGGGCTGTTTTCAGTGTGTTGGTGGTTGTAAGGGCTGTTTTCAGTGTGTTGGTGGTTATAAGGGCTGTTTTCAGTGTGTTGGTGGTTATAAGGGCTGTTTTCAGTGTGTTGGTGGTTGTAAGGGCTGTTTTCAGTGTGTTAGTGGTTATAAGGGCTGTTTTCAGTGTGTTGGTGGTTGTAAGGGCTGTTTTCAGTGTGTTGGTGGTTATAAGGGCTGTTTTCAGTGTGTTGGTGGTTATAAGGGCTGTTTTCAGTGTGTTAGTGGTTATAAGGGCTGTTTTCAGTGTGTTGGTGGTTGTAAGGGCTGTTTTCAGTGTGTTAGTGGTTATAAGGGCTGTTTTCAGTGTGTTGGTGGTTATAAGGGCTGTTTTCAGTGTGTTGGTGGTTATAAGGGCTGTTTTCAGTGTGTTGGTGGTTATAAGGGCTGTTTTCAGTGTGTTGGTGGTTATAAGGGCTGTTTTCAGTGTGTTGGTGGTTATAAGGGCTGTTTTCAGTGTGTTGGTGGTTATAAGGGCTGTTTTCAGTGTGTTGGTGGTTGTAAGGGCTGTTTTCAGTGTGTTAGTGGTTATAAGGGCTGTTTTCAGTGTGTTGGTGGTTGTAAGGGCTGTTTTCAGTGTGTTGGTGGTTATAAGGGCTGTTTTACAGTGTGTTGGTGGTTATAAGGGCTGTTTTCAGTGTGTTAGTGGTTATAAGGGCTGTTTTCAGTGTGTTAGTGGTTATAAGGGCTGTTTTCAGTGTGTTGGTGGTTGTAAGGGCTGTTTTCAGTGTGTTGGTGGTTATAAGGGCTGTTTTCAGTGTGTTGGTGGTTATAAGGGCTGTTTTCAGTGTGTTGGTGGTTATAAGGGCTGTTTTCAGTGTGTTAGTGGTTATAAGGGCTGTTTTCAGTGTGTTGGTGGTTATAAGGGCTGTTTTCAGTGTGTTGGTGGTTGTAAGGGCTGTTTTCAGTGTGTTGGTGGTTATAAGGGCTGTTTTCAGTGTGTTGGTGGTTATAAGGGCTGTTTTCAGTGTGTTGGTGGTTATAAGGGCTGTTTTCAGTGTGTTGGTGGTTATAAGGGCTGTTTTCAGTGTGTTGGTGGTTGTAAGGGCTGTTTTCAGTGTGTTGGTGGTTATAAGGGCTGTTTTCAGTGTGTTAGTGGTTATAAGGGCTGTTTTCAGTGTGTTGGTGGTTGTAAGGGCTGTTTTCAGTGTGTTAGTGGTTATAAGGGCTGTTTTCAGTGTGTTGGTGGTTGTAAGGGCTGTTTTCAGTGTGTTGGTGGTTATAAGGGCTGTTTTCAGTGTGTTAGTGGTTATAAGGGCTGTTTTCAGTGTGTTGGTGGTTATAAGGGCTGTTTTCAGTGTGTTGGTGGTTATAAGGGCTGTTTTCAGTGTGTTGGTGGTTATAAGGGCTGTTTTCAGTGTGTTGGTGGTTATAAGGGCTGTTTTCAGTGTGTTGGTGGTTATAAGGGCTGTTTTCAGTGTGTTGGTGGTTGTAAGGGCTGTTTTCAGTGTGTTAGTGGTTGTAAGGGCTGTTTTGAATGAGTTAGTGGTTATAAGGGCTGTTTTCAGTGTGTTGGTGGTTATAAGGGCTGTTTTCAGTGTGTTGGTGGTTATAAGGGCTGTTTTCAGTGTGTTAGTGGTTATAAGGGCTGTTTTCAGTGTGTTGGTGGTTGTAAGGGCTGTTTTCAGTGTGTTAGTGGTTATAAGGGCTGTTTTCAGTGTGTTGGTGGTTGTAAGGGCTGTTTTCAGTGTGTTGGTGGTTATAAGGGCTGTTTTCAGTGTGTTGGTGGTTATAAGGGCTGTTTTCAGTGTGTTGGTGGTTGTAAGGGCTGTTTTCAGTGTGTTAGTGGTTATAAGGGCTGTTTTCAGTGTGTTGGTGGTTGTAAGGGCTGTTTTCAGTGTGTTGGTGGTTGTAAGGGCTGTTTTCAGTGTGTTGGTGGTTATAAGGGCTGTTTTCAGTGTGTTGGTGGTTATAAGGGCTGTTTTCAGTGTGTTGGTGGTTATAAGGGCTGTTTTCAGTGTGTTGGTGGTTATAAGGGCTGTTTTCAGTGTGTTAGTGGTTATAAGGGCTGTTTTCAGTGTGTTGGTGGTTGTAAGGGCTGTTTTCAGTGTGTTAGTGGTTGTAAGGGCTGTTTTCAGTGTGTTGGTGGTTATAAGGGCTGTTTTCAGTGTGTTAGTGGTTGTAAGGGCTGTTTTCAGTGTGTTGGTGGTTATAAGGGCTGTTTTCAGTGTGTTGGTGGTTGTAAGGGCTGTTTTCAGTGTGTTGGTGGTTATAAGGGCTGTTTTCAGTGTGTTAGTGGTTGTAAGGGCTGTTTTCAGTGTGTTGGTGGTTGTAAGGGCTGTTTTGAATGAGTTAGTGGTTATAAGGGCTGTTTTCAGTGTGTTGGTGGTTGTAAGGGCTGTTTTCAGTGTGTTAGTGGTTGTAAGGGCTGTTTTGAATGAGTTAGTGGTTATAAGGGCTGTTTTCAGTGTGTTGGTGGTTGTAAGGGCTGTTTTCAGTGTGTTGGTGGTTATAAGGGCTGTTTTCAGTGTGTTGGTGGTTATAAGGGCTGTTTTCAGTGTGTTGGTGGTTATAAGGGCTGTTTTCAGTGTGTTGGTGGTTATAAGGGCTGTTTTCAGTGTGTTAGTGGTTGTAAGGGCTGTTTTCAGTGTGTTAGTGGTTATAAGGGCTGTTTTCAGTGTGTTAGTGGTTGTAAGGGCTGTTTTCAGTGTGTTGGTGGTTATAAGGGCTGTTTTCAGTGTGTTAGTGGTTGTAAGGGCTGTTTTCAGTGTGTTGGTGGTTGTAAGGGCTGTTTTCAGTGTGTTAGTGGTTATAAGGGCTGTTTTCAGTGTGTTGGTGGTTATAAGGGCTGTTTTCAGTGTGTTGGTGGTTATAAGGGCTGTTTTCAGTGTGTTGGTGGTTATAAGGGCTGTTTTCAGTGTGTTAGTGGTTATAAGGGCTGTTTTCAGTGTGTTGGTGGTTGTAAGGGCTGTTTCAGTGTGTTGGTGGTTGTAAGGGCTGTTTTCAGTGTGTTGGTGGTTATAAGGGCTGTTTTCAGTGTGTTAGTGGTTGTAAGGGCTGTTTTCAGTGTGTTAGTGGTTATAAGGGCTGTTTTCAGTGTGTTGGTGGTTATAAGGGCTGTTTTCAGTGTGTTGGTGGTTATAAGGGCTGTTTTCAGTGTGTTGGTGGTTATAAGGGCTGTTTTCAGTGTGTTGGTGGTTATAAGGGCTGTTTTCAGTGTGTTGGTGGTTATAAGGGCTGTTTTCAGTGTGTTGGTGGTTATAAGGGCTGTTTTCAGTGTGTTAGTGGTTATAAGGGCTGTTTTCAGTGTGTTGGTGGTTGTAAGGGCTGTTTTCAGTGTGTTGGTGGTTATAAGGGCTGTTTTCAGTGTGTTGGTGGTTATAAGGGCTGTTTTCAGTGTGTTGGTGGTTGTAAGGGCTGTTTTCAGTGTGTTGGTGGTTATAAGGGCTGTTTTCAGTGTGTTGGTGGTTGTAAGGGCTGTTTTCAGTGTGTTAGTGGTTGTAAGGGCTGTTTTCAGTGTGTTGGTGGTTATAAGGGCTGTTTTCAGTGTGTTGGTGGTTATAAGGGCTGTTTTCAGTGTGTTAGTGGTTGTAAGGGCTGTTTTCAGTGTGTTAGTGGTTGTAAGGGCTGTTTTCAGTGTGTTGGTGGTTATAAGGGCTGTTTTCAGTGTGTTAGTGGTTATAAGGGCTGTTTTCAGTGTGTTAGTGGTTATAAGGGCTGTTTTCAGTGTGTTGGTGGTTGTAAGGGCTGTTTTCAGTGTGTTAGTGGTTATAAGGGCTGTTTTCAGTGTGTTGGTGGTTATAAGGGCTGTTTTCAGTGTGTTGGTGGTTATAAGGGCTGTTTTCAGTGTGTTGGTGGTTGTAAGGGCTGTTTTCAGTGTGTTAGTGGTTGTAAGGGCTGTTTTCAGTGTGTTGGTGGTTATAAGGGCTGTTTTCAGTGTGTTGGTGGTTGTAAGGGCTGTTTTCAGTGTGTTAGTGGTTGTAAGGGCTGTTTTCAGTGTGTTGGTGGTTATAAGGGCTGTTTTCAGTGTGTTGGTGGTTGTAAGGGCTGTTTTCAGTGTGTTAGTGGTTATAAGGGCTGTTTTCAGTGTGTTAGTGGTTATAAGGGCTGTTTTCAGTGTGTTGGTGGTTGTAAGGGCTGTTTTCAGTGTGTTGGTGGTTGTAAGGGCTGTTTTCAGTGTGTTGGTGGTTATAAGGGCTGTTTTCAGTGTGTTGGTGGTTATAAGGGCTGTTTTCAGTGTGTTGGTGGTTATAAGGGCTGTTTTCAGTGTGTTGGTGGTTGTAAGGGCTGTTTTCAGTGTGTTGGTGGTTATAAGGGCTGTTTTCAGTGTGTTAGTGGTTATAAGGGCTGTTTTCAGTGTGTTGGTGGTTGTAAGGGCTGTTTTCAGTGTGTTGGTGGTTGTAAGGGCTGTTTTCAGTGTGTTGGTGGTTATAAGGGCTGTTTTCAGTGTGTTAGTGGTTATAAGGGCTGTTTCAGTGTGTTGGTGGTTGTAAGGGCTGTTTTCAGTGTGTTGGTGGTTATAAGGGCTGTTTTCAGTGTGTTAGTGGTTATAAGGGCTGTTTTCAGTGTGTTAGTGGTTGTAAGGGCTGTTTTCAGTGTGTTAGTGGTTATAAGGGCTGTTTTCAGTGTGTTGGTGGTTATAAGGGCTGTTTTCAGTGTGTTGGTGGTTGTAAGGGCTGTTTTCAGTGTGTTAGTGGTTATAAGGGCTGTTTTCAGTGTGTTAGTGGTTATAAGGGCTGTTTTCAGTGTGTTGGTGGTTGTAAGGGATTTTAAGTGTGTTAGTGGTTGTAAGGGCTGTTTTCAGTGTGTTGGTGGTTGTAAGGGCTGTTTTCAGTGTGTTGGTGGTTATAAGGGCTGTTTTCAGTGTGTTGGTGGTTATAAGGGCTGTTTTCAGTGTGTTGGTGGTTATAAGGGCTGTTTTCAGTGTGTTGGTGGTTATAAGGGCTGTTTTCAGTGTGTTAGTGGTTATAAGGGCTGTTTTCAGTGTGTTGGTGGTTATAAGGGCTGTTTTCAGTGTGTTAGTGGTTGTAAGGGCTGTTTTCAGTGTGTTAGTGGTTATAAGGGCTGTTTTCAGTGTGTTGGTGGTTATAAGGGCTGTTTTCAGTGTGTTAGTGGTTATAAGGGCTGTTTTCAGTGTGTTGGTGGTTATAAGGGCTGTTTTCAGTGTGTTGGTGGTTATAAGGGCTGTTTTCAGTGTGTTAGTGGTTATAAGGGCTGTTTTCAGTGTGTTGGTGGTTGTAAGGGCTGTTTTCAGTGTGTTAGTGGTTTTAAGGGCTGTTTTCAGTGTGTTGGTGGTTGTAAGGGTTGTTTCAGTGTGTTGGTGGTTATAAGGGCTGTTTTCCAGTGTGTTGGTGGTTATAAGGGCTGTTTTCAGTGTGTTGGTGGTTGTAAGGGCTGTTTTCAGTGTGTTAGTGGTTATAAGGGCTGTTTTCAGTGTGTTGGTGGTTGTAAGGGCTGTTTTCAGTGTGTTAGTGGTTATAAGGGCTGTTTTCAGTGTGTTGGTGGTTATAAGGGCTGTTTTCAGTGTGTTGGTGGTTGTAAGGGCTGTTTTCAGTGTGTTAGTGGTTATAAGGGCTGTTTTCAGTGTGTTGGTGGTTATAAGGGCTGTTTTCAGTGTGTTAGTGGTTATAAGGGCTGTTTTCAGTGTGTTGGTGGTTATAAGGGCTGTTTTCAGTGTGTTAGTGGTTATAAGGGCTGTTTTCAGTGTGTTGGTGGTTATAAGGGCTGTTTTCAGTGTGTTGGTGGTTGTAAGGGCTGTTTTCAGTGTGTTGGTGGTTATAAGGGCTGTTTTCAGTGTGTTAGTGGTTGTAAGGGCTGTTTTCAGTGTGTTGGTGGTTATAAGGGCTGTTTTCAGTGTGTTGGTGGTTGTAAGGGCTGTTTTCAGTGTGTTGGTGGTTATAAGGGCTGTTTTCAGTGTGTTAGTGGTTCTAAGGGCTGTTTTCAGTGTGTTGGTGGTTATAAGGGCTGTTTTCAGTGTGTTGGTGGTTATAAGGGCTGTTTTCAGTGTGTTGGTGGTTATAAGGGCTGTTTTCAGTGTGTTGGTGGTTATAAGGGCTGTTTTCAGTGTGTTGGTGGTTATAAGGGCTGTTTTCAGTGTGTTGGTGGTTATAAGGGCTGTTTTCAGTGTGTTGGTGGTTATAAGGGCTGTTTTCAGTGTGTTGGTGGTTATAAGGGCTGTTTTCAGTGTGTTAGTGGTTGTAAGGGCTGTTTTCAGTGTGTTGGTGGTTATAAGGGCTGTTTCAGTGTGTTGGTGGTTATAAGGGCTGTTTTCAGTGTGTTGGTGGTTGTAAGGGCTGTTTTCAGTGTGTTGGTGGTTATAAGGGCTGTTTTCAGTGTGTTGGTGGTTATAAGGGCTGTTTTCAGTGTGTTAGTGGTTGTAAGGGCTGTTTTCAGTGTGTTGGTGGTTATAAGGGCTGTTTTCAGTGTGTTGGTGGTTATAAGGGCTGTTTTCAGTGTGTTAGTGGTTATAAGGGCTGTTTTCAGTGTGTTGGTGGTTATAAGGGCTGTTTTCAGTGTGTTGGTGGTTGTAAGGGCTGTTTTCAGTGTGTTGGTGGTTATAAGGGCTGTTTTCAGTGTGTTGGTGGTTATAAGGGCTGTTTTCAGTGTGTTAGTGGTTGTAAGGGCTGTTTTCAGTGTGTTGGTGGTTATAAGGGCTGTTTTCAGTGTGTTGGTGGTTATAAGGGCTGTTTTCAGTGTGTTAGTGGTTATAAGGGCTGTTTTCAGTGTGTTGGTGGTTATAAGGGCTGTTTTCAGTGTGTTGGTGGTTATAAGGGCTGTTTCAGTGTGTTGGTGGTTATAAGGGCTGTTTTCAGTGTGTTGGTGGTTATAAGGGCTGTTTTCAGTGTGTTAGTGGTTATAAGGGCTGTTTTCAGTGTGTTGGTGGTTATAAGGGCTGTTTTCAGTGTGTTGGTGGTTGTAAGGGCTGTTTTCAGTGTGTTGGTGGTTATAAGGGCTGTTTCAGTGTGTTGGTGGTTATAAGGGCTGTTTTCAGTGTGTTGGTGGTTGTAAGGGCTGTTTTCCAGTGTGTTGGTGGTTATAAGGGCTGTTTTCAGTGTGTTGGTGGTTGTAAGGGCTGTTTTCAGTGTGTTAGTGGTTATAAGGGCTGTTTTCAGTGTGTTAGTGGTTATAAGGGCTGTTTTCAGTGTGTTGGTGGTTATAAGGGCTGTTTTCAGTGTGTTGGTGGTTATAAGGGCTGTTTTCAGTGTGTTAGTGGTTATAAGGGCTGTTTTCAGTGTGTTGGTGGTTGTAAGGGCTGTTTTCAGTGTGTTAGTGGTTATAAGGGCTGTTTTCAGTGTGTTGGTGGTTATAAGGGCTGTTTTCAGTGTGTTAGTGGTTGTAAGGGCTGTTTTCAGTGTGTTGGTGGTTGTAAGGGCTGTTTTCAGTGTGTTAGTGGTTATAAGGGCTGTTTTCAGTGTGTTGGTGGTTGTAAGGGCTGTTTTCAGTGTGTTGGTGGTTGTAAGGGCTGTTTTCAGTGTGTTAGTGGTTATAAGGGCTGTTTTCAGTGTGTTGGTGGTTGTAAGGGCTGTTTTCAGTGTGTTAGTGGTTATAAGGGCTGTTTTCAGTGTGTTGGTGGTTATAAGGGCTGTTTTCAGTGTGTTAGTGGTTATAAGGGCTGTTTTCAGTGTGTTGGTGGTTATAAGGGCTGTTTTCAGTGTGTTAGTGGTTATAAGGGCTGTTTTCAGTGTGTTAGTGGTTATAAGGGCTGTTTTCAGTGTGTTGGTGGTTATAAGGGCTGTTTTCAGTGTGTTGGTGGTTATAAGGGCTGTTTTCAGTGTGTTGGTGGTTATAAGGGCT
The DNA here is from genome assembly GCA_034769755.1 of Odontamblyopus lacepedii. Classification (NCBI taxonomy): domain Eukaryota; kingdom Metazoa; phylum Chordata; class Actinopteri; order Gobiiformes; family Gobiidae; genus Odontamblyopus; species Odontamblyopus lacepedii. The sequence goes on along the minus strand of CM068361.1, from coordinate 7,325,722 downwards.
GTTTTCAGTGTGTTGGTGGTTATAAGGGCTGTTTTCAGTGTGTTAGTGGTTATAAGGGCTGTTTTCAGTGTGTTGGTGGTTATAAGGGCTGTTTTCAGTGTGTTAGTGGTTATAAGGGCTGTTTTCAGTGTGTTGGTGGTTATAAGGGCTGTTTTCAGTGTGTTAGTGGTTATAAGGGCTGTTTTCAGTGTGTTGGTGGTTATAAGGGCTGTTTTCAGTGTGTTGGTGGTTATAAGGGCTGTTTTCAGTGTGTTAGTGGTTATAAGGGCTGTTTTCAGTGTGTTGGTGGTTGTAAGGGCTGTTTTCAGTGTGTTAGTGGTTATAAGGGCTGTTTTCAGTGTGTTGGTGGTTATAAGGGCTGTTTTCAGTGTGTTAGTGGTTGTAAGGGCTGTTTTCAGTGTGTTGGTGGTTATAAGGGCTGTTTTCAGTGTGTTGGTGGTTATAAGGGCTGTTTTCAGTGTGTTGGTGGTTATAAGGGCTGTTTTCAGTGTGTTGGTGGTTATAAGGGCTGTTTTCAGTGTGTTAGTGGTTATAAGGGCTGTTTTCAGTGTGTTAGTGGTTGTAAGGGCTGTTTTCAGTGTGTTGGTGGTTATAAGGGCTGTTTTCAGTGTGTTGGTCGTTGTAAGGGCTGTTTTCAGTGTGTTGGTGGTTGTAAGGGCTGTTTTGAATGAGTTAGTGGTTATAAGGGCTGTTTCAGTGTGTTGGTGGTTGTAAGGGCTGTTTTCAGTGTGTTAGTGGTTATAAGGGCTGTTTTCAGTGTGTTGGTGGTTATAAGGGCTGTTTTCAGTGTGTTGGTGGTTATAAGGGCTGTTTTCAGTGTGTTGGTGGTTATAAGGGCTGTTTTCAGTGTGTTGGTGGTTATAAGGGCTGTTTTCAGTGTGTTGGTGGTTATAAGGGCTGTTTTCAGTGTGTTGGTGGTTGTAAGGGCTGTTTTCAGTGTGTTAGTGGTTATAAGGGCTGTTTTCAGTGTGTTAGTGGTTATAAGGGCTGTTTTCAGTGTGTTGGTGGTTGTAAGGGCTGTTTTCAGTGTGTTAGTGGTTATAAGGGCTGTTTTCAGTGTGTTGGTGGTTGTAAGGGCTGTTTTCAGTGTGTTGGTGGTTATAAGGGCTGTTTTCAGTGTGTTGGTGGTTATAAGGGCTGTTTTCAGTGTGTTGGTGGTTATAAGGGCTGTTTTCAGTGTGTTAGTGGTTATAAGGGCTGTTTTCAGTGTGTTGGTGGTTGTAAGGGCTGTTTTCAGTGTGTTGGTGGTTATAAGGGCTGTTTTCAGTGTGTTGGTGGTTATAAGGGCTGTTTTCAGTGTGTTGGTGGTTATAAGGGCTGTTTTCAGTGTGTTGGTGGTTATAAGGGCTGTTTTCAGTGTGTTGGTGGTTATAAGGGCTGTTTTCAGTGTGTTGGTGGTTATAAGGGCTGTTTTCAGTGTGTTGGTGGTTGTAAGGGCTGTTTTCAGTGTGTTAGTGGTTATAAGGGCTGTTTTCAGTGTGTTGGTGGTTGTAAGGGCTGTTTTCAGTGTGTTGGTGGTTGTAAGGGCTGTTTTCAGTGTGTTGGTGGTTATAAGGGCTGTTTTCAGTGTGTTGGTGGTTATAAGGGCTGTTTTCAGTGTGTTGGTGGTTATAAGGGCTGTTTTGAATGTGTTAGTGGTTATAAGGGCTGTTTTCAGTGTGTTGGTGGTTGTAAGGGCTGTTTTCAGTGTGTTAGTGGTTATAAGGGCTGTTTTCAGTGTGTTAGTGGTTATAAGGGCTGTTTTCAGTGTGTTGGTGGTTATAAGGGCTGTTTTCAGTGTGTTGGTGGTTATAAGGGCTGTTTTCAGTGTGTTAGTGGTTGTAAGGGCTGTTTTCAGTGTGTTGGTGGTTGTAAGGGCTGTTTTCAGTGTGTTGGTGGTTATAAGGGCTGTTTTCAGTGTGTTAGTGGTTATAAGGGCTGTTTTCAGTGTGTTGGTGGTTATAAGGGCTGTTTTCAGTGTGTTGGTGGTTATAAGGGCTGTTTTCAGTGTGTTGGTGGTTATAAGGGCTGTTTTCAGTGTGTTGGTGGTTATAAGGGCTGTTTTCAGTGTGTTGGTGGTTGTAAGGGCTGTTTTCAGTGTGTTAGTGGTTGTAAGGGCTGTTTTGAATGAGTTAGTGGTTATAAGGGCTGTTTTCAGTGTGTTGGTGGTTGTAAGGGCTGTTTTCAGTGTGTTAGTGGTTATAAGGGCTGTTTTCAGTGTGTTAGTGGTTATAAGGGCTGTTTTCAGTGTGTTAGTGGTTATAAGGGCTGTTTTCAGTGTGTTGGTGGTTGTAAGGGCTGTTTTCAGTGTGTTGGTGGTTATAAGGGCTGTTTCAGTGTGTTGGTGGTTATAAGGGCTGTTTTCAGTGTGTTGGTGGTTATAAGGGCTGTTTTCAGTGTGTTAGTGGTTATAAGGGCTGTTTTCAGTGTGTTGGTGGTTATAAGGGCTGTTTTCAGTGTGTTGGTGGTTGTAAGGGCTGTTTTCAGTGTGTTAGTGGTTATAAGGGCTGTTTTCAGTGTGTTAGTGGTTATAAGGGCTGTTTTCAGTGTGTTGGTGGTTATAAGGGCTGTTTTCAGTGTGTTAGTGGTTATAAGGGCTGTTTTCAGTGTGTTGGTGGTTATAAGGGCTGTTTTCAGTGTGTTGGTGGTTATAAGGGCTGTTTTCAGTGTGTTGGTGGTTATAAGGGCTGTTTTCAGTGTGTTGGTGGTTGTAAGGGCTGTTTTCAGTGTGTTGGTGGTTATAAGGGCTGTTTTCAGTGTGTTGGTGGTTATAAGGGCTGTTTTCAGTGTGTTGGTGGTTGTAAGGGCTGTTTTCAGTGTGTTAGTGGTTATAAGGGCTGTTTTCAGTGTGTTGGTGGTTATAAGGGCTGTTTTCAGTGTGTTGGTGGTTGTAAGGGCTGTTTTCAGTGTGTTAGTGGTTATAAGGGCTGTTTTCAGTGTGTTGGTGGTTATAAGGGCTGTTTTCAGTGTGTTAGTGGTTATAAGGGCTGTTTTCAGTGTGTTAGTGGTTATAAGGGCTGTTTTCAGTGTGTTGGTGGTTATAAGGGCTGTTTTCAGTGTGTTGGTGGTTGTAAGGGCTGTTTTCAGTGTGTTGGTGGTTATAAGGGCTGTTTTCAGTGTGTTGGTGGATATAAGGGCTGTTTCAGTGTGTTGAGTGGTTATAAGGGCTGTTTTCAGTGTGTTGGTGGTTATAAGGGCTGTTTTCAGTGTGTTGGTGGTTATAAGGGCTGTTTTCAGTGTGTTGGTGGTTATAAGGGCTGTTTTCAGTGTGTTAGTGGTTATAAGGGCTGTTTTCAGTGTGTTGGTGGTTGTAAGGGCTGTTTTCAGTGTGTTAGTGGTTATAAGGGCTGTTTTCAGTGTGTTGGTGGTTGTAAGGGCTGTTTTCAGTGTGTTGGTGGTTATAAGGGCTGTTTTCAGTGTGTTGGTGGTTATAAGGGCTGTTTTCAGTGTGTTGGTGGTTATAAGGGCTGTTTTCAGTGTGTTGGTGGTTGTAAGGGCTGTTTTCAGTGTGTTGGTGGTTATAAGGGCTGTTTCAGTGTGTTGGTGGTTGTAAGGGCTGTTTTCAGTGTGTTGGTGGTTATAAGGGCTGTTTTCAGTGTGTTGGTGGTTATAAGGGCTGTTTTCAGTGTGTTGGTGGTTGTAAGGGCTGTTTTCAGTGTGTTAGTGGTTATAAGGGCTGTTTTCAGTGTGTTAGTGGTTATAAGGGCTGTTTTCAGTGTGTTGGTGGTTGTAAGGGCTGTTTTCAGTGTGTTGGTGGTTATAAGGGCTGTTTTCAGTGTGTTAGTGGTTATAAGGGCTGTTTTCAGTGTGTTGGTGGTTGTAAGGGCTGTTTTCAGTGTGTTGGTGGTTATAAGGGCTGTTTTCAGTGTGTTGGTGGTTATAAGGGCTGTTTTCAGTGTGTTGGTGGTTATAAGGGCTGTTTTCAGTGTGTTAGTGGTTGTAAGGGCTGTTTTGAATGAGTTAGTGGTTATAAGGGCTGTTTTCAGTGTGTTGGTGGTTGTAAGGGCTGTTTTCAGTGTGTTGGTGGTTGTAAGGGCTGTTTTCAGTGTGTTGGTGGTTATAAGGGCTGTTTTCAGTGTGTTGGTGGTTATAAGGGCTGTTTTCAGTGTGTTGGTGGTTATAAGGGCTGTTTTCAGTGTGTTGGTGGTTATAAGGGCTGTTTTCAGTGTGTTAGTGGTTATAAGGGCTGTTTTCAGTGTGTTGGTGGTTATAAGGGCTGTTTTCAGTGTGTTAGTGGTTATAAGGGCTGTTTTCAGTGTGTTGGTGGTTATAAGGGCTGTTTTCAGTGTGTTGGTGGTTGTAAGGGCTGTTTTCAGTGTGTTGGTGGTTATAAGGGCTGTTTTCAGTGTGTTGGTGGTTATAAGGGCTGTTTTCAGTGTGTTAGTGGTTATAAGGGCTGTTTTCAGTGTGTTGGTGGTTATAAGGGCTGTTTTCAGTGTGTTGGTGGTTGTAAGGGCTGTTTTCAGTGTGTTGGTGGTTATAAGGGCTGTTTTCAGTGTGTTGGTGGTTATAAGGGCTGTTTTCAGTGTGTTAGTGGTTGTAAGGGCTGTTTTGAGTGTGTTAGTGGTTATAAGGGCTGTTTTCAGTGTGTTGGTGGTTATAAGGGCTGTTTTCAGTGTGTTAGTGGTTATAAGGGCTGTTTTCAGTGTGTTGGTGGTTGTAAGGGCTGTTTTCAGTGTGTTGGTGGTTATAAGGGCTGTTTTCAGTGTGTTAGTGGTTATAAGGGCTGTTTTCAGTGTGTTGGTGGTTATAAGGGCTGTTTTCAGTGTGTTAGTGGTTATAAGGGCTGTTTTCAGTGTGTTGGTGGTTATAAGGGCTGTTTTCAGTGTGTTGGTGGTTATAAGGGCTGTTTTCAGTGTGTTGGTGGTTATAAGGGCTGTTTTCAGTGTGTTGGTGGTTGTAAGGGCTGTTTTCAGTGTGTTAGTGGTTGTAAGGGCTGTTTTCAGTGTGTTAGTGGTTATAAGGGCTGTTTTCAGTGTGTTGGTGGTTGTAAGGGCTGTTTTCAGTGTGTTGGTGGTTATAAGGGCTGTTTTCAGTGTGTTGGTGGTTATAAGGGCTGTTTTCAGTGTGTTGGTGGTTATAAGGGCTGTTTTCAGTGTGTTGGTGGTTATAAGGGCTGTTTTCAGTGTGTTAGTGGTTATAAGGGCTGTTTTCAGTGTGTTGGTGGTTATAAGGGCTGTTTTCAGTGTGTTGGTGGTTATAAGGGCTGTTTTCAGTGTGTTAGTGGTTATAAGGGCTGTTTTCAGTGTGTTGGTGGTTATAAGGGCTGTTTTCAGTGTGTTGGTGGTTGTAAGGGCTGTTTTGAATGAGTTAGTGGTTATAAGGGCTGTTTTCAGTGTGTTGGTGGTTGTAAGGGCTGTTTTCAGTGTGTTAGTGGTTATAAGGGCTGTTTTCAGTGTGTTGGTGGTTATAAGGGCTGTTTTCAGTGTGTTGGTGGTTATAAGGGCTGTTTTCAGTGTGTTGGTGGTTATAAGGGCTGTTTTCAGTGTGTTGGTGGTTATAAGGGCTGTTTTCAGTGTGTTGGTGGTTATAAGGGCTGTTTTCAGTGTGTTGGTGGTTATAAGGGCTGTTTTCAGTGTGTTAGTGGTTATAAGGGCTGTTTTCAGTGTGTTGGTGGTTGTAAGGGCTGTTTTCAGTGTGTTGGTGGTTATAAGGGCTGTTTTCAGTGTGTTGGTGGTTATAAGGGCTGTTTTCAGTGTGTTGGTGGTTATAAGGGCTGTTTTCAGTGTGTTAGTGGTTATAAGGGCTGTTTTCAGTGTGTTGGTGGTTATAAGGGCTGTTTTCAGTGTGTTAGTGGTTGTAAGGGCTGTTTTCAGTGTGTTGGTGGTTATAAGGGCTGTTTTCAGTGTGTTGGTGGTTATAAGGGCTGTTTCAGTGGGTTTGGGATTATAAGGGCTGTTTTCAGTGTGTTGGTGGTTGTAAGGGCTGTTTTCAGTGTGTTGGTGGTTATAAGGGCTGTTTTCAGTGTGTTGGTGGTTATAAGGGCTGTTTTCAGTGTGTTGGTGGTTATAAGGGCTGTTTTCAGTGTGTTAGTGGTTGTAAGGGCTGTTTTGAATGAGTTAGTGGTTATAAGGGCTGTTTTCAGTGTGTTGGTGGTTGTAAGGGCTGTTTTCAGTGTGTTAGTGGTTATAAGGGCTGTTTTCAGTGTGTTGGTGGTTATAAGGGCTGTTTTCAGTGTGTTGGTGGTTATAAGGGCTGTTTTCAGTGTGTTAGTGGTTATAAGGGCTGTTTTCAGTGTGTTGGTGGTTATAAGGGCTGTTTTCAGTGTGTTGGTGGTTATAAGGGCTGTTTTCAGTGTGTTGGTGGTTATAAGGGCTGTTTTCAGTGTGTTAGTGGTTGTAAGGGCTGTTTTCAGTGTGTTGGTGGTTATAAGGGCTGTTTTCAGTGTGTTGGTGGTTATAAGGGCTGTTTTCAGTGTGTTGGTGGTTATAAGGGCTGTTTTCAGTGTGTTAGTGGTTATAAGGGCTGTTTTCAGTGTGTTGGTGGTTATAAGGGCTGTTTTCAGTGTGTTGGTGGTTATAAGGGCTGTTTTCAGTGTGTTGGTGGTTATAAGGGCTGTTTTCAGTGTGTTGGTGGTTATAAGGGCTGTTTTCAGTGTGTTGGTGGTTATAAGGGCTGTTTTCAGTGTGTTGGTGGTTATAAGGGCTGTTTTCAGTGTGTTGGTGGTTATAAGGGCTGTTTTCAGTGTGTTGGTGGTTATAAGGGCTGTTTTCAGTGTGTTAGTGGTTATAAGGGCTGTTTTCAGTGTGTTGGTGGTTTTAAGGGCTGTTTCAGTGTGTTGGTGGTTGTAAGGGCTGTTTTCAGTGTGTTGGTGGTTATAAGGGCTGTTTTCAGTGTGTTGGTGGTTATAAGGGCTGTTTTCAGTGTGTTGGTGGTTATAAGGGCTGTTTTCAGTGTGTTAGTGGTTATAAGGGCTGTTTTCAGTGTGTTGGTGGTTATAAGGGCTGTTTTCAGTGTGTTGGTGGTTATAAGGGCTGTTTTCAGTGTGTTGGTGGTTATAAGGGCTGTTTTCAGTGTGTTAGTGGTTATAAGGGCTGTTTTCAGTGTGTTAGTGGTTGTAAGGGCTGTTTTCAGTGTGTTAGTGGTTATAAGGGCTGTTTTCAGTGTGTTGGTGGTTGTAAGGGCTGTTTTCAGTGTGTTAGTGGTTATAAGGGCTGTTTTCAGTGTGTTGGTGGTTATAAGGGCTGTTTTCAGTGTGTTGGTGGTTATAAGGGCTGTTTTCAGTGTGTTGGTGGTTATAAGGGCTGTTTTCAGTGTGTTGGTGGTTATAAGGGCTGTTTTCAGTGTGTTGGTGGTTATAAGGGCTGTTTTCAGTGTGTTGGTGGTTATAAGGGCTGTTTTCAGTGTGTTAGTGGTTATAAGGGCTGTTTTCAGTGTGTTGGTGGTTGTAAGGGCTGTTTTCAGTGTGTTGGTGGTTATAAGGGCTGTTTTCAGTGTGTTGGTGGTTATAAGGGCTGTTTTCAGTGTGTTGGTGGTTATAAGGGCTGTTTTCAGTGTGTTGGTGGTTATAAGGGCTGTTTTCAGTGTGTTGGTGGTTATAAGGGCTGTTTTCAGTGTGTTAGTGGTTGTAAGGGCTGTTTAAATAGAGTAAGTGGTTATAAGGGCTGTTTTCAGTGTGTTGGTGGTTATAAGGGCTGTTTTCAGTGTGTTAGTGGTTATAAGGGCTGTTTTCAGTGTGTTGGTGGTTATAAGGGCTGTTTTCAGTGTGTTGGTGGTTATAAGGGCTGTTTTCAGTGTGTTGGTGGTTATAAGGGCTGTTTTCAGTGTGTTGGTGGTTATAAGGGCTGTTTTCAGTGTGTTGGTGGTTGTAAGGGCTGTTTTCAGTGTGTTGGTGGTTATAAGGGCTGTTTTCAGTGTGTTGGTGGTTGTAAGGGCTGTTTTCAGTGTGTTGGTGGTTATAAGGGCTGTTTTCAGTGTGTTGGTGGTTATAAGGGCTGTTTTCAGTGTGTTGGTGGTTATAAGGGCTGTTTTCAGTGTGTTGGTGGTTATAAGGGCTGTTTTCAGTGTGTTGGTGGTTATAAGGGCTGTTTCAGTGTGTTGGTGGTTATAAGGGCTGTTTTCAGTGTGTTGGTGGTTATAAGGGCTGTTTTCAGTGTGTTGGTGGTTGTAAGGGCTGTTTTCAGTGTGTTGGTGGTTATAAGGGCTGTTTTCAGTGTGTTGGTGGTTATAAGGGCTGTTTTCAGTGTGTTGGTGGTTATAAGGGCTGTTTTCAGTGTGTTGGTGGTTATAAGGGCTGTTTTCAGTGTGTTAGTGGTTATAAGGGCTGTTTTCAGTGTGTTGGTGGTTATAAGGGCTGTTTTCAGTGTGTTGGTGGTTATAAGGGCTGTTTTCAGTGTGTTGGTGGTTATAAGGGCTGTTTTCAGTGTGTTGGTGGTTATAAGGGCTGTTTTCAGTGTGTTAGTGGTTGTAAGGGCTGTTTTGAATGAGTTAGTGGTTATAAGGGCTGTTTTCAGTGTGTTGGTGGTTGCAAGGGCTGTTTTCAGTGTGTTAGTGGTTATAAGGGCTGTTTTCAGTGTGTTGGTGGTTATAAGGGCTGTTTTCAGTGTGTTGGTGGTTATAAGGGCTGTTTTCAGTGTGTTGGTGGTTGTAAGGGCTGTTTTCAGTGTGTTAGTGGTTATAAGGGCTGTTTTCAGTGTGTTGGTGGTTATAAGGGCTGTTTTCAGTGTGTTAGTGGTTATAAGGGCTGTTTTCAGTGTGTTGGTGGTTATAAGGGCTGTTTTCAGTGTGTTGGTGGTTATAAGGGCTGTTTTCAGTGTGTTGGTGGTTATAAGGGCTGTTTTCAGTGTGTTGGTGGTTATAAGGGCTGTTTTCAGTGTGTTGGTGGTTATAAGGGCTGTTTTCAGTGTGTTGGTGGTTATAAGGGCTGTTTTCAGTGTGTTGGTGGTTGTAAGGGCTGTTTTCAGTGTGTTAGTGGTTATAAGGGCTGTTTTCAGTGTGTTGGTGGTTATAAGGGCTGTTTTCAGTGTGTTGGTGGTTGTAAGGGCTGTTTTCAGTGTGTTGGTGGTTGTAAGGGCTGTTTTGAATGAGTTAGTGGTTATAAGGGCTGTTTTCAGTGTGTTGGTGGTTGTAAGGGCTGTTTTCAGTGTGTTAGTGGTTGTAAGGGCTGTTTTCAGTGTGTTGGTGGTTATAAGGGCTGTTTTCAGTGTGTTGGTGGTTATAAGGGCTGTTTTCAGTGTGTTAGTGGTTATAAGGGCTGTTTTCAGTGTGTTGGTGGTTATAAGGGCTGTTTTCAGTGTGTTGGTGGTTATAAGGGCTGTTTTCAGTGTGTTGGTGGTTATAAGGGCTGTTTTCAGTGTGTTGGTGGTTATAAGGGCTGTTTTCAGTGTGTTAGTGGTTGTAAGGGCTGTTTTGAATGAGTTAGTGGTTATAAGGGCTGTTTTCAGTGTGTTGGTGGTTGTAAGGGCTGTTTTCAGTGTGTTAGTGGTTGTAAGGGCTGTTTTGAATGAGTTAGTGGTTATAAGGGCTGTTTTCAGTGTGTTGGTGGTTATAAGGGCTGTTTTCAGTGTGTTAGTGGTTATAAGGGCTGTTTTCAGTGTGTTGGTGGTTATAAGGGCTGTTTTCAGTGTGTTGGTGGTTATAAGGGCTGTTTTCAGTGTGTTGGTGGTTATAAGGGCTGTTTTCAGTGTGTTGGTGGTTATAAGGGCTGTTTTCAGTGTGTTAGTGGTTATAAGGGCTGTTTTCAGTGTGTTGGTGGTTATAAGGGCTGTTTTCAGTGTGTTGGTGGTTATAAGGGCTGTTTTCAGTGTGTTGGTGGTTATAAGGGCTGTTTTCAGTGTGTTGGTGGTTATAAGGGCTGTTTTCAGTGTGTTGGTGGTTGTAAGGGCTGTTTTCAGTGTGTTAGTGGTTATAAGGGCTGTTTTCAGTGTGTTGGTGGTTATAAGGGCTGTTTTCAGTGTGTTGGTGGTTATAAGGGCTGTTTTCAGTGTGTTGGTGGTTATAAGGGCTGTTTTCAGTGTGTTGGTGGTTATAAGGGCTGTTTTCAGTGTGTTGGTGGTTGTAAGGGCTGTTTTCAGTGTGTTGGTGGTTATAAGGGCTGTTTTCAGTGTGTTGGTGGTTATAAGGGCTGTTTTCAGTGTGTTAGTGGTTATAAGGGCTGTTTTCAGTGTGTTGGTGGTTGTAAGGGCTGTTTTCAGTGTGTTGGTGGTTATAAGGGCTGTTTTCAGTGTGTTGGTGGTTATAAGGGCTGTTTTCAGTGTGTTGGTGGTTATAAGGGCTGTTTTCAGTGTGTTGGTGGTTATAAGGGCTGTTTTCAGTGTGTTGGTGGTTGTAAGGGCTGTTTTCAGTGTGTTGGTGGTTATAAGGGCTGTTTTCAGTGTGTTGGTGGTTATAAGGGCTGTTTTCAGTGTGTTGGTGGTTATAAGGGCTGTTTTCAGTGTGTTGGTGGTTGTAAGGGCTGTTTTCAGTGTGTTGGTGGTTATAAGGGCTGTTTTCAGTGTGTTGGTGGTTATAAGGGCTGTTTTCAGTGTGTTGGTGGTTATAAGGGCTGTTTTCAGTGTGTTGGTGGTTGTAAGGGCTGTTTTCAGTGTGTTGGTGGTTATAAGGGCTGTTTTCAGTGTGTTGGTGGTTATAAGGGCTGTTTTCAGTGTGTTAGTGGTTGTAAGGGCTGTTTTCAGTGTGTTGGTGGTTATAAGGGCTGTTTTCAGTGTGTTGGTGGTTATAAGGGCTGTTTTCAGTGTGTTGGTGGTTGTAAGGGCTGTTTTCAGTGTGTTGGTGGTTATAAGGGCTGTTTTCAGTGTGTTGGTGGTTGTAAGGGCTGTTTTCAGTGTGTTGGTGGTTGTAAGGGCTGTTTTGAATGAGTTAGTGGTTATAAGGGCTGTTTTCAGTGTGTTGGTGGTTGTAAGGGCTGTTTTCAGTGTGTTAGTGGTTATAAGGGCTGTTTTCAGTGTGTTGGTGGTTATAAGGGCTGTTTTCAGTGTGTTGGTGGTTATAAGGGCTGTTTTCAGTGTGTTGGTGGTTATAAGGGCTGTTTTCAGTGTGTTGGTGGTTATAAGGGCTGTTTTCAGTGTGTTGGTGGTTGTAAGGGCTGTTTTCAGTGTGTTGGTGGTTATAAGGGCTGTTTTCAGTGTGTTGGTGGTTATAAGGGCTGTTTTCAGTGTGTTGGTGGTTATAAGGGCTGTTTTCAGTGTGTTAGTGGTTATAAGGGCTGTTTTCAGTGTGTTGGTGGTTATAAGGGCTGTTTTCAGTGTGTTGGTGGTTATAAGGGCTGTTTTCAGTGTGTTGGTGGTTATAAGGGCTGTTTTCAGTGTGTTGGTGGTTGTAAGGGCTGTTTTCAGTGTGTTGGTGGTTATAAGGGCTGTTTTCAGTGTGTTGGTGGTTATAAGGGCTGTTTTCAGTGTGTTGGTGGTTGTAAGGGCTGTTTTCAGTGTGTTAGTGGTTGTAAGGGCTGTTTTCAGTGTGTTAGTGGTTATAAGGGCTGTTTTCAGTGTGTTGGTGGTTATAAGGGCTGTTTTCAGTGTGTTAGTGGTTATAAGGGCTGTTTTCAGTGTGTTGGTGGTTGTAAGGGCTGTTTTCAGTGTGTTGGTGGTTATAAGGGCTGTTTTCAGTGTGTTGGTGGTTATAAGGGCTGTTTTCAGTGTGTTGGTGGTTATAAGGGCTGTTTTCAGTGTGTTGGTGGTTGTAAGGGCTGTTTTGAATGAGTTAGTGGTTATAAGGGCTGTTTTCAGTGTGTTGGTGGTTGTAAGGGCTGTTTTCAGTGTGTTGGTGGTTATAAGGGCTGTTTTCAGTGTGTTGGTGGTTATAAGGGCTGTTTTCAGTGTGTTGGTGGTTGTAAGGGCTGTTTTCAGTGTGTTGGTGGTTATAAGGGCTGTTTTCAGTGTGTTGGTGGTTATAAGGGCTGTTTTCAGTGTGTTAGTGGTTGTAAGGGCTGTTTTCAGTGTGTTGGTGGTTATAAGGGCTGTTTTCAGTGTGTTGGTGGTTATAAGGGCTGTTTTCAGTGTGTTGGTGGTTATAAGGGCTGTTTTCAGTGTGTTGGTGGTTATAAGGGCTGTTTTCAGTGTGTTAGTGGTTGTAAGGGCTGTTTTCAGTGTGTTAGTGGTTATAAGGGCTGTTTTCAGTGTGTTGGTGGTTGTAAGGGCTGTTTTCAGTGTGTTGGTGGTTATAAGGGCTGTTTTCAGTGTGTTGGTGGTTATAAGGGCTGTTTTCAGTGTGTTGGTGGTTATAAGGGCTGTTTTCAGTGTGTTGGTGGTTATAAGGGCTGTTTTCAGTGTGTTAGTGGTTGTAAGGGCTGTTTTCAGTGTGTTGGTGGTTATAAGGGCTGTTTTCAGTGTGTTAGTGGTTATAAGGGCTGTTTTCAGTGTGTTGGTGGTTATAAGGGCTGTTTTCAGTGTGTTGGTGGTTATAAGGGCTGTTTTCAGTGTGTTAGTGGTTATAAGGGCTGTTTTCAGTGTGTTAGTGGTTATAAGGGCTGTTTTCAGTGTGTTGGTGGTTATAAGGGCTGTTTTCAGTGTGTTAGTGGTTATAAGGGCTGTTTTCAGTGTGTTGGTGGTTGTAAGGGCTGTTTTCAGTGTGTTAGTGGTTATAAGGGCTGTTTTCAGTGTGTTGGTGGTTATAAGGGCTGTTTTCAGTGTGTTGGTGGTTGTAAGGGCTGTTTTCAGTGTGTTGGTGGTTATAAGGGCTGTTTTCAGTGTGTTAGTGGTTATAAGGGCTGTTTTCAGTGTGTTGGTGGTTGTAAGGGCTGTTTTCAGTGTGTTGGTGGTTGTAAGGGCTGTTTTGAATGAGTTAGTGGTTATAAGGGCTGTTTTCAGTGTGTTGGTGGTTGTAAGGGCTGTTTTCAGTGTGTTGGTGGTTATAAGGGCTGTTTTCAGTGTGTTGGTGGTTATAAGGGCTGTTTTCAGTGTGTTGGTGGTTGTAAGGGCTGTTTTCAGTGTGTTGGTGGTTATAAGGGCTGTTTTCAGTGTGTTGGTGGTTATAAGGGCTGTTTTCAGTGTGTTGGTGGTTATAAGGGCTGTTTTCAGTGTGTTGGTGGTTGTAAGGGCTGTTTTCAGTGTGTTGGTGGTTATAAGGGCTGTTTTCAGTGTGTTGGTGGTTGTAAGGGCTGTTTTCAGTGTGTTGGTGGTTGTAAGGGCTGTTTTCAGTGTGTTGGTGGTTATAAGGGCTGTTTTCAGTGTGTTGGTGGTTATAAGGGCTGTTTTCAGTGTGTTGGTGGTTATAAGGGCTGTTTTCAGTGTGTTGGTGGTTATAAGGGCTGTTTTCAGTGTGTTGGTGGTTATAAGGGCTGTTTTCAGTGTGTTGGTGGTTATAAGGGCTGTTTTCAGTGTGTTGGTGGTTATAAGGGCTGTTTTCAGTGTGTTGGTGGTTGTAAGGGCTGTTTTCAGTGTGTTGGTGGTTATAAGGGCTGTTTTCAGTGTGTTGGTGGTTGTAAGGGCTGTTTTCAGTGTGTTGGTGGTTATAAGGGCTGTTTTCAGTGTGTTGGTGGTTATAAGGGCTGTTTTCAGTGTGTTGGTGGTTATAAGGGCTGTTTTCAGTGTGTTAGTGGTTGTAAGGGCTGTTTTGAATGAGTTAGTGGTTATAAGGGCTGTTTTCAGTGTGTTGGTGGTTGTAAGGGCTGTTTTCAGTGTGTTAGTGGTTATAAGGGCTGTTTTCAGTGTGTTGGTGGTTATAAGGGCTGTTTTCAGTGTGTTGGTGGTTATAAGGGCTGTTTTCAGTGTGTTGGTGGTTATAAGGGCTGTTTTCAGTGTGTTGGTGGTTATAAGGGCTGTTTTCAGTGTGTTAGTGGTTGTAAGGGCTGTTTTCAGTGTGTTGGTGGTTATAAGGGCTGTTTTCAGTGTGTTGGTGGTTATAAGGGCTGTTTTCAGTGTGTTAGTGGTTATAAGGGCTGTTTTCAGTGTGTTGGTGGTTATAAGGGCTGTTTTCAGTGTGTTGGTGGTTATAAGGGCTGTTTTCAGTGTGTTGGTGGTTATAAGGGCTGTTTTCAGTGTGTTGGTGGTTATAAGGGCTGTTTTCAGTGTGTTAGTGGTTATAAGGGCTGTTTTCAGTGTGTTGGTGGTTATAAGGGCTGTTTTCAGTGTGTTGGTGGTTATAAGGGCTGTTTTCAGTGTGTTGGTGGTTATAAGGGCTGTTTTCAGTGTGTTGGTGGTTATAAGGGCTGTTTTCAGTGTGTTAGTGGTTATAAGGGCTGTTTTCAGTGTGTTAGTGGTTCTAAGGGCTGTTTTCAGTGTGTTGGTGGTTATAAGGGCTGTTTTCAGTGTGTTGGTGGTTATAAGGGCTGTTTTCAGTGTGTTAGTGGTTATAAGGGCTGTTTTCAGTGTGTTGGTGGTTATAAGGTCTGTTTTCAGTGTGTTGGTGGTTGTAAGGGCTGTTTTCAGTGTGTTGGTGGTTATAAGGGCTGTTTTCAGTGTGTTGGTGGTTATAAGGGCTGTTTTCAGTGTGTTGGTGGTTGTAAGGGCTGTTTTCAGTGTGTTAGTGGTTATAAGGGCTGTTTTCAGTGTGTTAGTGGTTGTAAGGGCTGTTTTCAGTGTGTTGGTGGTTATAAGGGCTGTTTTCAGTGTGTTGGTGGTTATAAGGGCTGTTTTCAGTGTGTTGGTGGTTGTAAGGGCTGTTTTCAGTGTGTTGGTGGTTATAAGGGCTGTTTTCAGTGTGTTAGTGGTTATAAGGGCTGTTTTCAGTGTGTTGGTGGTTGTAAGGGCTGTTTTCAGTGTGTTGGTGGTTATAAGGGCTGTTTTCAGTGTGTTGGTGGTTATAAGGGCTGTTTTCAGTGTGTTGGTGGTTATAAGGGCTGTTTTCAGTGTGTTAGTGGTTGTAAGGGCTGTTTTGAATGAGTTAGTGGTTATAAGGGCTGTTTTCAGTGTGTTGGTGGTTGTAAGGGCTGTTTTCAGTGTGTTGGTGGTTATAAGGGCTGTTTTCAGTGTGTTGGTGGTTGTAAGGGCTGTTTTCAGTGTGTTGGTGGTTATAAGGGCTGTTTTCAGTGTGTTGGTGGTTGTAAGGGCTGTTTTCAGTGTGTTGGTGGTTATAAGGGCTGTTTTCAGTGTGTTGGTGGTTATAAGGGCTGTTTTCAGTGTGTTGGTGGTTATAAGGGCTGTTTTCAGTGTGTTGGTGGTTATAAGGGCTGTTTTCAGTGTGTTGGTGGTTATAAGGGCTGTTTTCAGTGTGTTGGTGGTTGTAAGGGCTGTTTTCAGTGTGTTGGTGGTTATAAGGGCTGTTTCAGTGTGTTGGTGGTTATAAGGGCTGTTTTCAGTGTGTTGGTGGTTATAAGGGCTGTTTTCAGTGTGTTGGTGGTTATAAGGGCTGTTTTCAGTGTGTTGGTGGTTGTAAGGGCTGTTTTCAGTGTGTTGGTGGTTATAAGGGCTGTTTTCAGTGTGTTGGTGGTTATAAGGGCTGTTTTCAGTGTGTTGGTGGTTATAAGGGCTGTTTTCAGTGTGTTGGTGGTTATAAGGGCTGTTTTCAGTGTGTTGGTGGTTATAAGGGCTGTTTTCAGTGTGTTGGTGGTTATAAGGGCTGTTTTCAGTGTGTTGGTGGTTATAAGGGCTGTTTTCAGTGTGTTAGTGGTTGTAAGGGCTGTTTTGAATGAGTTAGTGGTTATAAGGGCTGTTTTCAGTGTGTTGGTGGTTGTAAGGGCTGTTTTCAGTGTGTTGGTGGTTATAAGGGCTGTTTTCAGTGTGTTGGTGGTTATAAGGGCTGTTTTCAGTGTGTTGGTGGTTATAAGGGCTGTTTTCAGTGTGTTGGTGGTTATAAGGGCTGTTTTCAGTGTGTTGGTGTTGTAAGGGGATGTTTTCAGTGTGTTGGTGGTTATAAGGGCTGTTTTCAGTGTGTTGGTGGTTATAAGGGCTGTTTTCAGTGTGTTGGTGGTTATAAGGGCTGTTTTCAGTGTGTTGGTGGTTATAAGGGCTGTTTTCAGTGTGTTGGTGGTTATAAGGGCTGTTTTCAGTGTGTTAGTGGTTATAAGGGCTGTTTTCAGTGTGTTGGTGGTTGTAAGGGCTGTTTTCAGTGTGTTAGTGGTTATAAGGGCTGTTTTCAGTGTGTTGGTGGTTGTAAGGGCTGTTTTCAGTGTGTTGGTGGTTATAAGGGCTGTTTTCAGTGTGTTGGTGGTTGTAAGGGCTGTTTTCAGTGTGTTGGTGGTTATAAGGGCTGTTTTCAGTGTGTTGGTGGTTATAAGGGCTGTTTTCAGTGTGTTGGTGGTTATAAGGGCTGTTTTCAGTGTGTTAGTGGTTGTAAGGGCTGTTTTCAGTGTGTTGGTGGTTATAAGGGCTGTTTTCAGTGTGTTGGTGGTTGTAAGGGCTGTTTTCAGTGTGTTAGTGGTTATAAGGGCTGTTTTCAGTGTGTTGGTGGTTATAAGGGCTGTTTTCAGTGTGTTGGTGGTTATAAGGGCTGTTTTGAGTGTGTTAGTGGTTATAAGGGCTGTTTTCAGTGTGTTGGTGGTTGTAAGGGCTGTTTTCAGTGTGTTGGTGGTTATAAGGGCTGTTTTCAGTGTGTTGGTGGTTATAAGGGCTGTTTTCAGTGTGTTGGTGGTTATAAGGGCTGTTTTCAGTGTGTTGGTGGTTGTAAGGGCTGTTTTCAGTGTGTTGGTGGTTATAAGGGCTGTTTTCAGTGTGTTGGTGGTTATAAGGGCTGTTTTCAGTGTGTTAGTGGTTGTAAGGGCTGTTTTCAGTGTGTTAGTGGTTATAAGGGCTGTTTTCAGTGTGTTGGTGGTTATAAGGGCTGTTTTCAGTGTGTTGGTGGTTGTAAGGGCTGTTTTCAGTGTGTTGGTGGTTGTAAGGGCTGTTTTGAATGAGTTAGTGGTTATAAGGGCTGTTTTCAGTGTGTTGGTGGTTGTAAGGGCTGTTTTCAGTGTGTTGGTGGTTATAAGGGCTGTTTTCAGTGTGTTGGTGGTTATAAGGGCTGTTTTCAGTGTGTTGGTGGTTATAAGGGCTGTTTTCAGTGTGTTGGTGGTTATAAGGGCTGTTTTCAGTGTGTTGGTGGTTATAAGGGCTGTTTTCAGTGTGTTAGTGGTTGTAAGGGCTGTTTTCAGTGTGTTGGTGGTTATAAGGGCTGTTTTCAGTGTGTTGGTGGTTATAAGGGCTGTTTTCAGTGTGTTAGTGGTTGTAAGGGCTGTTTTCAGTGTGTTAGTGGTTATAAGGGCTGTTTTCAGTGTGTTGGTGGTTATAAGGGCTGTTTTCAGTGTGTTGGTGGTTATAAGGGCTGTTTTCAGTGTGTTAGTGGTTATAAGGGCTGTTTTCAGTGTGTTGGTGGTTATAAGGGCTGTTTTCAGTGTGTTAGTGGTTATAAGGGCTGTTTTCAGTGTGTTGGTGGTTATAAGGGCTGTTTTCAGTGTGTTGGTGGTTATAAGGGCTGTTTTCAGTGTGTTGGTGGTTATAAGGGCTGTTTTCAGTGTGTTGGTGGTTATAAGGGCTGTTTTCAGTGTGTTGGTGGTTATAAGGGCTGTTTTCAGTGTGTTGGTGGTTATAAGGGCTGTTTTCAGTGTGTTGGTGGTTATAAGGGCTGTTTTCAGTGTGTTGGTGGTTATAAGGGCTGTTTTCAGTGTGTTGGTGGTTGTAAGGGCTGTTTTCAGTGTGTTGGTGGTTATAAGGGCTGTTTTCAGTGTGTTAGTGGTTATAAGGGCTGTTTTCAGTGTGTTGGTGGTTATAAGGGCTGTTTTCAGTGTGTTGGTGGTTATAAGGGCTGTTTTCAGTGTGTTGGTGGTTATAAGGGCTGTTTTCAGTGTGTTGGTGGTTATAAGGGCTGTTTTCAGTGTGTTGGTGGTTATAAGGGCTGTTTTCAGTGTGTTAGTGGTTATAAGGGCTGTTTTCAGTGTGTTGGTGGTTGTAAGGGCTGTTTTGAATGAGTTAGTGGTTATAAGGGCTGTTTTCAGTGTGTTGGTGGTTGTAAGGGCTGTTTTCAGTGTGTTAGTGGTTATAAGGGCTGTTTTCAGTGTGTTGGTGGTTATAAGGGCTGTTTTCAGTGTGTTGGTGGTTGTAAGGGCTGTTTTCAGTGTGTTAGTGGTTATAAGGGCTGTTTTCAGTGTGTTGGTGGTTATAAGGGCTGTTTTCAGTGTGTTGGTGGTTGTAAGGGCTGTTTTCAGTGTGTTGGTGGTTATAAGGGCTGTTTTCAGTGTGTTGGTGGTTGTAAGGGCTGTTTTCAGTGTGTTGGTGGTTGTAAGGGCTGTTTTGAATGAGTTAGTGGTTATAAGGGCTGTTTTCAGTGTGTTGGTGGTTGTAAGGGCTGTTTTCAGTGTGTTGGTGGTTATAAGGGCTGTTTTCAGTGTGTTGGTGGTTATAAGGGCTGTTTTCAGTGTGTTGGTGGTTATAAGGGCTGTTTTCAGTGTGTTGGTGGTTGTAAGGGCTGTTTTCAGTGTGTTAGTGGTTATAAGGGCTGTTTTCAGTGTGTTGGTGGTTGTAAGGGCTGTTTTCAGTGTGTTGGTGGTTATAAGGGCTGTTTTCAGTGTGTTGGTGGTTGTAAGGGCTGTTTTCAGTGTGTTGGTGGTTATAAGGGCTGTTTTCAGTGTGTTAGTGGTTGTAAGGGCTGTTTTCAGTGTGTTGGTGGTTGTAAGGGCTGTTTTGAATGAGTTAGTGGTTATAAGGGCTGTTTTCAGTGTGTTGGTGGTTGTAAGGGCTGTTTTCAGTGTGTTGGTGGTTATAAGGGCTGTTTTCAGTGTGTTGGTGGTTATAAGGGCTGTTTTCAGTGTGTTGGTGGTTATAAGGGCTGTTTTCAGTGTGTTGGTGGTTATAAGGGCTGTTTTCAGTGTGTTGGTGGTTATAAGGGCTGTTTTCAGTGTGTTGGTGGTTATAAGGGCTGTTTTCAGTGTGTTGGTGGTTATAAGGGCTGTTTTCAGTGTGTTGGTGGTTATAAGGGCTGTTTTCAGTGTGTTGGTGGTTATAAGGGCTGTTTTCAGTGTGTTAGTGGTTATAAGGGCTGTTTTCAGTGTGTTGGTGGTTGTAAGGGCTGTTTTCAGTGTGTTGGTGGTTATAAGGGCTGTTTTCAGTGTGTTGGTGGTTATAAGGGCTGTTTTCAGTGTGTTGGTGGTTGTAAGGGCTGTTTTCAGTGTGTTGGTGGTTATAAGGGCTGTTTTCAGTGTGTTGGTGGTTGTAAGGGCTGTTTTCAGTGTGTTGGTGGTTATAAGGGCTGTTTTCAGTGTGTTAGTGGTTGTAAGGGCTGTTTTCAGTGTGTTGGTGGTTATAAGGGCTGTTTTCAGTGTGTTGGTGGTTATAAGGGCTGTTTTCAGTGTGTTAGTGGTTATAAGGGCTGTTTTCAGTGTGTTGGTGGTTGTAAGGGCTGTTTTCAGTGTGTTGGTGGTTATAAGGGCTGTTTTCAGTGTGTTGGTGGTTATAAGGGCTGTTTTCAGTGTGTTGGTGGTTATAAGGGCTGTTTTCAGTGTGTTGGTGGTTGTAAGGGCTGTTTTCAGTGTGTTGGTGGTTATAAGGGCTGTTTTCAGTGTGTTGGTGGTTGTAAGGGCTGTTTTCAGTGTGTTGGTGGTTGTAAGGGCTGTTTTCAGTGTGTTGGTGGTTATAAGGGCTGTTTTCAGTGTGTTGGTGGTTGTAAGGGCTGTTTTCAGTGTGTTGGTGGTTATAAGGGCTGTTTTCAGTGTGTTGGTGGTTATAAGGGCTGTTTTCAGTGTGTTGGTGGTTATAAGGGCTGTTTTCAGTGTGTTGGTGGTTATAAGGGCTGTTTTCAGTGTGTTAGTGGTTATAAGGGCTGTTTTCAGTGTGTTGGTGGTTATAAGGGCTGTTTTCAGTGTGTTGGTGGTTATAAGGGCTGTTTTCAGTGTGTTGGTGGTTATAAGGGCTGTTTTCAGTGTGTTGGTGGTTATAAGGGCTGTTTTCAGTGTGTTAGTGGTTATAAGGGCTGTTTTCAGTGTGTTGGTGGTTATAAGGGCTGTTTTCAGTGTGTTGGTGGTTATAAGGGCTGTTTTCAGTGTGTTAGTGGTTGTAAGGGCTGTTTTCAGTGTGTTGGTGGTTATAAGGGCTGTTTTCAGTGTGTTGGTGGTTGTAAGGGCTGTTTTCAGTGTGTTGGTGGTTATAAGGGCTGTTTTCAGTGTGTTGGTGGTTATAAGGGCTGTTTTCAGTGTGTTGGTGGTTATAAGGGCTGTTTTCAGTGTGTTGGTGGTTATAAGGGCTGTTTTCAGTGTGTTAGTGGTTATAAGGGCTGTTTTCAGTGTGTTGGTGGTTGTAAGGGCTGTTTTCAGTGTGTTGGTGGTTATAAGGGCTGTTTTCAGTGTGTTGGTGGTTGTAAGGGCTGTTTTCAGTGTGTTGGTGGTTATAAGGGCTGTTTTCAGTGTGTTGGTGGTTGTAAGGGCTGTTTTCAGTGTGTTGGTGGTTATAAGGGCTGTTTTCAGTGTGTTAGTGGTTATAAGGGCTGTTTTCAGTGTGTTGGTGGTTGTAAGGGCTGTTTTCAGTGTGTTGGTGGTTATAAGGGCTGTTTTCAGTGTGTTGGTGGTTGTAAGGGCTGTTTTCAGTGTGTTGGTGGTTATAAGGGCTGTTTTCAGTGTGTTGGTGGTTGTAAGGGCTGTTTTCAGTGTGTTGGTGGTTATAAGGGCTGTTTTCAGTGTGTTAGTGGTTATAAGGGCTGTTTTCAGTGTGTTGGTGGTTATAAGGGCTGTTTTCAGTGTGTTGGTGGTTATAAGGGCTGTTTTCAGTGTGTTGGTGGTTATAAGGGCTGTTTTCAGTGTGTTGGTGGTTATAAGGGCTGTTTTCAGTGTGTTGGTGGTTATAAGGGCTGTTTTCAGTGTGTTGGTGGTTATAAGGGCTGTTTTCAGTGTGTTGGTGGTTATAAGGGCTGTTTTCAGTGTGTTGGTGGTTATAAGGGCTGTTTTCAGTGTGTTGGTGGTTATAAGGGCTGTTTTCAGTGTGTTGGTGGTTATAAGGGCTGTTTTCAGTGTGTTAGTGGTTGTAAGGGCTGTTTTCAGTGTGTTGGTGGTTGTAAGGGCTGTTTTCAGTGTGTTAGTGGTTATAAGGGCTGTTTTCAGTGTGTTGGTGGTTATAAGGGCTGTTTTCAGTGTGTTGGTGGTTATAAGGGCTGTTTTCAGTGTGTTGGTGGTTATAAGGGCTGTTTTCAGTGTGTTGGTGGTTATAAGGGCTGTTTTCAGTGTGTTAGTGGTTATAAGGGCTGTTTTCAGTGTGTTGGTGGTTGTAAGGGCTGTTTTCAGTGTGTTGGTGGTTATAAGGGCTGTTTTCAGTGTGTTGGTGGTTGTAAGGGCTGTTTTCAGTGTGTTAGTGGTTATAAGGGCTGTTTTCAGTGTGTTAGTGGTTATAAGGGCTGTTTTCAGTGTGTTGGTGGTTATAAGGGCTGTTTTCAGTGTGTTGGTGGTTATAAGGGCTGTTTTCAGTGTGTTGGTGGTTGTAAGGGCTGTTTTCAGTGTGTTGGTGGTTATAAGGGCTGTTTTCAGTGTGTTGGTGGTTATAAGGGCTGTTTTCAGTGTGTTGGTGGTTATAAGGGCTGTTTTCAGTGTGTTGGTGGTTATAAGGGCTGTTTTCAGTGTGTTGGTGGTTATAAGGGCTGTTTTCAGTGTGTTGGTGGTTATAAGGGCTGTTTTCAGTGTGTTGGTGGTTATAAGGGCTGTTTTCAGTGTGTTGGTGGTTGTAAGGGCTGTTTTCAGTGTGTTGGTGGTTATAAGGGCTGTTTTCAGTGTGTTGGTGGTTATAAGGGCTGTTTTCAGTGTGTTAGTGGTTATAAGGGCTGTTTTCAGTGTGTTGGTGGTTGTAAGGGCTGTTTTCAGTGTGTTGGTGGTTATAAGGGCTGTTTTCAGTGTGTTGGTGGTTGTAAGGGCTGTTTTCAGTGTGTTGGTGGTTATAAGGGCTGTTTTCAGTGTGTTGGTGGTTATAAGGGCTGTTTTCAGTGTGTTGGTGGTTATAAGGGCTGTTTTCAGTGTGTTGGTGGTTATAAGGGCTGTTTTCAGTGTGTTGGTGGTTGTAAGGGCTGTTTTCAGTGTGTTGGTGGTTATAAGGGCTGTTTTCAGTGTGTTGGTGGTTATAAGGGCTGTTTTCAGTGTGTTGGTGGTTATAAGGGCTGTTTTCAGTGTGTTGGTGGTTATAAGGGCTGTTTTCAGTGTGTTGGTGGTTGTAAGGGCTGTTTTCAGTGTGTTGGTGGTTATAAAGGCTGCTTTCAGTGTGTTGGTGGTTGTAAGGGCTGTTTTCAGTGTGTTGGTGGTTATAAGGGCTGTTTTCAGTGTGTTGGTGGTTATAAGGGTTGTTTTCAGTGTGTTAGTGGTAGTAAGGGCTGTTTTCAGTGTGTTGGTGGTTGTAAGGGCTGTTTTCAGTGTGTTAGTGGTTGTAAGGGCTGTTTTCAGTGTGTTGGTGGTTATAAGGGCTGTTTTCAGTGTGTTGGTGGTTATAAGGGCTGTTTTCAGTGTGTTAGTGGTTATAAGGGCTGTTTTCAGTGTGTTGGTGGTTGTAAGGGCTGTTTTCAGTGTGTTAGTGGTTATAAGGGCTGTTTTCAGTGTGTTGGTGGTTGTAAGGGCTGTTTTCAGTGTGTTGGTGGTTATAAGGGCTGTTTTCAGTGTGTTGGTGGTTGTAAGGGCTGTTTTCAGTGTGTTGGTGGTTATAAGGGCTGTTTTCAGTGTGTTAGTGGTTGTAAGGGCTGTTTTGAATGAGTTAGTGGTTATAAGGGCTGTTTTCAGTGTGTTAGTGGTTGTAAGGGCTGTTTTCAGTGTGTTGGTGGTTATAAGGGCTGTTTTCAGTGTGTTGGTGGTTGTAAGGGCTGTTTTCAGTGTGTTGGTGGTTATAAGGGCTGTTTTCAGTGTGTTGGTGGTTGTAAGGGCTGTTTTCAGTGTGTTGGTGGTTATAAGGGCTGTTTTGAATGAGTTAGTGGTTATAAGGGCTGTTTTCAGTGTGTTGGTGGTTGTAAGGGCTGTTTTCAGTGTGTTGGTGGTTATAAGGGCTGTTTTCAGTGTGTTGGTGGTTATAAGGGCTGTTTTCAGTGTGTTGGTGGTTATAAGGGCTGTTTTCAGTGTGTTGGTGGTTGTAAGGGCTGTTTTCAGTGTGTTAGTGGTTATAAGGGCTGTTTTCAGTGTGTTGGTGGTTATAAGGGCTGTTTTCAGTGTGTTAGTGGTTGTAAGGGCTGTTTTCAGTGTGTTGGTGGTTATAAGGGCTGTTTTCAGTGTGTTGGTGGTTATAAGGGCTGTTTTCAGTGTGTTAGTGGTTGTAAGGGCTGTTTTCAGTGTGTTGGTGGTTGTAAGGGCTGTTTTGAATGAGTTAGTGGTTATAAGGGCTGTTTTCAGTGTGTTGGTGGTTGTAAGGGCTGTTTTCAGTGTGTTGGTGGTTGTAAGGGCTGTTTTCAGTGTGTTGGTGGTTATAAGGGCTGTTTTCAGTGTGTTGGTGGTTATAAGGGCTGTTTTCAGTGTGTTGGTGGTTGTAAGGGCTGTTTTCAGTGTGTTAGTGGTTGTAAGGGCTGTTTTCAGTGTGTTAGTGGTTGTAAGGGCTGTTTTCAGTGTGTTGGTGGTTGTAAGGGCTGTTTTCAGTGTGTTGGTGGTTATAAGGGCTGTTTTCAGTGTGTTAGTGGTTGTAAGGGCTGTTTTGAATGAGTTAGTGGTTATAAGGGCTGTTTTCAGTGTGTTGGTGGTTGTAAGGGCTGTTTTCAGTGTGTTAGTGGTTGTAAGGGCTGTTTTGAATGAGTTAGTGGTTATAAGGGCTGTTTTCAGTGTGTTGGTGGTTATAAGGGCTGTTTTCAGTGTGTTAGTGGTTATAAGGGCTGTTTTCAGTGTGTTGGTGGTTATAAGGGCTGTTTTCAGTGTGTTGGTGGTTATAAGGGCTGTTTTCAGTGTGTTGGTGGTTATAAGGGCTGTTTTCAGTGTGTTGGTGGTTGTAAGGGCTGTTTTCAGTGTGTTGGTGGTTGTAAGGGCTGTTTTCAGTGTGTTAGTGGTTATAAGGGCTGTTTTCAGTGTGTTGGTGGTTGTAAGGGCTGTTTTCAGTGTGTTGGTGGTTATAAGGGCTGTTTTCAGTGTGTTAGTGGTTGTAAGGGCTGTTTTCAGTGTGTTGGTGGTTGTAAGGGCTGTTTTGAATGAGTTAGTGGTTATAAGGGCTGTTTTCAGTGTGTTGGTGGTTGTAAGGGCTGTTTTCAGTGTGTTGGTGGTTATAAGGGCTGTTTTCAGTGTGTTGGTGGTTGTAAGGGCTGTTTTCAGTGTGTTGGTGGTTATAAGGGCTGTTTTCAGTGTGTTGGTGGTTGTAAGGGCTGTTTTCAGTGTGTTAGTGGTTGTAAGGGCTGTTTTCAGTGTGTTGGTGGTTGTAAGGGCTGTTTTGAATGAGTTAGTGGTTATAAGGGCTGTTTTCAGTGTGTTGGTGGTTGTAAGGGCTGTTTTCAGTGTGTTGGTGGTTGTAAGGGCTGTTTTCAGTGTGTTGGTGGTTATAAGGGCTGTTTTCAGTGTGTTGGTGGTTATAAGGGCTGTTTTCAGTGTGTTAGTGGTTGTAAGGGCTGTTTTCAGTGTGTTGGTGGTTATAAGGGCTGTTTTCAGTGTGTTGGTGGTTGTAAGGGCTGTTTTCAGTGTGTTGGTGGTTATAAGGGCTGTTTTCAGTGTGTTAGTGGTTGTAAGGGCTGTTTTCAGTGTGTTGGTGGTTGTAAGGGCTGTTTTGAATGAGTTAGTGGTTATAAGGGCTGTTTTCAGTGTGTTGGTGGTTGTAAGGGCTGTTTTCAGTGTGTTGGTGGTTATAAGGGCTGTTTTCAGTGTGTTGGTGGTTATAAGGGCTGTTTTCAGTGTGTTGGTGGTTATAAGGGCTGTTTTCAGTGTGTTGGTGGTTGTAAGGGCTGTTTTCAGTGTGTTAGTGGTTGTAAGGGCTGTTTTCAGTGTGTTGGTGGTTGTAAGGGCTGTTTTCAGTGTGTTGGTGGTAGTAAGGGCTGTTTTCAGTGTGTTGGTGGTTGTAAGGGCTGTTTTGAATGAGTTAGTGGTTATAAGGGCTGTTTTCAGTGTGTTAGTGGTTGTAAGGGCTGTTTTCAGTGTGTTGGTGGTTGTAAGGGCTGTTTTGAATGAGTTAGTGGTTATAAGGGCTGTTTTCAGTGTGTTGGTGGTTGTAAGGGCTGTTTTCAGTGTGTTGGTGGTTATAAGGGCTATTTTGAATGAGTTAGTGGTTATAAGGGCTGTTTTCAGTGTGTTGGTGGTTGTAAGGGCTGTTTTCAGTGTGTTGGTGGTTATAAGGGCTGTTTTCAGTGTGTTGGTGGTTGTAAGGGCTGTTTTCAGTGTGTTGGTGGTTATAAGGGCTGTTTTCAGTGTGTTGGTGGTTGTAAGGGCTGTTTTCAGTGTGTTGGTGGTTATAAGGGCTGTTTTCAGTGTGTTGGTGGTTATAAGGGCTGTTTTCAGTGTGTTGGTGGTTATAAGGGCTGTTTTCAGTGTGTTGGTGGTTGTAAGGGCTGTTTTCAGTGTGTTGGTGGTTATAAGGGCTGTTTTCAGTGTGTTGGTGGTTGTAAGGGCTGTTTTCAGTGTGTTGGTGGTTGTAAGGGCTGTTTTCAGTGTGTTGGTGGTTATAAGGGCTGTTTTCAGTGTGTTGGTGGTTGTAAGGGCTGTTTTCAGTGTGTTGGTGGTTATAAGGGCTGTTTTCAGTGTGTTGGTGGTTATAAGGGCTGTTTTCAGTGTGTTAGTGGTTGTAAGGGCTGTTTTCAGTGTGTTGGTGGTTATAAGGGCAGTTTTGAATGAGTTAGTGGTTATAAGGGCTGTTTTCAGTGTGTTGGTGGTTGTAAGGGCTGTTTTCAGTGTGTTGGTGGTTATAAGGGCTGTTTTCAGTGTGTTGGTGGTTATAAGGGCTGTTTTCAGTGTGTTGGTGGTTATAAGGGCTGTTTTCAGTGTGTTAGTGGTTGTAAGGGCTGTTTTCAGTGTGTTAGTGGTTATAAGGGCTGTTTTCAGTGTGTTGGTGGTTGTAAGGGCTGTTTTCAGTGTGTTGGTGGTTGTAAGGGCTGTTTTCAGTGTGTTGGTGGTTATAAGGGCTGTTTTCAGTGTGTTGGTGGTTGTAAGGGCTGTTTTCAGTGTGTTGGTGGTTATAAGGGCTGTTTTCAGTGTGTTGGTGGTTATAAGGGTTGTTTTCAGTGTGTTAGTGGTAGTAAGGGCTGTTTTCAGTGTGTTGGTGGTTGTAAGGGCTGTTTTCAGTGTGTTAGTGGTTGTAAGGGCTGTTTTCAGTGTGTTGGTGGTTATAAGGGCTGTTTTCAGTGTGTTGGTGGTTATAAGGGCTGTTTTCAGTGTGTTAGTGGTTGTAAGGGCTGTTTTCAGTGTGTTGGTGGTTATAAGGGCTGTTTTCAGTGTGTTAGTGGTTATAAGGGCTGTTTTCAGTGTGTTGGTGGTTGTAAGGGCTGTTTTCAGTGTGTTAGTGGTTGTAAGGGCTGTTTTCAGTGTGTTGGTGGTTATAAGGGCTGTTTTCAGTGTGTTGGTGGTTGTAAGGGCTGTTTTCAGTGTGTTAGTGGTTGTAAGGGCTGTTTTCAGTGTGTTGGTGGTTGTAAGGGCTGTTTTCAGTGTGTTAGTGGTTATAAAGGCTGTTTTCAGTGTGTTAGTGGTTGTAAGGGCTGTTTTCAGTGTGTTGGTGGTTATAAGGGCTGTTTTGAATGAGTTAGTGGTTATAAGGGCTGTTTTCAGTGTGTTGGTGGTTGTAAGGGCTGTTTTCAGTGTGTTGGTGGTTATAAGGGCTGTTTTCAGTGTGTTGGTGGTTATAAGGGCTGTTTTCAGTGTGTTGGTGGTTATAAGGGCTGTTTTCAGTGTGTTGGTGGTTGTAAGGGCTGTTTTCAGTGTGTTGGTGGTTGTAAGGGCTGTTTTGAATGAGTTAGTGGTTATAAGGGCTGTTTTCAGTGTGTTAGTGGTTGTAAGGGCTGTTTTCAGTGTGTTGGTGGTTATAAGGGCTGTTTTCAGTGTGTTGGTGGTTGTAAGGGCTGTTTTCAGTGTGTTGGTGGTTATAAGGGCTGTTTTCAGTGTGTTGGTGGTTGTAAGGGCTGTTTTCAGTGTGTTGGTGGTTATAAGGGCTGTTTTGAATGAGTTAGTGGTTATAAGGGCTGTTTTCAGTGTGTTGGTGGTTGTAAGGGCTGTTTTCAGTGTGTTGGTGGTTGTAAGGGCTGTTTTCAGTGTGTTGGTGGTTATAAGGGCTGTTTTCAGTGTGTTGGTGGTTATAAGGGCTGTTTTCAGTGTGTTGGTGGTTGTAAGGGCTGTTTTCAGTGTGTTAGTGGTTATAAGGGCTGTTTTCAGTGTGTTGGTGGTTATAAGGGCTGTTTTCAGTGTGTTAGTGGTTGTAAGGGCTGTTTTCAGTGTGTTGGTGGTTATAAGGGCTGTTTTCAGTGTGTTGGTGGTTATAAGGGCTGTTTTCAGTGTGTTAGTGGTTGTAAGGGCTGTTTTCAGTGTGTTGGTGGTTGTAAGGGCTGTTTTGAATGAGTTAGTGGTTATAAGGGCTGTTTTCAGTGTGTTGGTGGTTGTAAGGGCTGTTTTCAGTGTGTTAGTGGTTGTAAGGGCTGTTTTCAGTGTGTTGGTGGTTATAAGGGCTGTTTTCAGTGTGTTGGTGGTTATAAGGGCTGTTTTCAGTGTGTTAGTGGTTGTAAGGGCTGTTTTCAGTGTGTTGGTGGTTATAAGGGCTGTTTTCAGTGTGTTAGTGGTTGTAAGGGCTGTTTTCAGTGTGTTGGTGGTTATAAGGGCTGTTTTCAGTGTGTTAGTGGTTGTAAGGGCTGTTTTCAGTGTGTTAGTGGTTATAAGGGCTGTTTTCAGTGTGTTGGTGGTTATAAGGGCTGTTTTCAGTGTGTTAGTGGTTGTAAGGGCTGTTTTCAGTGTGTTAGTGGTTATAAGGGCTGTTTTCAGTGTGTTGGTGGTTGTAAGGGCTGTTTTCAGTGTGTTGGTGGTTATAAGGGCTGTTTTGAATGAGTTAGTGGTTATAAGGGCTGTTTTCAGTGTGTTGGTGGTTGTAAGGGCTGTTTTCAGTGTGTTGGTGGTTATAAGGGCTGTTTTCAGTGTGTTGGTGGTTGTAAGGGCTGTTTTCAGTGTGTTGGTGGTTATAAGGGCTGTTTTCAGTGTGTTGGTGGTTGTAAGGGCTGTTTTCAGTGTGTTGGTGGTTATAAGGGCTGTTTTCAGTGTGTTAGTGGTTGTAAGGGCTGTTTTGAATGAGTTAGTGGTTATAAGGGCTGTTTTCAGTGTGTTAGTGGTTGTAAGGGCTGTTTTCAGTGTGTTGGTGGTTATAAGGGCTGTTTTCAGTGTGTTGGTGGTTGTAAGGGCTGTTTTCAGTGTGTTGGTGGTTATAAGGGCTGTTTTCAGTGTGTTGGTGGTTGTAAGGGCTGTTTTCAGTGTGTTGGTGGTTATAAGGGCTGTTTTCAGTGTGTTAGTGGTTATAAGGGCTGTTTTCAGTGTGTTGGTGGTTGTAAGGGCTGTTTTCAGTGTGTTGGTGGTTGTAAGGGCTGTTTTCAGTGTGTTGGTGGTTATAAGGGCTGTTTTCAGTGTGTTGGTGGTTATAAGGGCTGTTTTCAGTGTGTTGGTGGTTGTAAGGGCTGTTTTCAGTGTGTTAGTGGTTATAAGGGCTGTTTTCAGTGTGTTGGTGGTTATAAGGGCTGTTTTCAGTGTGTTAGTGGTTGTAAGGGCTGTTCTCAGTGTGTTAGTGGTTATAAGGGCTGTTTTCAGTGTGTTGGTGGTTATAAGGGCTGTTTTCAGTGTGTTAGTGGTTGTAAGGGCTGTTTTCAGTGTTTTGGTGGTTGTAAGGGCTGTTTTGAATGAGTTAGTGGTTATAAGGGCTGTTTTCAGTGTGTTGGTGGTTGTAAGGGCTGTTTTCAGTGTGTTGGTGGTTGTAAGGGCTGTTTTCAGTGTGTTGGTGGTTATAAGGGCTGTTTTCAGTGTGTTGGTGGTTATAAGGGCTGTTTTCAGTGTGTTGGTGGTTGTAAGGGCTGTTTTCAGTGTGTTAGTGGTTGTAAGGGCTGTTTTCAGTGTGTTAGTGGTTGTAAGGGCTGTTTTCAGTGTGTTGGTGGTTATAAGGGCTGTTTTCAGTGTGTTGGTGGTTATAAGGGCTGTTTTCAGTGTGTTAGTGGTTGTAAGGGCTGTTTTGAATGAGTTAGTGGTTATAAGGGCTGTTTTCAGTGTGTTGGTGGTTGTAAGGGCTGTTTTCAGTGTGTTAGTGGTTATAAGGGCTGTTTTCAGTGTGTTAGTGGTTATAAGGGCTGTTTTCAGTGTGTTGGTGGTTATAAGGGCTGTTTTCAGTGTGTTGGTGGTTATAAGGGCTGTTTTCAGTGTGTTAGTGGTTATAAGGGCTGTTTTCAGTGTGTTAGTGGTTATAAGGGCTGTTTTCAGTGTGTTGGTGGTTATAAGGGCTGTTTTCAGTGTGTTGGTGGTTATAAGGGCTGTTTTCAGTGTGTTGGTGGTTATAAGGGCTGTTTTCAGTGTGTTAGTGGTTGTAAGGGCTGTTTTCAGTGTGTTGGTGGTTGTAAGGGCTGTTTTCAGTGTGTTGGTGGTTATAAGGGCTGTTTTCAGTGTGTTAGTGGTTGTAAGGGCTGTTTTCAGTGTGTTGGTGGTTGTAAGGGCTGTTTTGAATGAGTTAGTGGTTATAAGGGCTGTTTTCAGTGTGTTGGTGGTTGTAAGGGCTGTTTTCAGTGTGTTGGTGGTTATAAGGGCTGTTTTCAGTGTGTTGGTGGTTATAAGGGCTGTTTTCAGTGTGTTGGTGGTTATAAGGGCTGTTTTCAGTGTGTTGGTGGTTGTAAGGGCTGTTTTCAGTGTGTTGGTGGTTATAAGGGCTGTTTTCAGTGTGTTGGTGGTTGTAAGGGCTGTTTTGAATGAGTTAGTGGTTATAAGGGCTGTTTTCAGTGTGTTGGTGGTTGTAAGGGCTGTTTTCAGTGTGTTGGTGGTTATAAGGGCTGTTTTCAGTGTGTTGGTGGTTATAAGGGCTGTTTTCAGTGTGTTGGTGGTTGTAAGGGCTGTTTTCAGTGTGTTAGTGGTTATAAGGGCTGTTTTCAGTGTGTTGGTGGTTATAAGGGCTGTTTTCAGTGTGTTGGTGGTTGTAAGGGCTGTTTTCAGTGTGTTGGTGGTTATAAGGGCTGTTTTCAGTGTGTTGGTGGTTATAAGGGCTGTTTTCAGTGTGTTAGTGGTTGTAAGGGCTGTTTTCAGTGTGTTGGTGGTTGTAAGGGCTGTTTTGAATGAGTTAGTGGTTATAAGGGCTGTTTTCAGTGTGTTGGTGGTTGTAAGGGCTGTTTTCAGTGTGTTAGTGGTTGTAAGGGCTGTTTTCAGTGTGTTGGTGGTTATAAGGGCTGTTTTCAGTGTGTTGGTGGTTATAAGGGCTGTTTTCAGTGTGTTAGTGGTTATAAGGGCTGTTTTCAGTGTGTTGGTGGTTGTAAGGGCTGTTTTCAGTGTGTTGGTGGTTGTAAGGGCTGTTTTCAGTGTGTTGGTGGTTATAAGGGCTGTTTTCAGTGTGTTAGTGGTTGTAAGGGCTGTTTTCAGTGTGTTAGTGGTTGTAAGGGCTGTTTTCAGTGTGTTGGTGGTTATAAGGGCTGTTTTCAGTGTGTTGGTGGTTATAAGGGCTGTTTTCAGTGTGTTAGTGGTTGTAAGGGCTGTTTTCAGTGTGTTGGTGGTTGTAAGGGCTGTTTTCAGTGTGTTGGTGGTTATAAGGGCTGTTTTCAGTGTGTTAGTGGTTATAAGGGCTGTTTTCAGTGTGTTGGTGGTTGTAAGGGCTGTTTTCAGTGTGTTGGTGGTTATAAGGGCTGTTTTCAGTGTGTTGGTGGTTGTAAGGGCTGTTTTCAGTGTGTTGGTGGTTATAAGGGCTGTTTTCAGTGTGTTGGTGGTTGTAAGGGCTGTTTTCAGTGTGTTGGTGGTTATAAGGGCTGTTTTCAGTGTGTTAGTGGTTGTAAGGGCTGTTTTCAGTGTGTTGGTGGTTATAAGGGCTGTTTTCAGTGTGTTAGTGGTTGTAAGGGCTGTTTTCAGTGTGTTGGTGGTTATAAGGGCTGTTTTCAGTGTGTTGGTGGTTGTAAGGGCTGTTTTCAGTGTGTTAGTGGTTATAAGGGCTGTTTTCAGTGTGTTGGTGGTTGTAAGGGCTGTTTTCAGTGTGTTGGTGGTTATAAGGGCTGTTTTCAGTGTGTTAGTGGTTATAAGGGCTGTTTTCAGTGTGTTGGTGGTTGTAAGGGCTGTTTTCAGTGTGTTGGTGGTTATAAGGGCTGTTTTCAGTGTGTTGGTGGTTATAAGGGCTGTTTTCAGTGTGTTGGTGGTTATAAGGGCTGTTTTCAGTGTGTTGGTGGTTGTAAGGGCTGTTTTCAGTGTGTTAGTGGTTATAAGGGCTGTTTTCAGTGTGTTGGTGGTTATAAGGGCTGTTTTCAGTGTGTTGGTGGTTGTAAGGGCTGTTTTCAGTGTGTTAGTGGTTATAAGGGCTGTTTTCAGTGTGTTGGTGGTTATAAGGGCTGTTTTCAGTGTGTTAGTGGTTGTAAGGGCTGTTTTCAGTGTGTTAGTGGTTGTAAGGGCTGTTTTCAGTGTGTTAGTGGTTATAAGGGCTGTTTTCAGTGTGTTGGTGGTTGTAAGGGCTGTTTTCAGTGTGTTAGTGGTTATAAGGGCTGTTTTCAGTGTGTTGGTGGTTGTAAGGGCTGTTTTCAGTGTGTTGGTGGTTATAAGGGCTGTTTTCAGTGTGTTGGTGGTTGTAAGGGCTGTTTTCAGTGTGTTGGTGGTTATAAGGGCTGTTTTCAGTGTGTTGGTGGTTATAAGGGCTGTTTTCAGTGTGTTGGTGGTTGTAAGGGCTGTTTTCAGTGTGTTGGTGGTTATAAGGGCTGTTTTCAGTGTGTTAGTGGTTGTAAGGGCTGTTTTCAGTGTGTTGGTGGTTATAAGGGCTGTTTTCAGTGTGTTGGTGGTTATAAGGGCTGTTTTCAGTGTGTTGGTGGTTATAAGGGCTGTTTTCAGTGTGTTGGTGGTTATAAGGGCTGTTTTCAGTGTGTTGGTGGTTGTAAGGGCTGTTTTCAGTGTGTTAGTGGTTATAAGGGCTGTTTTCAGTGTGTTGGTGGTTATAAGGGCTGTTTTCAGTGTGTTGGTGGTTGTAAGGGCTGTTTTCAGTGTGTTGGTGGTTATAAGGGCTGTTTTCAGTGTGTTGGTGGTTATAAGGGCTGTTTTCAGTGTGTTAGTGGTTATAAGGGCTGTTTTCAGTGTGTTGGTGGTTGTAAGGGCTGTTTTCAGTGTGTTAGTGGTTATAAGGGCTGTTTTCAGTGTGTTGGTGGTTGTAAGGGCTGTTTTCAGTGTGTTGGTGGTTATAAGGGCTGTTTTAAGTGTGTTGGTGGTTGTAAGGGCTGTTTTCAGTGTGTTGGTGGTTATAAGGGCTGTTTTGAATGAGTTAGTGGTTATAAGGGCTGTTTTCAGTGTGTTGGTGGTTGTAAGGGCTGTTTTCAGTGTGTTGGTGGTTGTAAGGGCTGTTTTCAGTGTATTGGTGGTTATAAGGGCTGTTTTCAGTGTGTTGGTGGTTATAAGGGCTGTTTTCAGTGTGTTGGTGGTTGTAAGGGCTGTTTTCAGTGTGTTAGTGGTTATAAGGGCTGTTTTCAGTGTGTTGGTGGTTATAAGGGCTGTTTTCAGTGTGTTGGTGGTTGTAAGGGCTGTTTTCAGTGTGTTGGTGGTTATAAGGGCTGTTTTCAGTGTGTTGGTGGTTATAAGGGCTGTTTTCAGTGTGTTAGTGGTTGTAAGGGCTGTTTTCAGTGTGTTGGTGGTTGTAAGGGCTGTTTTGAATGAGTTAGTGGTTATAAGGGCTGTTTTCAGTGTGTTGGTGGTTGTAAGGGCTGTTTTCAGTGTGTTGGTGGTTGTAAGGGCTGTTTTCAGTGTGTTGGTGGTTATAAGGGCTGTTTTCAGTGTGTTGGTGGTTATAAGGGCTGTTTTCAGTGTGTTGGTGGTTATAAGGGCTGTTTTCAGTGTGTTAGTGGTTGTAAGGGCTGTTTTCAGTGTGTTAGTGGTTGTAAGGGCTGTTTTCAGTGTGTTGGTGGTTGTAAGGGCTGTTTTCAGTGTGTTGGTGGTTATAAGGGCTGTTTTCAGTGTGTTGGTGGTTGTAAGGGCTGTTTTGAATGAGTTAGTGGTTATAAGGGCTGTTTTCAGTGTGTTGGTGGTTGTAAGGGCTGTTTTCAGTGTGTTAGTGGTTATAAGGGCTGTTTTCAGTGTGTTGGTGGTTATAAGGGCTGTTTTCAGTGTGTTGGTGGTTATAAGGGCTGTTTTCAGTGTGTTGGTGGTTATAAGGGCTGTTTTCAGTGTGTTAGTGGTTATAAGGGCTGTTTTCAGTGTGTTAGTGGTTATAAGGGCTGTTTTCAGTGTGTTGGTGGTTATAAGGGCTGTTTTCAGTGTGTTGGTGGTTGTAAGGGCTGTTTTCAGTGTGTTGGTGGTTGTAAGGGCTGTTTTCAGTGTGTTAGTGGTTGTAAGGGCTGTTTTCAGTGTGTTGGTGGTTGTAAGGGCTGTTTTCAGTGTGTTGGTGGTTATAAGGGCTGTTTTCAGTGTGTTAGTGGTTGTAAGGGCTGTTTTCAGTGTGTTGGTGGTTGTAAGGGCTGTTTTGAATGAGTTAGTGGTTATAAGGGCTGTTTTCAGTGTGTTGGTGGTTGTAAGGGCTGTTTTCAGTGTGTTGGTGGTTATAAGGGCTGTTTTCAGTGTGTTGGTGGTTGTAAGGGCTGTTTTCAGTGTGTTGGTGGTTATAAGGGCTGTTTTCAGTGTGTTGGTGGTTGTAAGGGCTGTTTTCAGTGTGTTAGTGGTTGTAAGGGCTGTTTTCAGTGTGTTGGTGGTTGTAAGGGCTGTTTTGAATGAGTTAGTGGTTATAAGGGCTGTTTTCAGTGTGTTGGTGGTTGTAAGGGCTGTTTTCAGTGTGTTGGTGGTTGTAAGGGCTGTTTTCAGTGTGTTGGTGGTTGTAAGGGCTGTTTTGAATGTGTTAGTGGTTATAAGGGCTGTTTTCAGTGTGTTGGTGGTTGTAAGGGCTGTTTTCAGTGTGTTAGTGGTTGTAAGGGCTGTTTTCAGTGTGTTGGTGGTTGTAAGGGCTGTTTTGAATGTGTTAGTGGTTATAAGGGCTGTTTTCAGTGTGTTGGTGGTTATAAGGGCTGTTTTCAGTGTGTTGGTGGTTATAAGGGCTGTTTTGAATGAGTTAGTGGTTATAAGGGCTGTTTTCAGTGTGTTGGTGGTTGTAAGGGCTGTTTTCAGTGTGTTGGTGGTTATAAGGGCTGTTTTCAGTGTGTTAGTGGTTGTAAGGGCTGTTTTGAATGAGTTAGTGGTTATAAGGGCTGTTTTCAGTGTGTTAGTGGTTGTAAGGGCTGTTTTCAGTGTGTTGGTGGTTATAAGGGCTGTTTTCAGTGTGTTGGTGGTTGTAAGGGCTGTTTTCAGTGTGTTAGTGGTTGTAAGGGCTGTTTTCAGTGTGTTGGTGGTTATAAGGGCTGTTTTCAGTGTGTTGGTGGTTATAAGGGCTGTTTTCAGTGTGTTAGTGGTTGTAAGGGCTGTTTTCAGTGTGTTAGTGGTTATAAGGGCTGTTTTCAGTGTGTTGGTGGTTATAAGGGCTGTTTTCAGTGTGTTAGTGGTTGTAAGGGCTGTTTTCAGTGTGTTGGTGGTTATAAGGGCTGTTTTCAGTGTGTTGGTGGTTGTAAGGGCTGTTTTGAATGAGTTAGTGGTTATAAGGGCTGTTTTCAGTGTGTTAGTGGTTGTAAGGGCTGTTTTCAGTGTGTTGGTGGTTGTAAGGGCTGTTTTGAATGAGTTAGTGGTTATAAGGGCTGTTTTCAGTGTGTTGGTGGTTATAAGGGCTGTTTTCAGTGTGTTGGTGGTTATAAGGGCTATTTTGAATGAGTTAGTGGTTATATGGGCTGTTTTCAGTGTGTTGGTGGTTGTAAGGGCTGTTTTCAGTGTGTTGGTGGTTATAAGGGCTGTTTTCAGTGTGTTAGTGGTTGTAAGGGCTGTTTTGAATGAGTTAGTGGTTATAAGGGCTGTTTTCAGTGTGTTAGTGGTTGTAAGGGCTGTTTTCAGTGTGTTGGTGGTTATAAGGGCTGTTTTCAGTGTGTTGGTGGTTGTAAGGGCTGTTTTCAGTGTGTTGGTGGTTGTAAGGGCTGTTTTGAATGAGTTAGTGGTTATAAGGGCTGTTTTCAGTGTGTTGGTGGTTATAAGGGCTGTTTTCAGTGTGTTGGTGGTTGTAAGGGCTGTTTTCAGTGTGTTAGTGGTTATAAGGGCTGTTTTCAGTGTGTTGGTGGTTATAAGGGCTGTTTTCAGTGTGTTAGTGGTTGTAAGGGCTGTTTTCAGTGTGTTAGTGGTTATAAGGGCTGTTTTCAGTGTGTTGGTGGTTATAAGGGCTGTTTTCAGTGTGTTAGTGGTTGTAAGGGCTGTTTTCAGTGTGTTGGTGGTTGTAAGGGCTGTTTTGAATGAGTTAGTGGTTATAAGGGCTGTTTTCAGTGTGTTGGTGGTTGTAAGGGCTGTTTTCAGTGTGTTGGTGGTTGTAAGGGCTGTTTTCAGTGTGTTGGTGGTTATAAGGGCTGTTTTCAGTGTGTTGGTGGTTATAAGGGCTGTTTTCAGTGTGTTGGTGGTTGTAAGGGCTGTTTTCAGTGTGTTAGTGGTTGTAAGGGCTGTTTTCAGTGTGTTAGTGGTTGTAAGGTCTGGTTTTAGTGTGTTGGTGGTTGTAAGGGCTGTTTTCAGTGTGTTGGTGGTTATAAGGGCTGTTTTCAGTGTGTTAGTGGTTGTAAGGGCTGTTTTGAATGAGTTAGTGGTTGTAAGGGCTGTTTTCAGTGTGTTGGTAGTTGCAAGGGCTGTTTTCAGTGTGTTAGTGGTTTTAAGGGCTGTTTTGAATGAGTTAGTGGTTATAAGGGCTGTTTTCAGTGTGTTGGTGGTTATAAGGGCTGTTTTCAGTGTGTTAGTGGTTATAAGGGCTGTTTTCAGTGTGTTAGTGGTTTTAAGGGCTGTTTTCAGTGTGTTAGTGGTTCTAAGGGCTGTTTTCAGCGTGTTGGTGGTTATAAGGGCTGTTTTCAGTGTGTTGGTGGTTGTAAGGGCTGTTTTCAGTGTGTTGGTGGTTGTAAGGGCTGTTTTCAGTGTGTTAGTGGTTGTAAGGGCTGTTTTCAGTGTGTTGGTGGTTGTAAGGGCTGTTTTCAGTGTGTTGGTGGTTATAAGGGCTGTTTTCAGTGTGTTAGTGGTTGTAAGGGCTGTTTTCAGTGTGTTGGTGGTTGTAAGGGCTGTTTTGAATGAGTTAGTGGTTATAAGGGCTGTTTTCAGTGTGTTGGTGGTTGTAAGGGCTGTTTTCAGTGTGTTGGTGGTTATAAGGGCTGTTTTCAGTGTGTTGGTGGTTGTAAGGGCTGTTTTCAGTGTGTTGGTGGTTATAAGGGCTGTTTTCAGTGTGTTGGTGGTTGTAAGGGCTGTTTTCAGTGTGCTAGTGGTTGTAAGGGCTGTTTAAAGTGTGTTGGTGGTTGTAAGGGCTGTTTTGAATGAGTTAGTCGTTATAAGGGCTGTTTTCAGTGTGTTGGTGGTTGTAAGGGCTGTTTTCAGTGTGTTGGTGGTTGTAAGGGCTGTTTTCTGTGTGTTGGTGGTAGTAAGGGCTGTTTTCAGTGTGTTGGTGGTTGTAAGGGCTGTTTTGAATGAGTTAGTGGTTATAAGGGCTGTTTTCAGTGTGTTAGTGGTTGTAAGGGCTGTTTTCAGTGTGTTGGTGGTTGTAAGGGCTGTTTTGAATGAGTTAGTGGTTATAAGGGCTGTTTTCAGTGTGTTGGTGGTTATAAGGGCTGTTTTCAGTGTGTTGGTGGTTATAAGGGCTATTTTGAATGAGTTAGTGGTTATATGGGCTGTTTTCAGTGTGTTGGTGGTTGTAAGGGCTGTTTTCAGTGTGTTGGTGGTTATAAGGGCTGTTTTCAGTGTGTTAGTGGTAGTAAGGGCTGTTTTGAATGAGTTAGTGGTTATAAGGGCTGTTTTCAGTGTGTTAGTGGTTGTAAGGGCTGTTTTCAGTGTGTTGGTGGTTATAAGGGCTGTTTTCAGTGTGTTGGTGGTTGTAAGGGCTGTTTTCAGTGTGTTGGTGGTTGTAAGGGCTGTTTTGAATGAGTTAGTGGTTATAAGGGCTGTTTTCAGTGTGTTGGTGGTTGTAAGGGCTGTTTTCAGTGTGTTAGTGGTTGTAAGGGCTGTTTTCAGTGTGTTGGTGGTTATAAGGGCTGTTTTCAGTGTGTTGGTGGTTGTAAGGGCTGTTTTCAGTGTGTTGGTGGTTGTAAGGGCTGTTTTCAGTGTGTTGGTGGTTATAAGGGCTGTTTTCAGTGTGTTAGTGGTTATAAGGGCTGTTTTCAGTGTGTTGGTGGTTATAAGGGCTGTTTTCAGTGTGTTGGTGGTTATAAGGGCTGTTTTAAGTGTGTTGGTGGTTGTAAGGGCTGTTTTCAGTGTGTTGGTGGTTATAAGGGCTGTTTTGAAGTGATTTCAAATTTCAAAGCGTTAACTTACCAAACATAAACATAATTCACCACCAAATCCCCGAAAAATAGTTTGGAAACATGTTTAGGTGCCACAAATTTTGCGATATTGCTTAATAACCACAAGTACAATACTTATAAATTATGTCTTGAGGCAAAAGGTGACAAAAAGGGTTGAAAGAAGTTTACCACAGCAATTAGTGTCATTATAAACGAGAAATAACTCAATGTTTCCAAACTATTTTTGAATTAAAGTAAGATGAAAAATATAATATAATAATCATTTACCTCTTGCACACTGAAAAGAGCTGGCCATCTGGTTTTAATAACAGCAATCATGGGGGCATCTCGAATAATTTCTTGCCTTCTATGAGCAAAGGTCTTGGTCATCATTGCAGTCACTGTGTCCTCATTGTTCTTTTTCTTAACTTCCGAAATGAGGGTCTCCCTCATCTTTTCAAGTGTGTCTGCAGATTCACCTGATGGGTAGGAGGGACAGTAATTGACTTCAGCTTTACAGGCTTTCTTCACTCCTGAAGCAGGACTGGTCTTCTCTGCAGGTTTATTGGTTAAGGAATTTACTTCGACCTCTGGGCATCCAAGTCGCTTGAGCTTCCTTCTGTAGTTGGCAAGCTTATATTTCAAACTAACTTTCCAGCCAGCATATCCAGTGGCAGAGCCTGGTTCCCTTAAACATGGATGTGATGACACAAGGGCTTCTGCTCCATCTTCAAACTCGCCATCAGTGGGGTATACTTTGTACCGCACAATTGCTTCTGCCAAACCGTCCAGAATAGCAGTTTTAAGTCTTATGTCAGGGTCAAGCAAAGTTCCATTTGCTTTGAATGCAGAATTGGCTTTTTCAAGCTGCAGCTCACAATCATATGGGAATTT
Source organism: Odontamblyopus lacepedii (assembly GCA_034769755.1). Classification (NCBI taxonomy): domain Eukaryota; kingdom Metazoa; phylum Chordata; class Actinopteri; order Gobiiformes; family Gobiidae; genus Odontamblyopus; species Odontamblyopus lacepedii. The sequence goes on along the minus strand of CM068361.1, from coordinate 7,287,688 downwards.
GGGAACATCAAAAACAACAGGCCACCCAGACGATCTTGAGGCGGCACTCTCCCGAGATGTCAAAATGTCGGTGTCATATGAGGCAAATGAGTCATCACTACAGCATGATGTAACAGGAGTTGAGTGGGGACGGTGTGGAGTGGCAGGCAGGCCATACTCAAAGATTAGCTTTATGGTACTTTTGTCCTCAATCTCTGACATAGACGTCAAGTTGGTAAAATCATTGCCAAACTCAGCATCCATGAATTGAAGCCTGAAGTCAGTCTGCACGCCACACTCTCGCTTTATGTGGTCAACAAGCTCAGGAACAGTTGCTGGAAGCCCATCCGGTAAGATCAGTCTCTGGGAATTGTTTTCCCAAGTATAATTCTCAGCTTTACGGAAGCAGCCATTTCTCATCACTCTGAAAATCAGAAAAGAAAACATTTCACCCATTAAATATGAGAAAGTCAATGACTTTGTAATTACGCAATTGAATTATGCAGTTAAGACATAATTACACATATTACATAAATATGCATATAATATAAATACCAGTCAAAAGTTTGAAACTTGACTGGTACAGTTTGTACACCACACTACATATACAAACGCACATACCACCCACCCACCAACACCCATGTTATGTTAATTTACATTTGAATCTTAACACACCTTAAACACTTATATGTCTTTTGAGGATCACCATTCTCAGTGATCCAATGTGGTAGTCTGCCAGAGGGTAGTCATCTGCCAAATCATTAAACTCAATCAGATCTGTCTCATTGGTTGGACATGCCATGAGCTCAAAGGCTCTGTGGTGCTCACTATACAAACTAGAAAGTCGCTTGACTACAAACACAAGTCTCTCTCTTATGACAAAAATGTGATCAATCTGTCTGAACTCAGGTAGACAACTTGTAGACCCATGAGCTACAATCATGCCCTTTCTGAAACGTACACCATTGGCTAACACAGATTTAGTCATGTGTATCTCTCTTGTGCCAGGAAACATCTGATCAATGTTCTCCATGATTTCATTCTTTAGAACATTGACAGGAACAGTTGAGACACCTGTGATCTCAAAAGCAGGTTTTTCAAAACTTGATGCTCTCATGTGATATGATATCATGAGCTGGTGCTTGACAGCTAACGTAAGGGGCACATTTTTGAAGCAGTTTGAATGTCGAATGACCTGCTTAAAGAAACTGTGCTTCGCCTCGAAGCGCGTGGTCCAGAGACTAACAAGAGGACCGAATTTCCTGATGAGTACAGGATAGTGCTCCAAGTAATGATGCTTGGGTAGAAGCTGCACATGAGGAAAGAGTTGTTGGTATCTTTTGCGATGCTCTGAAATTTTGCACTCAAGGTAAGCAATGGATTCCCAGTGTGTGTTGGAGCAACCAAAAGCTCAACGACATCTTTTAAATCCATCAGAATTTGCCAAGCCTTTTCACCCTCTGGCACCAGATGCCCAATGATGAATGGGAGGAATCTTAGCAGGGCCCAGTTTTCATGGGCATTTCCAATTGTTTTGGAGAGTTTCTGTGGAATTGCATGAGGCTTGTTCGTCTTGTCTGACCACTTGTACGGAAAACCAAGAATGGATTTGTTGAGCTGCTCAAGACTGAAATATTTCTTGGATATCAACACTGACAAGCAGTGTGCAAGCTCCACAGGCACAACACCTTCGAAAACATCATGCATGATATCAGGGGGGTAACCTGAGAGAACATTAAAGTGAGCAAGGTTCTTAGTGAATACACACGGTCCTTTCACACCCAAACAGCTTGACCCATCCTGCTGGGCAGAGCCCACATGTGTTTCATGTAGGTGTTTGGTTCTCAGAGGGAATGACCCAGATCTCACGTCTTGTGATTGGATATCTTTCGTGTTGCAGTGCAGAAACGGCATATGTGCCCTGCCGTAAAGCTTTCATTAAAACCTGCAATACTGTGAGCACCGAGGTTATCAGCAAGAACTACAAGAACTGTGCCTTTAACACACTTGCCGAGCAAAGGAACAAAAATTCCATCTTGCTCAAGGGTTTTTAAATCCTCAAGCAGTGGATGCAAAACTTGGTCATAACCATACTTCTTCACATCATCAGATTTGCTCAAGACTGCCAAGTAAATTGAGGAAAGGACTGAATGACAGCCTGGAGACAAATTACTGAGAGTCCAATAGATTGCACAGAGCTTGCGTTTTCTGCGAGAAGTACCTAAAGGATTGCATACCTTTTCTTCCATTATTTGTAGCATCTTTGGCGACAGACCGGGTTTTTTGACAAAGCGATTGTTCCCTGATTATCCTCAAATATTTTTACTGGTGCATATTGACAATCTTTCTCAATCTCATTCATCAATTGTATAAGATACAAACTCTCTTGCGTGGTCGCAGCCAATGCCATGTACTCTGCTTCACAAGTAGATAAAGCCACAGTAGTCTGCTTTTAGATTTCCATGAAATCAGTGGACCATCCTCAGTTAGGCTAAAGCAATAGCCTGTTGTGCTTCTCCGATCATGTAAATCTGCAGCCCAATCAGAATCACTATAAGCTACAAGCTTCACGTTTGTCTCACTTTTCCTGTAGCACAATTCACGGTCTAATGTACCTTTCAAATATCTCATTACATGTTTAGCAATCACCCAATGTTGTTCAGTAGGCTCAGACAGGTGTTGTGACAACTTACTCACAACCCAACTTAAATCAGGCCTTGTACACGTCATTATGTAAATCAGACTGCCTACAACCTCACGGTAAACTTTGGCATCAACAGGACCAGCATCATAGTCATGTTCAGTTTTCTGTTCACATGGGGTTAATCTAGGTTTACATTGTGACATTCCAAATCTTTCAAGTACCTTTGATATGTACCTTGTCTGGTTCATTTTCACCATTCCATCATTCTGCTCAAAATCAATTCCTAAGAAATGTTTCAATTTTCCAAGATCCATCCATCCATCTTCCATCCACCTTCTCCCGCTTATCCGGGGCCGGGTCGCGGGGGCAGCAGTCTAAGCAGGGGCTCCCAACCTTCCTACTCCCCAGCCACTTCCTCCAGCTCCTCCGGACGGACCCCGAGGTGTTCCCAGGCCAGCCGAGAGACATAGTCCCTCCAGCGTGTCCTGGGTCTTCCCCGGGGCCTCCTACCGGTGGGACATGCCCGGAACACCTCCCGAGGGAGGCGTCCAGGAGGCATCTGGACCAGATGCCGGAGCCACCTCAGCTGGCTACTCTCGACGTGGAGGAGCAGCGACTCTACTCCGAGCTCCTCCCGTGTGACCGAGCTCCTCACCCTATCTCTAAGGGAGCGTCCGGCCACTCTGCGGAGGAAACTCATTTCGGCCGCGATCTTGTCCTTTTGGTCATTACCAGAATGCTTATTATTTCCAAGATCCTTCATGTTAAATTTCATAGCAAGTGTCTTCTTCACGTCATTCAGTAAATCATCACTACTAGCAGCAATAAGTAAATCATCAACCCAAATGACCAGTATTGCTCTTTCTTTTCCAGATTGTTTTGTATACACACAGTGATCTGCAGGGTTTTGCACAAATCCATTATTTGTCAAGTAATCACTTAGCATTTTGTTCCAGTTTCTGCCGGATGGTTTCAGGCCATAAAGTGACTTGTTCAGTTTACAGACCAATTTTTCACCTGTGACAGATTTCACTTCAAATCCTTCTGGTTGTTCCATGTATACATCACAATCAATAGGCGCATGCAAGTATGCGGTCTTGACATCCATCTGATGCAATTTAATAGGGCTGAAAGATTCATCGAGTTAATCGATTAAATTGATTAGAAAAATGCATCGATTTTTTTGCCTCGATGCTTCGCTTTTATTTTCATACGCCGGGCGGTGGCCGGAACCTTTTGTGGTAGAGGTAAAGTTTCCGCACGACCACTGCACTTCACTGTACACAAAACAGCGCGGGCGCCCATGGATGTATGGTGATGCGGTACGCTCCTCACCCCGCATCACCGTACGCCGCACGCTCCTCATCCTCAGACGCCGCGCACTCTGCGCGTGGATTGTGTCTTGTCGCAGACACTCCGTGGAGCGCGCTTCCTCCTGTGCGCCTCTAAACCAGAACTCACACCAGGACTAAACCAGGTCTAAACCAGGTCTAAATCAGATCTAAATCAGATCTAAAACCAGGACTAATCCAGGTCTAAAACCAAACAAGAATTTGCAGGAGTTGGTTGCTACATTTATGTAGTTTTAAAAATCATGACAATATCAAGTAATCCGAAGTATTCAGATTACGTTACTCACTTTAAGTAATTTAATTGATTACGTCACAAACTACATTTTGGGGAATGTAATCTGTAATCTGTAGGGGATTACATTTTAAAAGTCACCTTCTCAACACTGATGCTACAACATCTAAACAGAAAGCCCCGTACATTACATCAAGTGGAAAAGAAACCGCGAGGTAAATCAACCTTAGCCTCGCGATAATTACGTTTTTCATGTCCAAAACACGTGTATCTGTCAGTGCACGTGGTGTGTACTTAACATGTGCAAAGTATGTCTACTTTGTCTACGACAATAACAAACGATTACTCGATTATTCAAACTAAATAATCGACAGAATAATCGATTACTGTAATAATCGATAGCTGCAGCCCTACAATTTAAGATCATATTGTGCAGCCATTTGCATCAGGATCCTAACTGACGTTAAATTGGCAGTTGGAGAAAAAGTCTCCTTGTAGTCTATACCCATCACCTGATTGTAACCTTTGGCTACATACCTGACCTTATAGGCTTCTGCCTGATCTGCATTTGTGTTAATGGCATAAACCCATCTTCCCCCCCACTTCATGTTTACCCTCTGGTAGGGTGGTCAGGGTGAATGTATCATTTTCCTTCAAAGAATCTATTTCCTCCTGCATGGCTTTTGCCCATACTTCAGCTTTTGGTGAACTCATAGCTTCCTTATATGTCTGTGGCACATCACACATCCTGTAGCAAAAATCAATACTGATCGACACCTGGTCATCAGATTGAGCATCTGTGACATATTCTGAGAGATACAGAGGTGCTCTCCTGTCTCTCCTAGGGTAACGTGGTTCATTCCCTTCAACTTGGATTTCTTCAGGGGTATCTGGACTGTCAGAAGTTCCCTGGGTATCTTCTGAACCCCCTACCTTGTCTTGTCATCTACACTGGCTCTGGGTGACACATATATTCTCTCAGTAAAACCATTCATCATTGTGTCTGTCTGGGTTCCCTTTTCAGCTACCCTCTCTGTAACAAACCTCACCAATCGATGTTTGAAAACTTTTCGTGTGTCAGGATAGTAGATTAGATATGAGGGGCTATTTTTGTCATAACCCACAAACACTCCCTTATCACATCTTGAGTCTAACTTCTTCTTGTCGTGTTTGTATGCATAGCACACGGATCCGAAAGGTCTCTTCCGAGACAAATTTGGTTTCTTCCCTGTAAGTAAGTAGTATGGTGTCTGCTTCATCCTATTGTTAAAGCGCCTGTTGCGTATTATTGCAGCAGTCATCACAGCATATGTCCAGAGCTCTTTGGGCAAATTGCTCTCAATCAACATGCATCTTGCCATATCAAAAAATGTGCGCCAATTCCTCTCTGCTGTGCCATTTTGATGTGGCGAATATGGTGCAGAGGACTCATATCTAATACTATTCTTCGACAGCAACGACTGAAATTCCTGTCCTGTGAATTCAGTGCCATTATCCGATCGAATGCACTTTACCCTATCATATGGGGATACATCGGCAAGAAATCGCTCTGTGGCCTTTGTGGTGTCACTCTTAGCTTTCAAGAAGTACACAAACACTGTGCTTGAATAGTCATCTGTAAAGGCTAGAGCATATTTGAACCCATCTTTTGCCACTGGGTCAATTGGACCAGCTAAATCTGTGTGAATGAGCTCAAGTGGTGCTTTCGCACGGCTATCTGGTTCTCGGTTCCTGCATTGGACAAATTTACCCTCTGTGCAGGTCTCACAGCTAAGTTTGGATTTGTCAAATTTTCCTTTTATCTGCATTCCCTCTACCACATCCTGCAACCTGGAAAGATCATCATAATTGCAGTGACCTAGTATTTCATGCCAGGTCTGAATGTCATAACAACCATTGCAAAATCACCAGTTTCATTACTTTCATTACTTACAGTGTTCAAGTAATACAATCTATTGTGTTCAACTATGTTGAACTCAGTACCACTCTCATGAATGTGTTCATCATGGCCTTGTTGAAACTTGATTGAAGCTCCGTTGGCTGTCGCTGCTTTCACTGAGAAGATGTCTTGGGGATACGTGGGGATGAACAGCGCATCTTTCAGTGTGGCTTTTACCGTCCTTCCCTCTCGGCTCACCAGGTTCACCTCCGCGTCCCCCCTCTTCAGTGCCACGCCGTTGGTTCTGGTGCCGTCCGCCAATTCGATGAAGTGCTTTTCGGGCTGGAACGTGGAGTCAAATTTTCTGAACTTTCCGATGTCTGTAATAATGTGTGACGTTGCTCCAGTGTCGTGTGCTCCATGTTTCAATCCGCCAGGCTGGGGGTGGCTCGCTTTAAATACATATGCGTGTTGCTCACTTTGTTCATCAGCCACCTGTTTCACGTCGTCTTTTCTTTTGCGGCGGCACTGTGTTTCTTTATGCGTCGCGCTCCTGCAATGGCGGCACCATTGTTTCTCTTGTGGTTCGTTAAGACCTGCCCTGGACATGTGTCCCTTCTCTCCGCTGTTGTAACAGACGATGTCGGCGGTAATCCCTTTAGTATCATGGCAATTAATAGTCCGTCACTCAATTTCTCTTCAGCATTTCGGCAATGCATTGTAACGCATAGAAGCCATAGGGCTATCCTGGCCACAAAATTCTATTTATCAGCATGCTTAAGCCTCAAATCATGTAATTTTAGCATGAGAAGCCTCCACACAGTGTAGTTTTAACAAGTTTTTACTTCTAAAGTCAGGATTGCATACATTGTCTCAGAATGCTTATTATGCGCTGAAAAGCAATTTGCGGCCATAAAAAGATGATAACGGTTATAACTTTAGCATAGAACGAGATAGAACCAAGATTCCAAATGTATTTTGTACAGGTCCCAAAGCCCTACTTGCACAGCAAAAATGGCATTAAATCATTTGTAGTTTTTCCACAACTTCACTTTTTATGTTCAGCCAAAATGCATTATAATGCATAGAAGCCATAGGGCTATCCTGGCCACAAAATTCTATTTATCAGCATGTTTAAGACAAAAATCATGTAATTTTAGCATGACAAGCCTCCATGCTAAAATTACTTGTAGGTTTAACAAGTTTTTACTTCTAAAGTCAGGATTGCATACATTGTCTCAGAATGCTTATTGTGCCCTGAAAAGTAATTTGCGGGCATAAAAAGATAATAACGGTTATAACTTTAGCATAGAAGGAGATAGAACCAAGATTCTAAATGTATTTTGTATAGGTCCCAAAGCCCTATGTACAGAAGAAAAATGGCATTGATATCACTTGTAGTTTTTCCACAACTTCACTTTTTATGTTCACCCAAAATGCATTATAGTGCATAGAAGCCATAGGGCTATCCTGGACACAAAATTCTATTTATCAGTATGTTTAAGTCTCAAATCATGTAATTTTAGCATGAGAAGCCTCCACACAGTGTAGTTTTAACAAGTTTTTACTTCTAAAGTCTGGATTGCATACATTGTCTCAGAATGCTTATTATGCGCTGAAAAGCAATTTGCGGCCATAAAAAGATGATAACGGTTATAACTTTAGCATAGAAGGAGATAGAACCAAGATTCTAAATGTATTTTGTATAGGTCCCAAAGCCCTGCTTGCACAGCAAAAATGGCATTGATATCATTTGTAGTTTTTCCACAACTTCACTTTTTATGTTGAGCCAAAATGCATTATAATGCATAGACGCCATAGGGCTATCCTGGCCACAAAATTCTATTTATCAGCATGCTTAAGCCTCAAATCAAGTAATTTTAGCATGAAAAGCCTCCACACAGTGTAGTTTTAACAAGTTTTTAATTCTATTGTCAGGATTGCATACATTGTCTCAGAATGCTTATTATGCGCTGAAAAGCAATTTGCGGCCATAAAAAGGTTATAACGGTTATAACTTTAGCATGGAACGAGATAGAACTAAGATTCTAAATGTATTTTGTACAGGTTCCAAAGCCCTACTTGCCCAGCAAAAATGGCATTGACATCTTTTGTAGTTTTTTCCACAAATTCACTTATGGTCAGACAGAATGCATTGTAACGCATAGAAGCCATAGGGCTATCCTGACCACAAAATTCTATTTATCAGCATGCTTAAGCCTCAAATCATGTAATTTTAGCATGAGAAGCCTCCACACAGTGTACCTTTAAGAAGTTTTTACTTCTAAAGTCAGGATTGCATACATTGTCTCAGAATGCTTATTGTGCCCTGAAAAGTAATTTGCGGGCATAAAAAGATAATAACGGTTATAACTTTAGCATAGAAGGAGATAGAACCAAGATTCTAAATGTATTTTGTATAGGTCCCAAAGCCCTATGTACAGAAGAAAAATGGCATTGATATCACTTGTAGTTTTTCCACAACTTCACTTTTTATGTTCACCCAAAATGCATTATAGTGCATAGAAGCCATAGGGCTATCCTGGACACAAAATTCTATTTATCAGTATGTTTAAGTCTCAAATCATGTAATTTTAGCATGAGAAGCCTCCACACAGTGTAGTTTTAACAAGTTTTTACTTCTAAAGTCTGGATTGCATACATTGTCTCAGAATGCTTATTATGCGCTGAAAAGCAATTTGCGGCCATAAAAAGATGATAACGGTTATAACTTTAGCATAGAACGAGATATAACCAAGATTCCAAATGTATTTTGTACAGGTCTCAAAGCCCTGCTTGGACAGCAAAAATGGTATTGATATCATTTGTAGTTTTTCCACAACTTCACTTTTTATGTTGAGCCAAAATGCATTATAATGCATAGACGCCATAGGGCTATCCTGGCCACAAAATTCTATTTATCAGCATGCTTAAGCCTCAAATCATGTAATTTTAGCATGAAAAGCCTCCACACAGTGTAGTTTTAACAAGTTTTTACTTCTAAAGTCAGGATTGCATACATTGTCTCAGAATACTTATTATGCGCTGAAAAGTAATTTGCGGCCATAAAAAGATAATAACGGTTATAACTTTAGCATGGAACGAGATAGAACCAAGATTCTAAATGTATTTTTTACAGGTTCGAAAGCCCTACTTGCCCAGCAAAAATGGCATTGACATCTTTTGTAGTTTTTTCCACAAATTCACTTATGGTCAGACAGAATGCATTGTAACGCATAGAAGCCATAGGGCTATCCTTAACACAAAATTCTATTTATCAGCATGCTTAAGCCTCAAATCATGTAATTTTAGCATGAGAAGCCTCCACACAGTGTACCTTTAAGAAGTTTTTACTTCTAAAGTCAGGATTGCATACATTGTCTCAGAATGCTTATTGTGCCCTGAAAAGCAATTTGCGGGCATAAAAAGATAATAACGGTTATAACTTTAGCATAGAAGGAGATAGAACCAAGATTCTAAATGTATTTTGTAATGGTTCCAAAGCCCTACTTGCCCAGCAAAAATGGCATTGACATCTTTTGTAGTTTTTTCCACAAATTCACTTATGGTCAGACAGAATGCATTGTAACGCATAGAAGCCATAGGGCTATCCTGACCACAAAATTCTATTTATCAGCATGCTTAAGCCTCAAATCATGTAATTTTAGCATGAGAAGCCTCCACACAGTGTAGCTTTAAGAAGTTTTTACTTCTAAAGTCAGGATTGCATACATTGTCTCAGAATGCTTATTGTGCCCTGAAAAGCAATTTGCGGGCATAAAAAGATAATAACGGTTATAACTTTAGCATAGAAGGAGATAGAACCAAGATTCTAAATGTATTTTGTACAGGTCTCAAAGCCCTGCTTGGACAGCAAAAATGGTATTGATATCATTTGTAGTTTTTCCACAACTTCACTTTTTATGTTCAGCCAAAATGCATTATAATGCATAGAAGCCATAGGGCTATCCTGGCCACAAAATTCTATTTATCAGCATGTTTAAGCCTCAAATCATGTAATTTTAGCATGAGAAGTCTCCACACAGTGTAGTTTTAACAAGTTTTTACTTCTAAAGTCAGGATTGCATACATTGTCTCAGAATGCTTACTTTCGGCCGAGCCATTTCTCTTCATTAAGGAGTGAATAATAATGTTCAAAGAGGATAAGTGACACGTTCACATCAGTTTTCGGTAACCCCGGAAGAGAGAAAAAATTTATTGGCGTAACATGTACATATAGAAAACAGAACGTAGTGCGTAGTGACCTAACTCGTGTGAGATCACGAGGACAAAAGTACCATAAAGCTAATCTTTGAGTATGGCCTGCCTGCCACTCCACACCGTCCCCACTCAACTCCTGTTACATCATGCTGTAGTGATGACTCATTTGCCTCATATGACACCGACATTTTGACATCTCGGGAGAGTGCCGCCTCAAGATCGTCTGGGTGGCCTGTTGTTTTTGATGTTCCCAAATTCCCATATGATTGTGAGCTGCAGCTTGAAAAAGCCAATTCTGCATTCAAAGCAAATGGAACTTTGCTTGACCCTGACATAAGACTTAAAACTGCTATTCTGGACGGTTTGGCAGAAGCACTTGTGCGGTACAAAGTATACCCCACTGATGGCGAGTTTGAAGATGGAGCAGAAGCCCTTGTGTCATCACATCCATGTTTAAGGGAACCAGGCTCTGCCACTGGATATGCTGGCTGGAAAGTTAGTTTGAAATATAAGCTTGCCAACTACAGAAGGAAGCTCAAGCGACTTGGATGCCCAGAGGTCGAAGTAAATTCCTTAACCAATAAACCTGCAGAGAAGACCAGTTCTGCTTCAGGAGTGAAGAAAGCCCGTAAAGCTGAAGTCAATTACTGTCCCTCCTACCCATCAGGTGAATCTGCAGACACACTTGAAAAGATGAGGGAGACCCTCATTTCGGAAGTTAAGAAAAAGAACAATGAGGACACAGTGACTGCAATGATGACCAAGACCTTTGCTCATAGAAGGCAAGAAATTATTCGAGATGCCCCCATGATTGCTGTTATTAAAACCAGATGGCCAGCTCTTTTCAGTGTGCAAGAGGTAAATGATTATTATATTATATTTTTCATCTTACTTTAATTCAAAAATAGTTTGGAAACATTGAGTTATTTCTCGTTTATAATGACACTAATTGCTGTGGTAAACTTCTTTCAACCCTTTTTGTCACCTTTTGCCTCAAGACATAATTTATAAGTATTGTACTTGTGGTTATTAAGCAATATCGCAAAATTTGTGGCACCTAAACATGTTTCCAAACTATTTTTCGGGGATTTGGTGGTGAATTATGTTTATGTATTGGTAAGTTAACGCATTGAAATTTCTCTGTACCCTTTTTCAAGTTAAGCGCAGAGTTCAAGAGGATCACAACCGTCGGTTTGCTGCCAAAGTTCTTCTCTGAGCTGGATGGTCACTCTTCGAAACTTCTCCAGGTCTTTGGCAAGAAGGGTGGTGTGCAGGGAAGAAAGATAAAGAGGATCTTGATACCCATGACCCAGGTAAAACAAAGGGAATACTGCCAAACACATTACTGTTATGTTGACGCTTGAAGAGGAAATTTTATGGAGATGAGAGAAGTAGGATATCTTGGAAAGTGGAGAAAGTTTTGCATTTTAAGAATGTGATTACAATTCAGACATTTGAAAGATTTGACAAAGTGAACTCAAATAACTTAACTCGCTTAACAATCCAGACTATGCTGTTTTTCCACTGCAAGTTCATAGCATAGCACAGCACCTCTCCGTGAAACTGCTTCTCCATTTCAGCTGAATTGTATAGTTTCTCCTGATTCGTAGTGGGGTCAATTGGGGTCAGCTCTAAACTCATTCTCTTCAGCTCAGTTGAAGACCACACTTAAATTCAGGTAAAGCAATAGGCGCTGTTGCTGCAGTGCTCTTTTTTGTTTTGTTTCTGGGTTTGATTCTTATGTCTGTCTGCTTGCGATTCCTGTGAAGTGACAACAGACAAATCGGTGGAATGCAGTCGGCAGATGTTGCATTTTATAGTATCTCATCAGCTCATTTGGAACCAGGGCTGAGCAGGTGCCAAAATTGTACCAGGGGCTAGTGGAAAAGTGTCAAAGTTGTGCCGTGCTGTGCAATACTCTATATACCACTCTACACTACCACTGCCAGTACCTACTCTCCTGTATTTTGAGAGGGTTTCCAATACCTCTCCTCTGTATATCTATCATTGATGGAGATTAAGTAGGTTACATTTGGAGGAAATGTCATTTGTTTAATGTGGTATTATTTGTGACATTTAGTCTCCCTGTTGGTTAAAATGGTTTTCTGCATGTTTTTGCGGCCCACATACTGAGACTGACAACATCGATGTGAAAAGAGAGTGCATCCTCAAGGCGCTGGTGGTCTACCTGAATGAAGAGCCGGACAAAGTGGTGAAAGAACGCCTGGTATGTAATTAACTTTAATTATTTACATCATAAATGTGAGATTCTGCAGGTGGTGTCCACATGTTTTGTTCAACTTTGCATTTTGCTAGTCCCTCTCCTACCATAAGGTGGTGTCCATCACCCACTGAAGTCGCTGAGGTAGTCTTCTCATCCAAAATGCCACATCAATGTGAGCTGTGGCCTCGTGTGGATGTCGGGCACCCGTACCCTCATGAAGTCTGCCTTTGAGCAGAAGCATGCACATCAGTAGCCTTCAAAACTCATTTAGCAGTGCTTTTCCTGTGCTGCCTGGCACAAGGAAGATTATGATCCCACTGCTGGGGATCCTAATGACCCCTCCACATCTCCTGGTGTACTGACGTGTCCTGGTACTTCGACCAAGCTCTGGACACTGTCCTGGAAGACACAGCAAACCCACCCACTTGATGTGACATCTTGGATGAGAAACACTACCTGAGTGACTTCAGTGGGTGATTAACACTGCTTTATGGTTCCTCCAGGACTGAGGGAACTGACAATGTGAACAAAAGTTGAAAAAAGAGATGGTCTGTGGATCCCACCTGCAGAATAATGTATTTTGGTTATTGCCCTTTTGCTTGTTCAATTTGCACAACAGTAGGCAAAATGTATTTATCAGTGCAGCTTCCTAACAGGTGGATTGTATGAGTTACATTAAGCCGTTTTGGTGTTCCTTTATGCTTTTGCAGAGTATATTGTAGATCACACATTATGTTGATTAAATGTCTACTGTGCATTAACCAAATGCCCTATTTAATCTCTATGATTTCTATGGTTTCATTTACGTTTTCAGGACTCTGATATTGATGGCGGACAAGCTATAATGGAGACGGTGTTTGGCGTACTTGGGATTCGCAGAGAAGGTGCAGAGGTTGGTGAGGGTCCAGCGGATGTTCTCATCATATTAGAGGGGGTAGAGGTCCTCAACGATCTCAGTAATGTTCCAGTGGCAATTGCAATGCTGTTTGCTTTAGTTTATGCTCTCAATGTCAGCTACCCTCCAGAGTGGAAATATACATTTGAAGCTCTGCAGAAACTCTTCATGGGGCTTGATGGCCAGAGATTGTCTAAGAAACTGCAGGTACTGAAAACCCTACTTGCTCGTTGATGTGTTGTGGATAAGTTGCATACAGACTGCATTACATGCCCACAGATGTAACGGATGTTGCATTACATATGACAAGTCTTTTGTTTTTGCTTCTTTTTGTTACATTTGCACTTCTAAGAGGCATCGTTATTATGCCACTGTTGTTATATCATTATTTTCACTGATGCTCACTGTTTAGTTTTGACTGCTGTTTAGCTTTGAAGCACCTTTCTTGTAATAAAAAATGAAGAAACATTTGCTGTGGCTTTAGTGTATTTTCTTTGTGTACTAGTACATCTGATTTGAAATGGAATTTAGAAGGCACATTTGCTATAGATTTGTATGTATGCAATGTACTTTTGTGATAAAGCCAGTGGAATGCATAACCCTCAATAATTAGGTTGAAAAGACCTTTAAAAATTATGTTGGCTTCACCTCTTATAATAAAGTTACAGTTACAAAAACATGTCAGCCTAGCATATTTACAATGATGTCACTCAACAAATCCATCGTAACTTTAACATGTTCGTTCAACATGTTTGATTTAGGTGTGGGTGACCCGATTTAATGGGGTAGGAACAACTATATTTTATATGATTCACTCAACAAAACAATGGCTTGCTAAATGAGCCCGTTATAATTGGGTGGAAATACTTTCCATAATTTTTTTATGTTCCCCCAACAAATTATTTTTTGAGTGGTAAACATATTGACATCAGGTATCACTTTGTCCGTGAAGCTGTCAATGATGGGAAAGTGATAATGGAGTACTGTCCCACTGTCAATATGGTCGCAGATGCTATGACTAAGCCAGTGACACAGTTCAAAATGAAAGGACTCATGAAATTTATGTTTGGTGATTGAGGGTGTGATTTACACCCAGAAACGAGGGGAATGACCAATGACATGTTTGTACTAATATATGTTAACTGTTACATTGGCATTTTATTTGAGTTTATTTTGATATCTTTTGTTGTAAGTTTTCTTTCTTTGAATTCATTATCTGAAGAGGTTGAGATCAAGTGGGGGTGTTAAGGGGCGTGATCTCACACGAGTTAGGTCACTACGCACTACGTTCTGTTTTCTATATGTACATGTTACGCCAATAAATTTTTTCTCTCTTCCGGGGTTACCGAAAACTGATGTGAACGTGTCACTTATCCTCTTTGAACATTATTATTCACTCCTTAATGAAGAGAAATGGCTCGGCCGAAAGTAAGCATTCTGAGACAATGTATGCAATCCTGACTTTAGAAGTAAAAACTTGTTAAAACTACACTGTGTGGAGACTTCTCATGCTAAAATTACATGATTTGAGGCTTAAACATGCTGATAAATAGAATTTTGTGGCCAGGATAGCCCTATGGCTTCTATGCATTATAATGCATTTTGGCTGAACATAAAAAGTGAAGTTGTGGAAAAACTACAAATGATATCAATGCCATTTTTCTTCTGTGGCTTTGGGATCTATACAAAATACATTTAGAATCTTGGTTCTATCTCCTTCTATGCTAAAGTTATAACCGTTATTATCTTTTTATGCCCGCAAATTGCTTTTCAGGGCACAATAAGCATTCTGAGACAATGTATGCAATCCTGACTTTAGAAGTAAAAACTTCTTAAAGCTACACTGTGTGGAGGCTTCTCATGCTAAAATTACATGATTTGAGGCTTAAGCATGCTGATAAATAGAATGTTGTGTTCAGGATAGCCCTATGGCTTCTATGCGTTACAATGCATTCTGTGCCCTTACAACCACTAACACACTGAAAACAGCCCTTACAACCACTAACACACTGAAAACAGCCCTTATAACCACCAACACACTGAAAACAGCCCTTACAACCACCAACACACTGAAAACAGACCTTATAACCACCAACACACTGAAAACAGCCCTTACAACCACTAACACACTGAAAACAGCCCTTACAACCACCAACACACTGAAAACAGCCCTTATAACCACTAACACACTGAAAACAGCCCTTACAACCACCAACACACTGAAAAAAGCCCTTACAACCACCAACACACTGAAAACAGCCCTTATAACCACTAACTCATTCAAAACAGCCCTTATAACCACCAACACACTGAAAACAGCCCTTACAACCACCAACACACTTAAAACAGCCCTTATAACCACCAATACACTGAAAACAGCCCTTACAACCACCAACACACTGAAAAAAGCCCTTACAACCACCAACACACTGAAAACAGCCCTTATAACCACTAACTCATTCAAAACAGCCCTTATAACCACCAACACACTGAAAACAGCCCTTACAACCACCAACACACTTAAAACAGCCCTTATAACCACCAACACACTGAAAACAGGCCTTATAACCACCAACACACTGAAAACAGCCCTTACAACCACCAACACACTGAAAACAGCCCTAATAACCACTAACACACTGAAAACAGCCCTTACAACCACCAACACACTGAAAACAGACCTTATAACCACCAACACACTGAAAACAGCCCTTATAACCACTAACACACTGAAAACAGCCCTTACAACCACCAACACACTGAAAACAGCCCTTATAACCACTAACACACTGAAAACAGCCCTTATAACCACCAATACACTGAAAACAGCCCTTACAACCGCCAACACACTGAAAAAAGCCCTTACAACCACCAACACACTGAAAACAGCCCTTATAACCACCAACACACTGAAAACAGCCCTTACAACCACCAACACACTAAAAACAGCCCTTACAACCACTAACACACTGAAAACAGCCCTTACAACCACTAACACACTGAAAACAGCCATTTTTACCACTAACTCATTCAAAACAGCCCTTACAACCACCAACACACTGAAAACACCCCTTACAACCACCAACACACTGAAAACAGCCCTTATAACCACCAACACACTGAAAACAGCCCTTATAACCACCAACACACTGAAAACAGCCCTTAGAACCACTAACACACTGAAAACAGCCCTTACAACCACCAACACACTGAAAACAGCCCTTAGAACCACTAACACACTGAAAACAGCCCTTACAACCACCAACACACTGAAAACAGCCCTTTTAACCACTAACTCATTCAAAACAGCCCTTACAACCACCAACACACTGAAAACAGCCCTTACAACCACTAACAGACTGAAAACAGCCCTTATAATCACCAACACACTGAAAACAGCCCTTACAACCACCAACACACTGAAAACAGCCCTTACAACCACTAACACACTGAAAACAGCCCTTATAACCACTAACTCATTCAAAACAGCCTTTACAACCACCAACACACTGAAAACAGACCTTATAACCACCAACACACTGAAAACAGCCCTTATAACCACTAACACACTGAAAACAGCCCTTACAACCACCAACACACTGAAAACAGCCCTTATAACCACTAACACACTGAAAACAGCCCTTATAACCACCAATACACTGAAAACAGCCCTTACAACCACCAACACACTGAAAAAAGCCCTTACAACCACCACCACACTGAAAACAGCCCTTATAACCACTAACTCATTCAAAACAGCCCTTATAACCACCAACACACTTAAAACAGCCCTTATAACCACCAATACACTGAAAACAGCCCTTACAACCACCAACACACTGAAAAAAGCCCTTACAACCACCAACACACTGAAAACAGACCTTATAACCACCAACACACTGAAAACAGCCCTTATAACCACCAACACACTGAAAACAGCCCTTATAACCACCAACACACTGAAAACAGCCCTTGCAACCACTAACACACTGAAAACAGCCCTTACAACCACTAACACACTGAAAACAGCCCTTGCAACCACCAACACACTGAAAACAGCCCTTATAACCACTAACTCATTCAAAACAGCCCTTACAACCACTAACACACTGAAAACAGCCCTTACAACTACCAACACACTGAAAACAGCCCTTATAAACACCAACACACTGAAAACAGCCCTTACAACCACTAACACACTGAAAACAGCCCTTACAACCACCAACAAACTGAAAACAGCCCTTACAACCACCAACACACTGAAAACAGCCCTTATAACCACCAACAAAATACAAAAGTTACAATTGATGAATGAGATTGAGAAAGATTGTCAATATGCACCAGTAAAAATATTTGAGGATAATCAGGGAACAATCGCTTTGTCAAAAAACCCGGTCTGTCGCCAAAGATGCTACAAATAATGGAAGAAAAGGTATGCAATCCTTTAGGTACTTCTCGCAGAAAACACAAGCTCTGTGTAATCTATTGGACTCTCAGTAATTTGTCTCCAGGCTGTCATTCAGTCCTTTCCTCAATTTACTTGGCAGTCTTGAGCAAATCTGATGATGTGAAGAAGTATGGTTATGACCAAGTTTTGCATCCACTGCTTGAGGATTTAAAAACCCTTGAGCAAGATGGAATTTTTGTTCCTTTGCTCGGCAAGTGTGTTAAAGGCACAGTTCTTGTAGTTCTTGCTGATAACCTCGGTGCTCACAGTATTGCAGGTTTTAATGAAAGCT
This sequence comes from Odontamblyopus lacepedii, assembly GCA_034769755.1. Taxonomy (NCBI): domain Eukaryota; kingdom Metazoa; phylum Chordata; class Actinopteri; order Gobiiformes; family Gobiidae; genus Odontamblyopus; species Odontamblyopus lacepedii. Next base: position 7,269,523 of record CM068361.1, on the reverse strand, counting down.
TTACGGCAGGGCACATATGCCGTTTCTGCACTGCAACACGAAAAGATATCCAATCACAAGACGTGAGATCGGGGTCATTCCCTCTGAGAACCAAACACCTACATGAAACGCATGTGGGCTCTGCCCAGCAGGATGGGTCAAGCTGTTTGGGTGTGAAAGGACCGTGTGTATTCACTAAGAACCTTGCTCACTTTAATGTTCTCTCAGGTTACCCCCCTGATATCATGCATGATGTTTTCGAAGGTGTTGTGCCTGTGGAGCTTGCACACTGCTTGTCAGTGTTGATATCCAAGAAATATTTCAGTCTTGAGCAGCTCAACAAATCCATTCTTGGTTTTCCGTATAAGTGGTCAGACAAGACGAACAAGCCTCATGCAGTTCCACAGAAACTCTCCAAAACAATTGGGGGAAATGCCCATGAAAACTGGGCCCTGCTAAGATTCCTCCCATTCATCATTGGGCATCTGGTGCCAGAGGGTGAAAAGGCTTGGCAAATTCTGATGGATTTAAAAGATGTCGTTGAGCTTTTGGTTGCTCCAACACACACTGGGGAATCCATTGCTTACCTTGAGTGCAAAATTTCAGAGCATCGCAAAAGATACCAACAACTCTTTCCTCATGTGCAGCTTCTACCCAAGCATCATTACTTGGAGCACTATCCTGTACTCATCAGGAAATTCGGTCCTCGTGTTAGTCTCTGGACCACGTGCTTCGAGGCGAAGCACAGTTTCTTTAAGCAGGTCATTCGACATTCAAACTGCTTCAAAAATGTGCCCCTTACGTTAGCTGTCAAGCACCAGCTCATGATATCATATCACATGAGAGCATCAAGTTTTGAAAAACCTGCTTTTGAGATCACAGGTGTCTCAACTGTTCCTGTCAATGTTCTAAAGAATGAAATCATGGAGAACATTGATCAGATGTTTCCTGGCACAAGAGAGATACACATGACTAAATCTGTGTTAGCCAATGGTGTACGTTTCAGAAAGGGCATGATTGTAGCTCATGGGTCTACAAGTTGTCTACCTGAGTTCAGACAGATTGATCACATTTTTGTCATAAGAGAGAGACTTGTGTTTGTAGTCAAGCGACTTTCTAGTTTGTATAGTGAGCACCACAGAGCCTTTGAGCTCATGGCATGTCCAACCAATGAGACAGATCTGATTGAGTTTAATGATTTGGCAGATGACTACCCTCTGGCAGACTACCACATTGGATCACTGAGAATGGTGATCCTCAAAAGACATATAAGTGTTTAAGGTGTGTTAAGATTCAAATGTAAATTAACATAACATGGGTGTTGGTGGGTGGGTGGTATGTGCGTTTGTATATGTAGTGTGGTGTACAAACTGTACCAGTCAAGTTTCAAACTTTTGACTGGTATTTATATTATATGCATATTTATGTAATATGTGTAATTATGTCTTAACTGCATAATTCAATTGCGTAATTACAAAGTCATTGACTTTCTCATATTTAATGGGTGAAATGTTTTCTTTTCTGATTTTCAGAGTGATGAGAAATGGCTGCTTCCGTAAAGCTGAGAATTATACTTGGGGAAAACAATTCCCAGAGACTGATCTTACCGGATGGGCTTCCAGCAACTGTTCCTGAGCTTGTTGACCACATAAAGCGAGAGTGTGGCGTGCAGACTGACTTCAGGCTTCAATTCATGGATGCTGAGTTTGGCAATGATTTTACCAACTTGACGTCTATGTCAGAGATTGAGGACAAAAGTACCATAAAGCTAATCTTTGAGTATGGCCTGCCTGCCACTCCACACCGTCCCCACTCAACTCCTGTTACATCATGCTGTAGTGATGACTCATTTGCCTCATATGACACCGACATTTTGACATCTCGGAGAGTGCCGCCTCAAGATCGTCTGGGTGGCCTGTTGTTTTTGATGTTCCCAAATTCCCATATGATTGTGAGCTGCAGCTTGAAAAAGCCAATTCTGCATTCAAAGCAAATGGAACTTTGCTTGACCCTGACATAAGACTTAAAACTGCTATTCTGGACGGTTTGGCAGAAGCAATTGTGCGGTACAAAGTATACCCCACTGATGGCGAGTTTGAAGATGGAGCAGAAGCCCTTGTGTCATCACATCCATGTTTAAGGGAACCAGGCTCTGCCACTGGATATGCTGGCTGGAAAGTTAGTTTGAAATATAAGCTTGCCAACTACAGAAGGAAGCTCAAGCGACTTGGATGCCCAGAGGTCGAAGTAAATTCCTTAACCAATAAACCTGCAGAGAAGACCAGTCCTGCTTCAGGAGTGAAGAAAGCCCGTAAAGCTGAAGTCAATTACTGTCCCTCCTACCCATCAGGTGAATCTGCAGACACACTTGAAAAGATGAGGGAGACCCTCATTTCGGAAGTTAAGAAAAAGAACAATGAGGACACAGTGACTGCAATGATGACCAAGACCTTTGCTCATAGAAGGCAAGAAATTATTCGAGATGCCCCCATGATTGCTGTTATTAAAACCAGATGGCCAGCTCTTTTCAGTGTGCAAGAGGTAAATGATTATTATATTATATTTTTCATCTTACTTTAATTCAAAAATAGTTTGGAAACATTGAGTTATTTCTCGTTTATAATGACACTAATTGCTGTGGTAAACTTCTTTCAACCCTTTTTGTCACCTTTTGCCTCAAGACATAATTTATAAGTATTGTACTTGTGGTTATTAAGCAATATCGCAAAATTTGTGGCACCTAAACATGTTTCCAAACTATTTTTCGGGGATTTGGTGGTGAATTATGTTTATGTATTGGTAAGTTAACGCATTGAAATTTCTCTGTACCCTTTTTCAAGTTAAGCGCAGAGTTCAAGAGGATCACAACCGTCGGTTTGCTGCCAAAGTTCTTCTCTGAGCTGGATGGTCACTCTTCGAAACTTCTCCAGGTCTTTGGCAAGAAGGGTGGTGTGCAGGGAAGAAAGATAAAGAGGATCTTGATACCCATGACCCAGGTAAAACAAAGGGAATACTGCCAAACACATTACTGTTATGTTGACGCTTGAAGAGGAAATTTTATGGAGATGAGAGAAGTAGGATATCTTGGAAAGTGGAGAAAGTTTTGCATTTTAAGAATGTGATTACAATTCAGACATTTGAAAGATTTGACAAAGTGAACTCAAATAACTTAACTCGCTTAACAATCCAGACTATGCTGTTTTTCCACTGCAAGTTCATAGCATAGCACAGCACCTCTCCGTGAAACTGCTTCTCCATTTCAGCTGAATTGTATAGTTTCTCCTGATTCGTAGTGGGGTCAATTGGGGTCAGCTCTAAACTCATTCTCTTCAGCTCAGTTGAAGACCACACTTAAATTCAGGTAAAGCAATAGGCGCTGTTGCTGCAGTGCTCTTTTTTGTTTTGTTTCTGGGTTTGATTCTTATGTCTGTCTGCTTGCGATTCCTGTGAAGTGACAACAGACAAATCGGTGGAATGCAGTCGGCAGATGTTGCATTTTATAGTATCTCATCAGCTCATTTGGAACCAGGGCTGAGCAGGTGCCAAAATTGTACCAGGGGCTAGTGGAAAAGTGTCAAAGTTGTGCCGTGCTGTGCAATACTCTATATACCACTCTACACTACCACTGCCAGTACCTACTCTCCTGTATTTTGAGAGGGTTTCCAATACCTCTCCTCTGTATATCTATCATTGATGGAGATTAAGTAGGTTACATTTGGAGGAAATGTCATTTGTTTAATGTGGTATTATTTGTGACATTTAGTCTCCCTGTTGGTTAAAATGGTTTTCTGCATGTTTTTGCGGCCCACATACTGAGACTGACAACATCGATGTGAAAAGAGAGTGCATCCTCAAGGCGCTGGTGGTCTACCTGAATGAAGAGCCGGACAAAGTGGTGAAAGAACGCCTGGTATGTAATTAACTTTAATTATTTACATCATAAATGTGAGATTCTGCAGGTGGTGTCCACATGTTTTGTTCAACTTTGCATTTTGCTAGTCCCTCTCCTACCATAAGGTGGTGTCCATCACCCACTGAAGTCGCTGAGGTAGTCTTCTCATCCAAAATGCCACATCAATGTGAGCTGTGGCCTCGTGTGGATGTCGGGCACCCGTACCCTCATGAAGTCTGCCTTTGAGCAGAAGCATGCACATCAGTAGCCTTCAAAACTCATTTAGCAGTGCTTTTCCTGTGCTGCCTGGCACAAGGAAGATTATGATCCCACTGCTGGGGATCCTAATGACCCCTCCACATCTCCTGGTGTACTGACGTGTCCTGGTACTTCGACCAAGCTCTGGACACTGTCCTGGAAGACACAGCAAACCCACCCACTTGATGTGACATCTTGGATGAGAAACACTACCTGAGTGACTTCAGTGGGTGATTAACACTGCTTTATGGTTCCTCTAGGACTGAGGGAACTGACAATGTGAACAAAAAAGATGAAAAAAGAGATGGTCTGTGGATCCCACCTGCAGAATAATGTATTTTGGTTATTGCCCTTTTGCTTGTTCAATTTGCACAACAGTAGGCAAAATGTATTTATCAGTGCAGCTTCCTAACAGGTGGATTGTATGAGTTACATTGAGCCGTTTTGGTGTTCCTTTATGCTTTTGCAGAGTATATTGTAGATCACACATTATGTTGATTAAATGTCTACTGTGCATTAACCAAATGCCCTATTTAATCTCTATGATTTCTATGGTTTCATTTACGTTTTCAGGACTCTGATATTGATGGCGGACAAGCTATAATGGAGACGGTGTTTGGCGTACTTGGGATTCGCAGAGAAGGTGCAGAGGTTGGTGAGGGTCCAGCGGATGTTCTCATCATATTAGAGGGGGTAGAGGTCCTCAACGATCTCAGTAATGTTCCAGTGGCAATTGCAATGCTGTTTGCTTTAGTTTATGCTCTCAATGTCAGCTACCCTCCAGAGTGGAAATATACATTTGAAGCTCTGCAGAAACTCTTCATGGGGCTTGATGGCCAGAGATTGTCTAAGAAACTGCAGGTACTGAAAACCCTACTTGCTCGTTGATGTGTTGTGGATAAGTTGCATACAGACTGCATTACATGCCCACAGATGTAACGGATGTTGCATTACATATGACAAGTCTTTTGTTTTTGCTTTTTTTTGTTACATTTGCACTTCTAAGAGGCATCGTTATTATGCCACTGTTGTTATATCATTATTTTCACTGATGCTCACTGTTTAGTTTTGACTGCTGTTTAGCTTTGAAGCACCTTTCTTGTAATAAAAAATGAAGAAACATTTGCTGTGGCTTTAGTGTATTTTCTTTGTGTACTAGTACATCTGATTTGAAATGGAATTTAGAAGGCACATTTGCTATAGATTTGTATGTATGCAATGTACTTTTGTGATAAAGCCAGTGGAATGCATAACCCTCAATAATTAGGTTGAAAAGACCTTTAAAAATTATGTTGGCTTCACCTCTTATAATAAAGTTACAGTTACAAAAACATGTCAGCCTAGCATATTTACAATGATGTCACTCAACAAATCCATCGTAACTTTAACATGTTCGTTCAACATGTTTGATTTAGGTGTGGGTGACCCGATTTAATGGGGTAGGAACAACTATATTTTATATGATTCACTCAACAAAACAATGGCTTGCTAAATGAGCCCGTTATAATTGGGTGGAAATACTTTCCATAATTTTTTTATGTTCCCCCAACAAATTATTTTTTTGAGTGGTAAACATATTGACATCAGGTATCACTTTGTCCGTGAAGCTGTCAATGATGGGAAAGTGATAATGGAGTACTGTCCCACTGTCAATATGGTCGCAGATGCTATGACTAAGCCAGTGACACAGTTCAAAATGAAAGGACTCATGAAATTTATGTTTGGTGATTGAGGGTGTGATTTACACCCAGAAACGAGGGGAATGACCAATGACATGTTTGTACTAATATATGTTAACTGTTACATTGGCATTTTATTTGAGTTTATTTTTGATATCTTTTTGTTGTAAGTTTTCTTTCTTTGAATTCATTATCTGAAGAGGTTGAGATCAAGTGGGGGTGTTAAGGGGCGTGATCTCACACGAGTTAGGTCACTACGCACTACGTTCTGTTTTCTATATGTACATGTTACGCCAATAAATTTTTTCTCTCTTCCGGGGTTACCGAAAACTGATGTGAACGTGTCACTTATCCTCTTTGAACATTATTATTCACTCCTTAATGAAGAGAAATGGCTCGGCCGAAAGTAAGCATTCTGAGACAATGTATGCAATCCTGACTTTAGAAGTAAAAACTTGTTAAAACTACACTGTGTGGAGACTTCTCATGCTAAAATTACATGATTTGAGGCTTAAACATGCTGATAAATAGAATTTTGTGGCCAGGATAGCCCTATGGCTTCTATGCATTATAATGCATTTTGGCTGAACATAAAAAGTGAAGTTGTGGAAAAACTACAAATGATATCAATGCCATTTTTGCTGTGCAAGTAGGGCTTTGGGACCTGTACAAAATACATTTGGAATCTTGGTTCTATCTCGTTCTATGCTAAAGTTATAACCGTTATTATCTTTTTATGCCCGCAAATTGCTTTTCAGCGCATAATAAGCATTCTGAGACAATGTATGGAATCCTGACTTTAGAAGTAAAAACTTCTTAAACCTACAAGTAATTTTAGCGTGGAGGCTTGTCATGCTAAAATTATATGATTTTTGTCTTAAACATGCTGATAAATAGAATTTTGTGGCCAGGATAGCCCTATGGCTTCTATGCATTTTAATGCATTTTGGCTGAACATAAAAAGTGAAGTTGTGGAAAAAGTACAAATGATATCAATGCTATTTTTGCTGTGCAAGCAGGGCTTTGGGATCTATACAAAATACATTTGTAATCTTGGTTCTATCTCGTTCTATGCTAAAGTTATAACCGTTATCATCTTTTTATGGCCGCAAATTGCTTTTCAGCGCATAATAAGCATTCTGAGACAATGTATGCAATCCAGACTTTAGAAGTAAAAACTTGTTAAAACTACACTGTGTGGAGGCTTCTCATGCTAAAATTACATGATTTGAGACTTAAACATACTGAGAAATAGAATTTTGTGTCCATGGTAGCCCTATGGCTTCTATGCACTATAATGCATTTTGGGTGAACATAAAAAGTGAAGTTGTGGAAAAACTACAAGTGATATCAATGCCATTTTTCTTCTGTACATAGGGCTTTGGGACCTATACAAAATACATTTAGAATCTTGGTTCTATCTCCTTCTTTGCTAAAGTTATAACCGTTATTATCTTTTTATGCCCGCAAATTGCTTTTCAGGGCACAATAAGCATTCTGAGACAATGTATGCAATCCTGACTTTAGAAGTAAAAACTTCTTAAAGGTACACTGTGTGGAGGCTTCTCATGCTAAAATTACATGATTTGAGGCTTAAGCATGCTGATAAATAGAATTTTGTGGTCAGGATAGCCCTATGGCTTCTATGCGTTACAATGCATTCTGTCTGACCATAAGTGAATTTGTGGAAAAAACTACAAAATATGTCAATGCCATTTTTGCTGGGCAAGTAGGGCTTTCGAACCTGTACAAAATACATTTAGAATCTTGGTTCTATCTCGTTCTATGCTAAAGTTATAACCGTTATCATCTTTTTATGGCCGCAAATTGCTGTTCAGCGCATAATACGCATTCTGAGACAATGTATGCAATCCAGACTTTAGAAGTAAAAACTTGTTAAAACTACACTGTGTGGAGGCTTCTCATGCTAAAATTACATGATTTGAGAATTAAACATACTGATAAATAGAATTTTGTGTCCAGGATAGCCCTATGGCTTCTATGCACTATAATGCATTTTGGGTGAACATAAAAAGTGAAGTTGTGGAAAAACTACAAGTGATATCAATGCTATTTTTCTTCTGTACATAGGGCTTTGGGACCTATACAAAATACATTTAGAACCTTGGTTCTATCTCCTTCTATGCTAAAGTTATAACCGTTATTATCTTTTTATGCCCGCAAATTACTTTTCAGGGCACAAGAAGCATTCTGAGACAATGTATGCAATCCTGACTTTAGAAGTAAAAACTTCTTAAAGGTACACTGTGTGGAGGCTTCTCATGCTAAAATTACATGATTTGAGGCTTAAGCATGCTGATAAATAGAATTTTGTGGTCAGGATAGCCCTATGGCTTCTATGCGTTACAATGCATTCTGTCTGACCATAAGTGAATTTGTGGAAAAAAACTACAAAATATGTCAATGCCATTTTTGCTGGGCAAGTAGGGCTTTCGAACCTGTACAAAATACATTTAGAATCTTGGTTCTATCTCGTTCCATGCTAAAGTTATAACCGTTATTATCTTTTTATGGCCGCAAATTACTTTTCAGCGCATAATAAGCATTCTGAGACAATGTATGCAATCCTGACTTTAGAAGTAAAAACTTGTTAAAACTACACTGTGTGGAGGCTTTTCATGCTAAAATTACATGATTTTTGTCTTAAACATGCTGATAAATAGAATTTTGTGGCCAGGATAGCCCTATGGCTTCTATGCATTATAATGCATTTTGGCTGAACATAAAAAGTGAAGTTGTGGAAAAACTACAAGTGATATCAATGCCATTTTTCTTCTGTACATAGGGCTTTGGGACCTATACAAAATACATTTAGAATCTTGGTTCTATCTCCTTCTATGCTAAAGTTATAACCGTTATTATCTTTTTATGCCCGCAAATTACTTTTCAGGGCATAATAAGCATTCTGAGACAATGTATGCAATCCTGACTTTAGAAGTAAAAACTTCTTAAAGGTACACTGTGTGGAGGCTTCTCATGCTAAAATTACATGATTTGAGGCTTAAGCATGCTGATAAATAGAATTTTGTGTTCAGGATAGCCCTATGGCTTCTATGCGTTACAATGCATTCTGTCTGACCATAAGTGAATTTGTGGAAAAAACTACAAAAGATGTCAATGCCATTTTTGCTGGGCAAGTAGGGCTTTGGAACCTGTACAAAATACATTTAGAATCTTAGTTCTATCTCGTTCCATGCTAAAGTTATAACCGTTATTATCTTTTTTATGGCCGCAAATTGCTTTTCAGCGCATAATAAGCATTCTGAGACAATGTATGCAATCCTGACTTTAGAAGTAAAAACTTGTTAAACCTACAAGTAATTTTAGCATGGAGGCTTGTCATGCTAAAATTACATGATTTTTGTCTTAAACATGCTGATAAATAGAATTTTGTGGCCAGGATAGCCCTATGGCTTCTATGCATTATAATGCATTTTGGCTGAACATAAAAAGTGAAGTTGTGGAAAAACTACAAATGATTTAATGCCATTTTTGCTGTGCAAGTAGGGCTTTGGGACCTGTACAAAATACATTTGGAATCTTGGTTCTATCTCGTTCTATGCTAAAGTTATAACCGTTATCATCTTTTTATGGCCGCAAATTGCTTTTCAGCGCATAATAAGCATTCTGAGACAATGTATGCAATCCTGACTTTAGAAGTAAAAACTTGTTAAAACTACACTGTGTGGAGGCTTCTCATGCTAAAATTACATGATTTGAGGCTTAAGCATGCTGATAAATAGAATTTTGTGGCCAGGATAGCCCTATGGCTTCTATGCGTTACAATGCATTGCCGAAATGCTGAAGAGAAATTGAGTGACGGACTATTAATTGCCATGATACTAAAGGGATTACCGCCGACATCGTCTGTTACAACAGCGGAGAGAAGGGACACATGTCCAGGGCAGGTCCTAACGAACCACAAGAGAAACAATGGTGCCGCCATTGCAGGAGCGCGACGCATAAAGAAACACAGTGCCGCCGCAAAAGAAAAGACGACGTGAAACAGGTGGCTGATGAACAAAGTGAGCAACACGCATATGTATTTAAAGCGAGCCACCCCCAGCCTGGCGGATTGAAACATGGAGCACACGACACTGGAGCAACGTCACACATTATTACAGACATCGGAAAGTTCAGAAAATTTGACTCCACGTTCCAGCCCGAAAAGCACTTCATCGAATTGGCGGACGGCACCAGAACCAACGGCGTGGCACTGAAGAGGGGGGACGCGGAGGTGAACCTGGTGAGCCGAGAGGGAAGGACGGTAAAAGCCACACTGAAAGATGCGCTGTTCATCCCCACGTATCCCCAAGACATCTTCTCAGTGAAAGCAGCGACAGCCAACGGAGCTTCAATCAAGTTTCAACAAGGCCATGATGAACACATTCATGAGAGTGGTACTGAGTTCAACATAGTTGAACACAATAGATTGTATTACTTGAACACTGTAAGTAATGAAAGTAATGAAACTGGTGATTTTGCAATGGTTGTTATGACATTCAGACCTGGCATGAAATACTAGGTCACTGCAATTATGATGATCTTTCCAGGTTGCAGGATGTGGTAGAGGGAATGCAGATAAAAGGAAAATTTGACAAATCCAAACTTAGCTGTGAGACCTGCACAAAGGGTAAATTTGTCCAAAGCAGGAACCGAGAACCAGATAGCTATGCGAAAGCACCACTTGAGCTCATTCACACAGATTTAGCTGGTCCAATTGACCCAGTGGCAAAAGATGGGTTCAAATATGCTCTAGCCTTTACAGATGACTATTCAAGCACAGTGTTTGTGTACTTCTTGAAAGCTAAGAGTGACACCACAAAGGCCACAGAGCGATTTCTTGCCGATGTATCCCCATATGATAGGGTAAAGTGCATTCGATCGGATAATGGCACTGAATTCACAGGACAGGAATTTCAGTCGTTGCTGTCGAAGAATAGTATTAGATATGAGTCCTCTGCACCATATTCGCCACATCAAAATGGCACAGCAGAGAGGAATTGGCGCACATTTTTTGATAGGGCAAGATGCATGTTGATTGAGAGCAATTTGCCCAAAGAGCTCTGGACATATGCTGTGATGACTGCTGCAATAATACGCAACAGGTGCTTTAACAATAGGATGAAGCAGACACCATACTACTTACTTACAGGGAAGAAACCAAATTTGTCTTGGATGAGACCTTTCGGATCCGTGTGCTATGCATACAAACACGACAAGAAGAAGTTAGACTCAAGATGTGATAAGGGAGTGTTTGTGGGTTATGACAAAAATAGCCCCTCATATCTAATCTACTATCCTGACACACGAAAAGTTTTCAAACATCGATTGGTGAGGTTTGTTACAGAGAGGGTAGCTGAAAAGGGAACCCAGACAGACACAATGATGAATGGTTTTACTGAGAGAATATATGTGTCACCCAGAGCCAGTGTAGATGACAAGACAAGGTAGGGGGTTCAGAAGATACCCAGGGAACTTCTGACAGTCCAGATACCCCTGAAGAAATCCAAGTTGAAGGGAATGAACCACGTTACCCTAGGAGAGACAGGAGAGCACCTCTGTATCTCTCAGAATATGTCACAGATGCTCAATCTGATGACCAGGTGTCGATCAGTATTGATTTTTGCGACAGGATGTGTGATGTGCCACAGACATATAAGGAAGCTATGAGTTCACCAAAAGCTGAAGTATGGGCAAAAGCCATGCAGGAGGAAATGGATTCTTTGAAGGAAAATGATACATTCACCCTGACCACCCTACCAGAGGGTAAACATGAAGTGGGGGGGAAGATGGGTTTATGCCATTAACACAAATGCAGATCAGGCAGAAGCCTATAAGGTCAGGTATGTAGCCAAAGGTTACAATCAGGTGATGGGTATAGACTACAAGGAGACTTTTTCTCCAACTGCCAACTTAACGTCAGTTAGGATCCTGATGCAAATGGCTGCACAATATGATCTTAAATTGTAGGGCTGCAGCTATCGATTATTACAGTAATCGATTATTCTGTCGATTATTTAGTTTGAATAATCGAGTAATCGGTTGTTATTGTCGTAGACAAAGTAGACATACTTTGCACATGTTAAGTACACACCACGTGCACTGACAGATACACGTGTTTTGGACATGAAAAACGTAATTATCGCGAGGCTAAGGTTGATTTACCTCGCGGTTTCTTTTCCACTTGATGTAATGTACGGGGCTTTCTGTTTAGATGTTGTAGCATCAGTGTTGAGAAGGTGACTTTTAAAATGTAATCCCCTACAGATTACAGATTACATTCCCCAAAATGTAGTTTGTGACGTAATCAATTAAATTACTTAAAGTGAGTAACGTAATCTGAATACTTCGGATTACTTGATATTGTCATGATTTTTAAAACTACATAAATGTAGCAACCAACTCCTGCAAATTCTTGTTTGGTTTTAGACCTGGATTAGTCCTGGTTTTAGATCTGATTTAGATCTGATTTAGACCTGGTTTAGACCTGGTTTAGTCCTGGTGCGAGTTCTGGTTTAGAGGCGCACAGGAGGAAGCGCGCTCCACGGAGTGTACGCGACAAGACACAATCCACGCGCAGAGTGCGCGGCGTACGGGGGATGAGGAGCGTGCGGCGTACCGGTGATGCGGGGTGAGGAGCGTACCGCATCACCATACATCCATGGGCGCCGCGCTGTTTTGTGTACAGTGAAGTGCAGTGGTCGTGCGGAAACTTTACCTCTACCACAAAAGGTTCCGGCCACCGCCGAGCGTATGAAAATAAAACGAAGCATCGAGGCAAAAAAAAAAAATCGATGCATTTTTCTAATCAATTTAATCGATTAACTCGATGAATCTTTCAGCCCTATTAAATTGCATCAGATGGATGTCAAGACCGCATACTTGCATGCGCCTATTGATTGTGATGTATACATGGAACAACCAGAAGGATTTGAAGTGAAATCTGTCACAGGTGAAAAATTGGTCTGTAAACTGAACAAGTCACTTTATGGCCTGAAACCATCCGGCAGAAACTGGAACAAAATGCTAAGTGATTACTTGACAAATAATGGATTTGTGCAAAACCCTGCAGATCACTGTGTGTATACAAAACAATCTGGAAAAGAAAGAGCAATACTGGTCATTTGGGTTGATGATTTACTTATTGCTGCTAGTAGTGATGATTTACTGAATGACGTGAAGAAGACACTTGCTATGAAATTTAACATGAAGGATCTTGGAAATAATAAGCATTCTGGTAATGACCAAAAGGACAAGATCGCGGCCGAAATGAGTTTCCTCCGCAGAGTGGCCGGACACTCCCTTAGAGATAGGGTGAGGAGCTCGGTCACACGGGAGGAGCTCGGAGTAGAGTCGCTGCTCCTCCACGTCGAGAGTAGCCAGCTGAGGTGGCTCCGGCATCTGGTCCAGATGCCTCCTGGACGCCTCCCTCGGGAGGTGTTCCGGCATGTCCCACCGGTAGGAGGCCCCGGGCTGGCCTGGGAACACCTCGGGTCCGTCCGGAGGAGCTGGAGGAAGTGGCTGGGGAGTAGGAAGCTTGGGAGCCCCTGCTTAGACTGCTGCCCCCGCGACCCGGCCCCGGATAAGCGGAAGAAGATGGATGGAAGATGGATGGATGGATCTTGGAAAATTGAAACATTTCTTAGGAATTGATTTTGAGCAGAATGATGGAATGGTGAAAATGAACCAGACAAGGTACATATCAAAGGTACTTGAAAGATTTGGAATGTCACAATGTAAACCTAGATTAACCCCATGTGAACAGAAAACTGAACATGACTATGATGCTGGTCCTGTTGATGCCAAAGTTTACCGTGAGGTTGTAGGCAGTCTGATTTACATAATGACGTGTACAAGGCCTGATTTAAGTTGGGTTGTGAGTAAGTTGTCACAACACCTGTCTGAGCCTACTGAACAACATTGGGTGATTGCTAAACATGTAATGAGATATTTGAAAGGTACATTAAACCGTGAATTGTGCTACAGGAAAAGTGAGACAAACGTGAAGCTTGTAGCTTATAGTGATTCTGATTGGGCTGCAGATTTACATGATCGGAGAAGCACAACAGGCTATTGCTTTAGCCTAACTGAGGATGGTCCACTGATTTCATGGAAATCTAAAAAGCAGACTACTGTGGCTTTATCTACTTGTGAAGCAGAGTACATGGCATTGGCTGCGACCACGCAAGAGAGTTTGTATCTTATACAATTGATGAATGAGATTGAGAAAGATTGTCAATATGCACCAGTAAAAATATTTGAGGATAATCAGGGAACAATCGCTTTGTCAAAAAACCCGGTCTGTCGCCAAAGATGCTACAAATAATGGAAGAAAAGGTATGCAATCCTTTAGGTACTTCTCGCAGAAAACACAAGCTCTGTGCAATCTATTGGACTCTCAGTAATTTGTCTCCAGGCTGTCATTCAGTCCTTTCCTCAATTTACTTGGCAGTCTTGAGCAAATCTGATGATGTGAAGAAGTATGGTTATGACCAAGTTTTGCATCCACTGCTTGAGGATTTAAAAACCCTTGAGCAAGATGGAATTTTTGTTCCTTTGCTCGGCAAGTGTGTTAAAGGCACAGTTCTTGTAGTTCTTGCTGATAACCTCGGTGCTCACAGTATTGCAGGTTTTAATGAAAGCTTTACGGCAGGGCACATATGCCGTTTCTGCACTGCAACACGAAAAGATATCCAATCACAAGACGTGAGATCGGGGTCATTCCCTCTGAGAACCAAACACCTACATGAAACACATGTGGGCTCTGCCCAGCAGGATGGGTCAAGCTGTTTGGGTGTGAAAGGACCGTGTGTATTCACTAAGAACCTTGCTCACTTTAATGTTCTCTCAGGTTACCCCCCTGATATCATGCATGATGTTTTCGAAGGTGTTGTGCCTGTGGAGCTTGCACACTGCTTGTCAGTGTTGATATCCAAGAAATATTTCAGTCTTGAGCAGCTCAACAAATCCATTCTTGGTTTTCCGTACAAGTGGTCAGACAAGACGAACAAGCCTCATGCAATTCCACAGAAACTCTCCAAAACAATTGGGGGAAATGCCCATGAAAACTGGGCCCTGCTAAGATTCCTCCCATTCATCATTGGGCATCTGGTGCCAGAGGGTGAAAAGGCTTGGCAAATTCTGATGGATTTAAAAGATGTCGTTGAGCTTTTGGTTGCTCCAACACACACTGGGGAATCCATTGCTTACCTTGAGTGCAAAATTTCAGAGCATCGCAAAAGATACCAACAACTCTTTCCTCATGTGCAGCTTCTACCCAAGCATTATTACTTGGAGCACTATCCTGTACTCATCAGGAAATTCGGTCCTCTTGTTAGTCTCTGGACCACGCGCTTCGAGGCGAAGCACAGTTTCTTTAAGCAGGTCATTCGACATTCAAACTGCTTCAAAAATGTGCCCCTTACGTTAGCTGTCAAGCACCAGCTCATGATATCATATCACATGAGAGCATCAAGTTTTGAAAAACCTGCTTTTGAGATCACAGGTGTCTCAACTGTTCCTGTCAATGTTCTAAAGAATGAAATCATGGAGAACATTGATCAGATGTTTCCTGGCACAAGAGAGATACACATGACTAAATCTGTGTTAGCCAATGGTGTACGTTTCAGAAAGGGCATGATTGTAGCTCATGGGTCTACAAGTTGTCTACCTGAGTTCAGACAGATTGATCACATTTTTGTCATAAGAGCGAGACTTGTGTTTGTAGTCAAGCGACTTTCTAGTTTGTATAGTGAGCACCACAGAGCCTTTGAGCTCATGGCATGTCCAACCAATGAGACAGATCTGATTGAGTTTAATGATTTGGCAGATGACTACCCTCTGGCAGACTACCACATTGGATCACTGAGAATGGTGATCCTCAAAAGACATATAAGTGTTTAAGGTGTGTTAAGATTCAAATGTAAATTAACATAACATGGGTGTTGGTGGGTGGGTGGTATGTGCGTTTGTATATGTAGTGTGGTGTACAAACTGTACCAGTCAAGTTTCAAACTTTTGACTGGTATTTATATTATATGCATATTTATGTAATATGTGTAATTATGTCTTAACTGCATAATTCAATTGCGTAATTACAAAGTCATTGACTTTCTCATATTTAATGGGTGAAATGTTTTCTTTTCTGATTTTCAGAGTGATGAGAAATGGCTGCTTCCGTAAAGCTGAGAATTATACTTGGGGAAAACAATTCCCAGAGACTGATCTTACCAGATGGGCTTCCAGCAACTGTTCCTGAGCTTGTTGACCACATAAAGCGAGAGTGTGGCGTGCAGACTGACTTCAGGCTTCAATTCATGGATGCTGAGTTTGGCAATGATTTTACCAACTTGACGTCTATGTCAGAGATTGAGGACAAAAGTACCATAAAGCTAATCTTTGAGTATGGCCTGCCTGCCACTCCACACCGTCCCCACTCAACTCCTGTTACATCATGCTGTAGTGATGACTCATTTGCCTCATATGACACCGACATTTTGACATCTCGGGAGAGTGCCGCCTCAAGATCGTCTGGGTGGCCTGTTGTTTTTGATGTTCCCAAATTCCCATATGATTGTGAGCTGCAGCTTGAAAAAGCCAATTCTGCATTCAAAGCAAATGGAACTTTGCTTGACCCTGACATAAGACTTAAAACTGCTATTCTGGACGGTTTGGCAGAAGCACTTGTGCGGTACAAAGTATACCCCACTGATGGCGAGTTTGAAGATGGAGCAGAAGCCCTTGTGTCATCACATCCATGTTTAAGGGAACCAGGCTCTGCCACTGGATATGCTGGCTGGAAAGTTAGTTTGAAATATAAGCTTGCCAACTACAGAAGGAAGCTCAAGCGACTTGGATGCCCAGAGGTCGAAGTAAATTCCTTAACCAATAAACCTGCAGAGAAGACCAGTTCTGCTTCAGGAGTGAAGAAAGCCCGTAAAGCTGAAGTCAATTACTGTCCCTCCTACCCATCAGGTGAATCTGCAGACACACTTGAAAAGATGAGGGAGACCCTCATTTTGGAAGTTAAAAAAAAGAACAATGAGGACACAGTGACTGCAATGATGACCAAGACCTTTGCTCATAGAAGGCAAGAAATTATTCGAGATGCCCCCATGATTGCTGTTATTAAAACCAGATGGCCAGCTCTTTTCAGTGTGCAAGAGGTAAATGATTATTATATTATATTTTTCATCTTACTTTAATTCAAAAATAGTTTGGAAACATTGAGTTATTTCTCGTTTATAATGACACTAATTGCTGTGGTAAACTTCTTTCAACCCATTTTGTCACCTTTTGCCTCAAGACATAATTTATAAGTATTGTACTTGTGGTTATTAAGCAATATCGCAAAATTTGTGGCACCTAAACATGTTTCCAAACTATTTTTCGGGGATTTGGTGGTGAATTATGTTTATGTATTGGTAAGTTAACGCATTGAAATTTCTCTGTACCCTTTTTCAAGTTAAGCGCAGAGTTCAAGAGGATCACAACCGTCGGTTTGCTGCCAAAGTTCTTCTCTGAGCTGGATGGTCACTCTTCGAAACTTCTCCAGGTCTTTGGCAAGAAGGGTGGTGTGCAGGGAAGAAAGATAAAGAGGATCTTGATACCCATGACCCAGGTAAAACAAAGGGAATACTGCCAAACACATTACTGTTATGTTGACGCTTGAAGAGGAAATTTTATGGAGATGAGAGAAGTAGGATATCTTGGAAAGTGGAGAAAGTTTTGCATTTTAAGAATGTGATTACAATTCAGACATTTGAAAGATTTGACAAAGTGAACTCAAATAACTTAACTCGCTTAACAATCCAGACTATGCTGTTTTTCCACTGCAAGTTCATAGCATAGCACAGCACCTCTCCGTGAAACTGCTTCTCCATTTCAGCTGAATTGTATAGTTTCTCCTGATTCGTAGTGGGGTCAATTGGGGTCAGCTCTAAACTCATTCTCTTCAGCTCAGTTGAAGACCACACTTAAATTCAGGTAAAGCAATAGGCGCTGTTGCTGCAGTGCTCTTTTTTGTTTTGTTTCTGGGTTTGATTCTTATGTCTGTCTGCTTGCGATTCCTGTGAAGTGACAACAGACAAATCGGTGGAATGCAGTCGGCAGATGTTGCATTTTATAGTATCTCATCAGCTCATTTGGAACCAGGGCTGAGCAGGTGCCAAAATTGTACCAGGGGCTAGTGGAAAAGTGTCAAAGTTGTGCCGTGCTGTGCAATACTCTATATACCACTCTACACTACCACTGCCAGTACCTACTCTCCTGTATTTTGAGAGGGTTTCCAATACCTCTCCTCTGTATATCTATCATTGATGGAGATTAAGTAGGTTACATTTGGAGGAAATGTCATTTGTTTAATGTGGTATTATTTGTGACATTTAGGTTGGTTAAAATGGTTTTCTGCATGTTTTTGCGGCCCACATACTGAGACTGACAACATCGATGTGAAAAGAGAGTGCATCCTCAAGGCGCTGGTGGTCTACCTGAATGAAGAGCCGGACAAAGTGGTGAAAGAACGCCTGGTATGTAATTAACTTTAATTATTTACATCATAAATGTGAGATTCTGCAGGTGGTGTCCACATGTTTTGTTCAACTTTGCATTTTGCTAGTCCCTCTCCTACCATAAGGTGGTGTCCATCACCCACTGAAGTCGCTGAGGTAGTCTTCTCATCCAAAATGCCACATCAATGTGAGCTGTGGCCTCGTGTGGATGTCGGGCACCCGTACCCTCATGAAGTCTGCCTTTGAGCAGAAGCATGCACATCAGTAGCCTTCAAAACTCATTTAGCAGTGCTTTTCCTGTGCTGCCTGGCACAAGGAAGATTATGATCCCACTGCTGGGGATCCTAATGACCCCTCCACATCTCCTGGTGTACTGACGTGTCCTGGTACTTCGACCAAGCTCTGGACACTGTCCTGAAGACACAGCAAACCCACCCACTTGATGTGACATCTTGGATGAGAAACACTACCTGAGTGACTTCAGTGGGTGATTAACACTGCTTTATGGTTCCTCCAGGACTGAGGGAACTGACAATGTGAACAAAAAAGATGAAAAAAGAGATGGTCTGTGGATCCCACCTGCAGAATAATGTATTTTGGTTATTGCCCTTTTGCTTGTTCAATTTGCACAACAGTAGGCAAAATGTATTTATCAGTGCAGCTTCCTAACAGGTGGATTGTATGAGTTACATTAAGCCGTTTTGGTGTTCCTTTATGCTTTTGCAGAGTATATTGTAGATCACACATTATGTTGATTAAATGTCTACTGTGCATTAACCAAATGCCCTATTTAATCTCTATGATTTCTATGGTTTCATTTACGTTTTCAGGACTCTGATATTGATGGCGGACAAGCTATAATGGAGACGGTGTTTGGCGTACTTGGGATTCGCAGAGAAGGTGCAGAGGTTGGTGAGGGTCCAGCGGATGTTCTCATCATATTAGAGGGGGTAGAGGTCCTCAACGATCTCAGTAATGTTCCAGTGGCAATTGCAATGCTGTTTGCTTTAGTTTATGCTCTCAATGTCAGCTACCCTCCAGAGTGGAAATATACATTTGAAGCTCTGCAGAAACTCTTCATGGGGCTTGATGGCCAGAGATTGTCTAAGAAACTGCAGGTACTGAAAACCCTACTTGCTCGTTGATGTGTTGTGGATAAGTTGCATACAGACTGCATTACATGCCCACAGATGTAACGGATGTTGCATTACATATGACAAGTCTTTTGTTTTTGCTTCTTTTTGTTACATTTGCACTTCTAAGAGGCATCGTTATTATGCCACTGTTGTTATATCATTATTTTCACTGATGCTCACTGTTTAGTTTTGACTGCTGTTTAGCTTTGAAGCACCTTTCTTGTAATAAAAATGAAGAAACATTTGCTGTGGCTTTAGTGTATTTTCTTTGTGTACTAGTACATCTGATTTGAAATGGAATTTAGAAGGCACATTTGCTATAGATTTGTATGTATGCAATGTACTTTTGTGATAAAGCCAGTGGAATGCATAACCCTCAATAATTAGGTTGAAAAGACCTTTAAAAATTATGTTGGCTTCACCTCTTATAATAAAGTTACAGTTACAAAAACATGTCAGCCTAGCATATTTACAATGATGTCACTCAACAAATCCATCGTAACTTTAACATGTTCGTTCAACATGTTTGATTTAGGTGTGGGTGACCCGATTTAATGGGGTAGGAACAACTATATTTTATATGATTCACTCAACAAAACAATGGCTTGCTAAATGAGCCCGTTATAATTGGGTGGAAATACTTTCCATAATTTTTATGGTCCACCAACAAATTATTTTTTTGAGTGGTAAACATATTGACATCAGGTATCACTTTGTCCGTGAAGCTGTCAATGATGGGAAAGTGATAATGGAGTACTGTCCCACTGT
Source organism: Odontamblyopus lacepedii (assembly GCA_034769755.1). Taxonomy (NCBI): domain Eukaryota; kingdom Metazoa; phylum Chordata; class Actinopteri; order Gobiiformes; family Gobiidae; genus Odontamblyopus; species Odontamblyopus lacepedii. The sequence goes on along the minus strand of CM068361.1, from coordinate 7,249,278 downwards.
CAATATGGTCGCAGATGCTATGACTAAGCCAGTGACACAGTTCAAAATGAAAGGACTCATGAAATTTATGTTTGGTGATTGAGGGTGTGATTTACACCCAGAAACGAGGGGAATGACCAATGACATGTTTGTACTAATATATGTTAACTGTTACATTGGCATTTTATTTGAGTTTATTTTTGATATCTTTTTGTTGTAAGTTTTCTTTCTTTGAATTCATTATCTGAAGAGGTTGAGATCAAGTGGGGGTGTTAAGGGGCGTGATCTCACACGAGTTAGGTCACTACGCACTACGTTCTGTTTTCTATATGTACATGTTACGCCAATAAATTTTTTCTCTCTTCCGGGGTTACCGAAAACTGATGTGAACGTGTCACTTATCCTCTTTGAACATTATTATTCACTCCTTAATGAAGAGAAATGGCTCGGCCGAAAGTAAGCATTCTGAGACAATGTATGCAATCCTGACTTTAGAAGTAAAAACTTGTTAAAACTACACTGTGTGGAGACTTCTCATGCTAAAATTACATGATTTGAGGCTTAAACATGCTGATAAATAGAATTTTGTGGCCAGGATAGCCCTATGGCTTCTATGCATTATAATGCATTTTGGCTGAACATAAAAAGTGAAGTTGTGGAAAAACTACAAATGATATCAATGCCATTTTTCTTCTGTGGCTTTGGGATCTATACAAAATACATTTAGAATCTTGGTTCTATCTCCTTCTATGCTAAAGTTATAACCGTTATTATCTTTTTATGCCCGCAAATTGCTTTTCAGGGCACAATAAGCATTCTGAGACAATGTATGCAATCCTGACTTTAGAAGTAAAAACTTCTTAAAGCTACACTGTGTGGAGGCTTCTCATGCTAAAATTACATGATTTGAGGCTTAAGCATGCTGATAAATAGAATGTTGTGTTCAGGATAGCCCTATGGCTTCTATGCGTTACAATGCATTCTGTGCCCTTACAACCACTAACACACTGAAAACAGCCCTTACAACCACTAACACACTGAAAACAGACCTTATAACCACCAACACACTGAAAACAGCCCTTACAACCACCAACACACTGAAAACAGACCTTATAACCACCAACACACTGAAAACAGCCCTTACAACCACTAACACACTGAAAACAGCCCTTACAACCACCAACACACTGAAAACAGCCCTTATAACCACTAACACACTGAAAACAGCCCTTACAACCACCAACACACTGAAAAAAGCCCTTACAACCACCAACACACTGAAAACAGCCCTTATAACCACTAACTCATTCAAAACAGCCCTTATAACCACCAACACACTGAAAACAGCCCTTACAACCACCAACACACTTAAAACAGCCCTTATAACCACCAATACACTGAAAACAGCCCTTACAACCACCAACACACTGAAAAAGCCCTTACAACCACCAACACACTGAAAACAGCCCTTATAACCACTAACTCATTCAAAACAGCCCTTATAACCACCAACACACTGAAAACAGCCCTTACAACCACCAACACACTTAAAACAGCCCTTATAACCACCAACACACTGAAAACAGGCCTTATAACCACCAACACACTGAAAACAGCCCTTACAACCACCAACACACTGAAAACAGCCCTAATAACCACTAACACACTGAAAACAGCCCTTACAACCACCAACACACTGAAAACAGACCTTATAACCACCAACACACTGAAAACAGCCCTTATAACCACTAACACACTGAAAACAGCCCTTACAACCACCAACACACTGAAAACAGCCCTTATAACCACTAACACACTGAAAACAGCCCTTATAACCACCAATACACTGAAAACAGCCCTTACAACCGCCAACACACTGAAAAAAGCCCTTACAACCACCAACACACTGAAAACAGCCCTTATAACCACCAACACACTGAAAACAGCCCTTACAACCACCAACACACTAAAAACAGCCCTTACAACCACTAACACACTGAAAACAGCCCTTACAACCACTAACACACTGAAAACAGCCATTTTTACCACTAACTCATTCAAAACAGCCCTTACAACCACCAACACACTGAAAACACCCCTTACAACCACCAACACACTGAAAACAGCCCTTATAACCACCAACACACTGAAAACAGCCCTTATAACCACCAACACACTGAAAACAGCCCTTAGAACCACTAACACACTGAAAACAGCCCTTACAACCACCAACACACTGAAAACAGCCCTTAGAACCACTAACACACTGAAAACAGCCCTTACAACCACCAACACACTGAAAACAGCCCTTTTAACCACTAACTCATTCAAAACAGCCCTTACAACCACCAACACACTGAAAACAGCCCTTACAACCACTAACAGACTGAAAACAGCCCTTATAATCACCAACACACTGAAAACAGCCCTTACAACCACCAACACACTGAAAACAGCCCTTACAACCACTAACACACTGAAAACAGCCCTTATAACCACTAACTCATTCAAAACAGCCTTTACAACCACCAACACACTGAAAACAGACCTTATAACCACCAACACACTGAAAACAGCCCTTATAACCACTAACACACTGAAAACAGCCCTTACAACCACCAACACACTGAAAACAGCCCTTATAACCACTAACACACTGAAAACAGCCCTTATAACCACCAATACACTGAAAACAGCCCTTACAACCACCAACACACTGAAAAAAGCCCTTACAACCACCAACACACTGAAAACAGCCCTTATAACCACTAACTCATTCAAAACAGCCCTTATAACCACCAACACACTTAAAACAGCCCTTATAACCACCAATACACTGAAAACAGCCCTTACAACCACCAACACACTGAAAAAAGCCCTTACAACCACCAACACACTGAAAACAGCCCTTATAACCACCAACACACTGAAAACAGCCCTTATAACCACCAACACACTGAAAACAGCCCTTATAACCACCAACACACTGAAAACAGCCCTTACAACCACTAACACACTGAAAACAGCCCTTACAACCACTAACACACTGAAAACAGCCCTTGCAACCACCAACACACTGAAAACAGCCCTTATAACCACTAACTCATTCAAAACAGCCCTTACAACCACTAACACACTGAAAACAGCCCTTACAACTACCAACACACTGAAAACAGCCCTTATAAACACCAACACACTGAAAACAGCCCTCAGCCCTTACAACCACTAACACACACACTGAAAACAGCCCTTACAACCACCAACAAACTGAAAACAGCCCTTACAACCACCAACACACTGAAAACAGCCCTTATAACCACCAACAAAATACAAAAGTTACAATTGATGAATGAGATTGAGAAAGATTGTCAATATGCACCAGTAAAAATATTTGAGGATAATCAGGGAACAATCGCTTTGTCAAAAAACCCGGTCTGTCGCCAAAGATGCTACAAATAATGGAAGAAAAGGTATGCAATCCTTTAGGTACTTCTACGCAGAAAACACAAGCTCTGTGTAATCTATTGGACTCTCAGTAATTTGTCTCCAGGCTGTCATTCAGTCCTTTCCTCAATTTACTTGGCAGTCTTGAGCAAATCTGATGATGTGAAGAAGTATGGTTATGACCAAGTTTTGCATCCACTGCTTGAGGATTTAAAAACCCTTGAGCAAGATGGAATTTTTGTTCCTTTGCTCGGCAAGTGTGTTAAAGGCACAGTTCTTGTAGTTCTTGCTGATAACCTCGGTGCTCACAGTATTGCAGGTTTTAATGAAAGCTTTACGGCAGGGCACATATGCCGTTTCTGCACTGCAACACGAAAAGATATCCAATCACAAGTCGTGAGATCGGGGTCATTCCCTCTGAGAACCAAGCACCTACATGAAGCATGTGGGCTCTGCCCAGCAGGATGGGTCAAGCTGTTTGGGTGTGAAAGGACCGTGTGTATTCACTAAGAACCTTGCTCACTTTAATGTTCTCTCAGGTTACCCCCCTGATATCATGCATGATGTTTTCGAAGGTGTTGTGCCTGTGGAGCTTGCACACTGCTTGTCAGTGTTGATATCCAAGAAATATTTCAGTCTTGAGCAGCTCAACAAATCCATTCTTGGTTTTCCGTATAAGTGGTCAGACAAGACGAACAAGCCTCATGCAGTTCCACAGAAACTCTCCAAAACAATTGGGGGAAATGCCCATGAAAACTGGGCCCTGCTAAGATTCCTCCCATTCATCATTGGGCATCTGGTGCCAGAGGGTGAAAAGGCTTGGCAAATTCTGATGGATTTAAAAGATGTCGTTGAGCTTTTGGTTGCTCCAACACACACTGGGGAATCCATTGCTTACCTTGAGTGCAAAATTTCAGAGCATCGCAAAAGATACCAACAACTCTTTCCTCATGTGCAGCTTCTACCCAAGCATCATTACTTGGAGCACTATCCTGTACTCATCAGGAAATTCGGTCCTCGTGTTAGTCTCTGGACCACGCGCTTCGAGGCGAAGCACAGTTTCTTTAAGCAGGTCATTCGACATTCAAACTGCTTCAAAAATGTGCCCCTTACGTTAGCTGTCAAGCACCAGCTCATGATATCATATCACATGAGAGCATCAAGTTTTGAAAAACCTGCTTTTGAGATCACAGGTGTCTCAACTGTTCCTGTCAATGTTCTAAAGAATGAAATCATGGAGAACATTGATCAGATGTTTCCTGGCACAAGAGAGATACACATGACTAAATCTGTGTTAGCCAATGGTGTACGTTTCAGAAAGGGCATGATTGTAGCTCATGGGTCTACAAGTTGTCTACCTGAGTTCAGACAGATTGATCACATTTTTGTCATAAGAGAGAGACTTGTGTTTGTAGTCAAGCGACTTTCTAGTTTGTATAGTGAGCACCACAGAGCCTTTGAGCTCATGGCATGTCCAACCAATGAGACAGATCTGATTGAGTTTAATGATTTGGCAGATGACTACCCTCTGGCAGACTACCACATTGGATCACTGAGAATGGTGATCCTCAAAAGACATATAAGTGTTTAAGGTGTGTTAAGATTCAAATGTAAATTAACATAACATGGGTGTTGGTGGGTGGGTGGTATGTGCGTTTGTATATGTAGTGTGGTGTACAAACTGTACCAGTCAAGTTTCAAACTTTTGACTGGTATTTATATTATATGCATATTTATGTAATATGTGTAATTATGTCTTAACTGCATAATTCAATTGCGTAATTACAAAGTCATTGACTTTCTCATATTTAATGGGTGAAATGTTTTCTTTTCTGATTTTCAGAGTGATGAGAAATGGCTGCTTCCGTAAAGCTGAGAATTATACTTGGGGAAAACAATTCCCAGAGACTGATCTTACCGGATGGGCTTCCAGCAACTGTTCCTGAGCTTGTTGACCACATAAAGCGAGAGTGTGGCGTGCAGACTGACTTCAGGCTTCAATTCATGGATGCTGAGTTTGGCAATGATTTTACCAACTTGACGTCTATGTCAGAGATTGAGGACAAAAGTACCATAAAGCTAATCTTTGAGTATGGCCTGCCTGCCACTCCACACCGTCCCCACTCAACTCCTGTTACATCATGCTGTAGTGATGACTCATTTGCCTCATATGACACCGACATTTTGACATCTCGGGAGAGTGCCGCCTCAAGATCGTCTGGGTGGCCTGTTGTTTTTGATGTTCCCAAATTCCCATATGATTGTGAGCTGCAGCTTGAAAAAGCCAATTCTGCATTCAAAGCAAATGGAACTTTGCTTGACCCTGACATAAGACTTAAAACTGCTATTCTGGACGGTTTGGCAGAAGCAATTGTGCGGTACAAAGTATACCCCACTGATGGCGAGTTTGAAGATGGAGCAGAAGCCCTTGTGTCATCACATCCATGTTTAAGGGAACCAGGCTCTGCCACTGGATATGCTGGCTGGAAAGTTAGTTTGAAATATAAGCTTGCCAACTACAGAAGGAAGCTCAAGCGACTTGGATGCCCAGAGGTCGAAGTAAATTCCTTAACCAATAAACCTGCAGAGAAGACCAGTCCTGCTTCAGGAGTGAAGAAAGCCCGTAAAGCTGAAGTCAATTACTGTCCCTCCTACCCATCAGGTGAATCTGCAGACACACTTGAAAAGATGAGGGAGACCCTCATTTCGGAAGTTAAGAAAAAGAACAATGAGGACACAGTGACTGCAATGATGACCAAGACCTTTGCTCATAGAAGGCAAGAAATTATTCGAGATGCCCCCATGATTGCTGTTATTAAAACCAGATGGCCAGCTCTTTTCAGTGTGCAAGAGGTAAATGATTATTATATTATATTTTTCATCTTACTTTAATTCAAAAATAGTTTGGAAACATTGAGTTATTTCTCGTTTATAATGACACTAATTGCTGTGGTAAACTTCTTTCAACCCTTTTTGTCACCTTTTGCCTCAAGACATAATTTATAAGTATTGTACTTGTGGTTATTAAGCAATATCGCAAAATTTGTGGCACCTAAACATGTTTCCAAACTATTTTTCAGGATTTGGTGGTGAATTATGTTTATGTATTGGTAAGTTAACGCATTGAAATTTCTCTGTACCCTTTTTCAAGTTAAGCGCAGCGTTCAAGAGGATCACAACCGGCGGTTTGCTGCCTAAGGTCTTCTCTGAGCTGGATGGTCACTCTTGAAACTTCTCCAGGTCTTTGGCAAGAAGGGTGGTGTGCAGGGAAGAAAGATAAAGAGGATCTTGATACCCATGACCCAGGTAAAACAAAGGGAATACTGCCAAACACATTACTGTTATGTTGACGCTTGAAGAGGAAATTTTATGGAGATGAGAGAAGTAGGATATCTTGGAAAGTGGAGAAAGTTTTGCATTTTAAGAATGTGATTACAATTCAGACATTTGAAAGATTTGACAAAGTGAACTCAAATAACTTAACTCGCTTAACAATCCAGACTATGCTGTTTTTCCACTGCAAGTTCATAGCATAGCACAGCACCTCTCCGTGAAACTGCTTCTCCATTTCAGCTGAATTGTATAGTTTCTCCTGATTCGTAGTGGGGTCAATTGGGGTCAGCTCTAAACTCATTCTCTTCAGCTCAGTTGAAGACCACACTTAAATTCAGGTAAAGCAATAGGCGCTGTTGCTGCAGTGCTCTTTGTTGTTTTGTTTCTGGGTTTGATTCTTATGTCTGTCTGCTTGCGATTCCTGTGAAGTGACAACAGACAAATCGGTGGAATGCAGTCGGCAGATGTTGCATTTTTATAGTATCTCATCAGCTCATTTGGAACCAGGGCTGAGCAGGTGCCAAAATTGTACCAGGGGCTAGTGGAAAAGTGTCAAAGTTGTGCCGTGCTGTGCAATACTCTATATACCACTCTACACTACCACTGCCAGTACCTACTCTCCTGTATTTTGAGAGGGTTTCCAATACCTCTCCTCTGTATATCTATCATTGATGGAGATTAAGTAGGTTACATTTGGAGGAAATGTCATTTGTTTAATGTGGTATTATTTGTGACATTTAGGTTGGTTAAAATGGTTTTCTGCATGTTTTTGCGGCCCACATACTGAGACTGACAACATCGATGTGAAAAGAGAGTGCATCCTCAAGGCGCTGGTGGTCTACCTGAATGAAGAGCCGGACAAAGTGGTGAAAGAACGCCTGGTATGTAATTAACTTTAATTATTTACATCATAAATGTGAGATTCTGCAGGTGGTGTCCACATGTTTTGTTCAACTTTGCATTTTGCTAGTCCCTCTCCTACCATAAGGTGGTGTCCATCACCCACTGAAGTCGCTGAGGTAGTCTTCTCATCCAAAATGCCACATCAATGTGAGCTGTGGCCTCGTGTGGATGTCGGGCACCCGTACCCTCATGAAGTCTGCCTTTGAGCAGAAGCATGCACATCAGTAGCCTTCAAAACTCATTTAGCAGTGCTTTTCCTGTGCTGCCTGGCACAAGGAAGATTATGATCCCACTGCTGGGGATCCTAATGACCCCTCCACATCTCCTGGTGTACTGACGTGTCCTGGTACTTCGACCAAGCTCTGGACACTGTCCTGGAAGACACAGCAAACCCACCCACTTGATGTGACATCTTGGATGAGAAACACTACCTGAGTGACTTCAGTGGGTGATTAACACTGCTTTATGGTTCCTCTAGGACTGAGGGAACTGACAATGTGAACAAAAAAGATGAAAAAAGAGATGGTCTGTGGATCCCACCTGCAGAATAATGTATTTTGGTTATTGCCCTTTTGCTTGTTCAATTTGCACAACAGTAGGCAAAATGTATTTATCAGTGCAGCTTCCTAACAGGTGGATTGTATGAGTTACATTGAGCCGTTTTGGTGTTCCTTTATGCTTTTGCAGAGTATATTGTAGATCACACATTATGTTGATTAAATGTCTACTGTGCATTAACCAAATGCCCTATTTAATCTCTATGATTTCTATGGTTTCATTTACGTTTTCAGGACTCTGATATTGATGGCGGACAAGCTATAATGGAGACGGTGTTTGGCGTACTTGGGATTCGCAGAGAAGGTGCAGAGGTTGGTGAGGGTCCAGCGGATGTTCTCATCATATTAGAGGGTAGAGGTCCTCAACGATCTCAGTAATGTTCCAGTGGCAATTGCAATGCTGTTTGCTTTAGTTTATGCTCTCAATGTCAGCTACCCTCCAGAGTGGAAATATACATTTGAAGCTCTGCAGAAACTCTTCATGGGGCTTGATGGCCAGAGATTGTCTAAGAAACTGCAGGTACTGAAAACCCTACTTGCTCGTTGATGTGTTGTGGATAAGTTGCATACAGACTGCATTACATGCCCACAGATGTAACGGATGTTGCATTACATATGACAAGTCTTTTGTTTTTGCTTCTTTTTGTTACATTTGCACTTCTAAGAGGCATCGTTATTATGCCACTGTTGTTATATCATTATTTTCACTGATGCTCACTGTTTAGTTTTGACTGCTGTTTAGCTTTGAAGCACCTTTCTTGTAATAAAAAATGAAGAAACATTTGCTGTGGCTTTAGTGTATTTTCTTTGTGTACTAGTACATCTGATTTGAAATGGAATTTAGAAGGCACATTTGCTATAGATTTGTATGTATGCAATGTACTTTTGTGATAAAGCCAGTGGAATGCATAACCCTCAATAATTAGGTTGAAAAGACCTTTAAAAATTATGTTGGCTTCACCTCTTATAATAAAGTTACAGTTACAAAAACATGTCAGCCTAGCATATTTACAATGATGTCACTCAACAAATCCATCGTAACTTTAACATGTTCGTTCAACATGTTTGATTTAGGTGTGGGTGACCCGATTTAATGGGGTAGGAACAACTATATTTTATATGATTCACTCAACAAAACAATGGCTTGCTAAATGAGCCCGTTATAATTGGGTGGAAATACTTTCCATAATTTTTTTATGTTCCCCCAACAAATTATTTTTTTGAGTGGTAAACATATTGACATCAGGTATCACTTTGTCCGTGAAGCTGTCAATGATGGGAAAGTGATAATGGAGTACTGTCCCACTGTCAATATGGTCGCAGATGCTATGACTAAGCCAGTGACACAGTTCAAAATGAAAGGACTCATGAAATTTATGTTTGGTGATTGAGGGTGTGATTTACACCCAGAAACGAGGGGAATGACCAATGACATGTTTGTACTAATATATGTTAACTGTTACATTGGCATTTTATTTGAGTTTATTTTTGATATCTTTTTGTTGTAAGTTTTCTTTCTTTGAATTCATTATCTGAAGAGGTTGAGATCAAGTGGGGGTGTTAAGGGGCGTGATCTCACACGAGTTAGGTCACTACGCACTACGTTCTGTTTTCTATATGTACATGTTACGCCAATAAATTTTTCTCTCTTCCGGGTTACCGAAAACTGATGTGAACGTGTCACTTATCCTCTTTGAACATTATTATTCACTCCTTAATGAAGAGAAATGGCTCGGCCGAAAGTAAGCATTCTGAGACAATGTATGCAATCCTGACTTTAGAAGTAAAAACTTGTTAAAACTACACTGTGTGGAGACTTCTCATGCTAAAATTACATGATTTGAGGCTTAAACATGCTGATAAATAGAATTTTGTGGCCAGGATAGCCCTATGGCTTCTATGCATTATAATGCATTTTGGCTGAACATAAAAAGTGAAGTTGTGGAAAAACTACAAATGATATCAATGCCATTTTTGCTGTGCAAGTAGGGCTTTGGGACCTGTACAAAATACATTTGGAATCTTGGTTCTATCTCGTTCTATGCTAAAGTTATAACCGTTATTATCTTTTTATGCCCGCAAATTGCTTTTCAGCGCATAATAAGCATTCTGAGACAATGTATGGAATCCTGACTTTAGAAGTAAAAACTTCTTAAACCTACAAGTAATTTTAGCGTGGAGGCTTGTCATGCTAAAATTATATGATTTTTGTCTTAAACATGCTGATAAATAGAATTTTGTGGCCAGGATAGCCCTATGGCTTCTATGCATTATAATGCATTTTGGCTGAACATAAAAAGTGAAGTTGTGGAAAAACTACAAGTGATATCAATGCCATTTTTCTTCTGTACATAGGGCTTTGGGACCTATACAAAATACATTTAGAATCTTGGTTCTATCTCCTTCTATGCTAAAGTTATAACCGTTATTATCTTTTTATGCCCGCAAATTACTTTTCAGGGCACAATAAGCATTCTGAGACAATGTATGCAATCCTGACTTTAGAAGTAAAAACTTCTTAAAGGTACACTGTGTGGAGGCTTCTCATGCTAAAATTACATGATTTGAGGCTTAAGCATGCTGATAAATAGAATTTTGTGTTCAGGATAGCCCTATGGCTTCTATGCGTTACAATGCATTCTGTCTGACCATAAGTGAATTTGTGGAAAAAACTACAAAAGATGTCAATGCCATTTTTGCTGGGCAAGTAGGGCTTTGGAACCTGTACAAAATACATTTAGAATCTTAGTTCTATCTCGTTCCATGCTAAAGTTATAACCGTTATTATCTTTTTTATGGCCGCAAATTGCTTTTCAGCGCATAATAAGCATTCTGAGACAATGTATGCAATCCTGACTTTAGAAGTAAAAACTTGTTAAACCTACAAGTAATTTTAGCATGGAGGCTTGTCATGCTAAAATTACATGATTTTTGTCTTAAACATGCTGATAAATAGAATTTTGTGGCCAGGATAGCCCTATGGCTTCTATGCATTATAATGCATTTTGGCTGAACATAAAAAGTGAAGTTGTGGAAAAACTACAAATGATTTAATGCCATTTTTGCTGTGCAAGTAGGGCTTTGGGACCTGTACAAAATACATTTGGAATCTTGGTTCTATCTCGTTCTATGCTAAAGTTATAACCGTTATCATCTTTTTATGGCCGCAAATTGCTTTTCAGCGCATAATAAGCATTCTGAGACAATGTATGCAATCCTGACTTTAGAAGTAAAAACTTGTTAAAACTACACTGTGTGGAGGCTTCTCATGCTAAAATTACATGATTTGAGGCTTAAGCATGCTGATAAATAGAATTTTGTGGCCAGGATAGCCCTATGGCTTCTATGCGTTACAATGCATTGCCGAAATGCTGAAGAGAAATTGAGTGACGGACTATTAATTGCCATGATACTAAAGGGATTACCGCCGACATCGTCTGTTACAACAGCGGAGAGAAGGGACACATGTCCAGGGCAGGTCCTAACGAACCACAAGAGAAACAATGGTGCCGCCATTGCAGGAGCGCGACGCATAAAGAAACACAGTGCCGCCGCAAAAGAAAAGACGACGTGAAACAGGTGGCTGATGAACAAAGTGAGCAACACGCATATGTATTTAAAGCGAGCCACCCCAGCCTGGCGGATTGAAACATGGAGCACACGACACTGGAGCAACGTCACACATTATTACAGACATCGGAAAGTTCAGAAAATTTGACTCCACGTTCCAGCCCGAAAAGCACTTCATCGAATTGGCGGACGGCACCAGAACCAACGGCGTGGCACTGAAGAGGGGGGACGCGGAGGTGAACCTGGTGAGCCGAGAGGGAAGGACGGTAAAAGCCACACTGAAAGATGCGCTGTTCATCCCCACGTATCCCCAAGACATCTTCTCAGTGAAAGCAGCGACAGCCAACGGAGCTTCAATCAAGTTTCAACAAGGCCATGATGAACACATTCATGAGAGTGGTACTGAGTTCAACATAGTTGAACACAATAGATTGTATTACTTGAACACTGTAAGTAATGAAAGTAATGAAACTGGTGATTTTGCAATGGTTGTTATGACATTCAGACCTGGCATGAAATACTAGGTCACTGCAATTATGATGATCTTTCCAGGTTGCAGGATGTGGTAGAGGGAATGCAGATAAAAGGAAAATTTGACAAATCCAAACTTAGCTGTGAGACCTGCACAAAGGGTAAATTTGTCCAAAGCAGGAACCGAGAACCAGATAGCTATGCGAAAGCACCACTTGAGCTCATTCACACAGATTTAGCTGGTCCAATTGACCCAGTGGCAAAAGATGGGTTCAAATATGCTCTAGCCTTTACAGATGACTATTCAAGCACAGTGTTTGTGTACTTCTTGAAAGCTAAGAGTGACACCACAAAGGCCACAGAGCGATTTCTTGCCGATGTATCCCCATATGATAGGGTAAAGTGCATTCGATCGGATAATGGCACTGAATTCACAGGACAGGAATTTCAGTCGTTGCTGTCGAAGAATAGTATTAGATATGAGTCCTCTGCACCATATTCGCCACATCAAAATGGCACAGCAGAGAGGAATTGGCGCACATTTTTTGATAGGGCAAGATGCATGTTGATTGAGAGCAATTTGCCCAAAGAGCTCTGGACATATGCTGTGATGACTGCTGCAATAATACGCAACAGGTGCTTTAACAATAGGATGAAGCAGACACCATACTACTTACTTACAGGGAAGAAACCAAATTTGTCTTGGATGAGACCTTTCGGATCCGTGTGCTATGCATACAAACACGACAAGAAGAAGTTAGACTCAAGATGTGATAAGGGAGTGTTTGTGGGTTATGACAAAAATAGCCCCTCATATCTAATCTACTATCCTGACACACGAAAAGTTTTCAAACATCGATTGGTGAGGTTTGTTACAGAGAGGGTAGCTGAAAAGGGAACCCAGACAGACACAATGATGAATGGTTTTACTGAGAGAATATATGTGTCACCCAGAGCCAGTGTAGATGACAAGACAAGGTAGGGGGTTCAGAAGATACCCAGGGAACTTCTGACAGTCCCCTGAAGAAATCCAAGTTGAAGGGAATGAACCACGTTACCCTAGGAGAGACAGGAGAGCACCTCTGTATCTCTCAGAATATGTCACAGATGCTCAATCTGATGACCAGGTGTCGATCAGTATTGATTTTTGCGACAGGATGTGTGATGTGCCACAGACATATAAGGAAGCTATGAGTTCACCAAAAGCTGAAGTATGGGCAAAAGCCATGCAGGAGGAAATGGATTCTTTGAAGGAAAATGATACATTCACCCTGACCACCCTACCAGAGGGTAAACATGAAGTGGGGGGGAAGATGGGTTTATGCCATTAACACAAATGCAGATCAGGCAGAAGCCTATAAGGTCAGGTATGTAGCCAAAGGTTACAATCAGGTGATGGGTATAGACTACAAGGAGACTTTTTCTCCAACTGCCAACTTAACGTCAGTTAGGATCCTGATGCAAATGGCTGCACAATATGATCTTAAATTGTAGGGCTGCAGCTATCGATTATTACAGTAATCGATTATTCTGTCGATTATTTAGTTTGAATAATCGAGTAATCGTTTGTTATTGTCGTAGACAAAGTAGACATACTTTGCACATGTTAAGTACACACCACGTGCACTGACAGATACACGTGTTTTGGACATGAAAAACGTAATTATCGCGAGGCTAAGGTTGATTTACCTCGCGGTTTCTTTTCCACTTGATGTAATGTACGGGGCTTTCTGTTTAGATGTTGTAGCATCAGTGTTGAGAAGGTGACTTTTAAAATGTAATCCCCTACAGATTACAGATTACATTACCATAAATGTAGTTTGTGACGTAATCAATTAAATTACTTAAAGTGAGTAACGTAATCTGAATACTTCGGATTACTTGATATTGTCATGATTTTTAAAACTACATAAATGTAGCAACCAACTCCTGCAAATTCTTGTTTGGTTTTAGACCTGGATTAGTCCTGGTTTTAGATCTGATTTAGATCTGATTTAGACCTGGTTTAGACCTGGTTTAGTCCTGGTGCGAGTTCTGGTTTAGAGGCGCACAGGAGGAAGCGCTCCACGGAGTGTACGCGACAAGACACAATCCACGCGCAGAGTGCGCGGGCGACGGGGATGAGGAGCGTGCGGGCGCATCGGTGATGCGGGGTGAGGAGCGTACCGCATCACCATACATCCATGGGCGCCGCGCTGTTTTGTGTACAGTGAAGTGCAGTGGTCGTGCGGAAACTTTACCTCTACCACAAAAGGTTCCGGCCACCGCCGAGCGTATGAAAATAAAACGAAGCATCGAGGCAAAAAAAAAAAATCGATGCATTTTTCTAATCAATTTAATCGATTAACTCGATGAATCTTTCAGCCCTATTAAATTGCATCAGATGGATGTCAAGACCGCATACTTGCATGCGCCTATTGATTGTGATGTATACATGGAACAACCAGAAGGATTTGAAGTGAAATCTGTCACAGGTGAAAAATTGGTCTGTAAACTGAACAAGTCACTTTATGGCCTGAAACCATCCGGCAGAAACTGGAACAAAATGCTAAGTGATTACTTGACAAATAATGGATTTGTGCAAAACCCTGCAGATCACTGTGTGTATACAAAACAATCTGGAAAAGAAAGAGCAATACTGGTCATTTGGGTTGATGATTTACTTATTGCTGCTAGTAGTGATGATTTACTGAATGACGTGAAGAAGACACTTGCTATGAAATTTAACATGAAGGATCTTGGAAATAATAAGCATTCTGGTAATGACCAAAAGGACAAGATCGCGGCCGAAATGAGTTTCCTCCGCAGAGTGGCCGGACACTCCCTTAGAGATAGGGTGAGGAGCTCGGTCACACGGGAGGAGCTCGGAGTAGAGTCGCTGCTCCTCCACGTCGAGAGTAGCCAGCTGAGGTGGCTCCGGCATCTGGTCCAGATGCCTCCTGGACGCCTCCCTCGGGAGGTGTTCCGGGCATGTCCCACCGGTAGGAGGCCCCGGGGCTGGCCTGGGAACACCTCGGGGTCCGTCCGGAGGAGCTGGAGGAAGTGGCTGGGGAGTAGGAAGCTTGGGAGCCCCTGCTTAGACTGCTGCCCCCGCGACCCGGCCCCGGATAAGCGGAAGAAGATGGATGGAAGATGGATGGATGGATCTTGGAAAATTGAAACATTTCTTAGGAATTGATTTTGAGCAGAATGATGGAATGGTGAAAATGAACCAGACAAGGTACATATCAAAGGTACTTGAAAGATTTGGAATGTCACAATGTAAACCTAGATTAACCCCATGTGAACAGAAAACTGAACATGACTATGATGCTGGTCCTGTTGATGCCAAAGTTTACCGTGAGGTTGTAGGCAGTCTGATTTACATAATGACGTGTACAAGGCCTGATTTAAGTTGGGTTGTGAGTAAGTTGTCACAACACCTGTCTGAGCCTACTGAACAACATTGGGTGATTGCTAAACATGTAATGAGATATTTGAAAGGTACATTAAACCGTGAATTGTGCTACAGGAAAAGTGAGACAAACGTGAAGCTTGTAGCTTATAGTGATTCTGATTGGGCTGCAGATTTACATGATCGGAGAAGCACAACAGGCTATTGCTTTAGCCTAACTGAGGATGGTCCACTGATTTCATGGAAATCTAAAAAGCAGACTACTGTGGCTTTATCTACTTGTGAAGCAGAGTACATGGCATTGGCTGCGACCACGCAAGAGAGTTTGTATCTTATACAATTGATGAATGAGATTGAGAAAGATTGTCAATATGCACCAGTAAAAATATTTGAGGATAATCAGGGAACAATCGCTTTGTCAAAAAACCCGGTCTGTCGCCAAAGATGCTACAAATAATGGAAGAAAAGGTATGCAATCCTTTAGGTACTTCTCGCAGAAAACACAAGCTCTGTGCAATCTATTGGACTCTCAGTAATTTGTCTCCAGGCTGTCATTCAGTCCTTTCCTCAATTTACTTGGCAGTCTTGAGCAAATCTGATGATGTGAAGAAGTATGGTTATGACCAAGTTTTGCATCCACTGCTTGAGGATTTAAAAACCCTTGAGCAAGATGGAATTTTTGTTCCTTTGCTCGGCAAGTGTGTTAAAGGCACAGTTCTTGTAGTTCTTGCTGATAACCTCGGTGCTCACAGTATTGCAGGTTTTAATGAAAGCTTTACGGCAGGGCACATATGCCGCTTTCTGCACTGCAACACGAAAAGATATCCAATCACAAGACGTAAGATCGGGGTCATTCCCTCTGAGAACCAAACACCTACATGAAACACATGTGGGCTCTGCCCAGCAGGATGGAGTCAAGCTGTTTGGGTGTGAAAGGACCGTGTGTATTCACTAAGAACCTTGCTCACTTTAATGTTCTCTCAGGTTACCCCCCTGATATCATGCATGATGTTTTCGAAGGTGTTGTGCCTGTGGAGCTTGCACACTGCTTGTCAGTGTTGATATCCAAGAAATATTTCAGTCTTGAGCAGCTCAACAAATCCATTCTTGGTTTTCCGTACAAGTGGTCAGACAAGACGAACAAGCCTCATGCAATTCCACAGAAACTCTCCAAAACAATTGGGGAAATGCCCATGAAAACTGGGCCCTGCTAAGATTCCTCCCATTCATCATTGGGCATCTGGTGCCAGAGGGTGAAAAGGCTTGGCAAATTCTGATGGATTTAAAAGATGTCGTTGAGCTTTTGGTTGCTCCAACACACACTGGGGAATCCATTGCTTACCTTGAGTGCAAAATTTCAGAGCATCGCAAAAGATACCAACAACTCTTTCCTCATGTGCAGCTTCTACCCAAGCATTATTACTTGGAGCACTATCCTGTACTCATCAGGAAATTCGGTCCTCTTGTTAGTCTCTGGACCACGCGCCGAGGCGAAGCACAGTTTCTTTAAGCAGGTCATTCGACATTCAAACTGCTTCAAAAATGTGCCCCTTACGTTAGCTGTCAAGCACCAGCTCATGATATCATATCACATGAGAGCATCAAGTTTTGAAAAACCTGCTTTTGAGATCACAGGTGTCTCAACTGTTCCTGTCAATGTTCTAAAGAATGAAATCATGGAGAACATTGATCAGATGTTTCCTGGCACAAGAGAGATACACATGACTAAATCTGTGTTAGCCAATGGTGTACGTTTCAGAAAGGGCATGATTGTAGCTCATGGGTCTACAAGTTGTCTACCTGAGTTCAGACAGATTGATCACATTTTTGTCATAAGAGCGAGACTTGTGTTTGTAGTCAAGCGACTTTCTAGTTTGTATAGTGAGCACCACAGAGCCTTTGAGCTCATGGCATGTCCAACCAATGAGACAGATCTGATTGAGTTTAATGATTTGGCAGATGACTACCCTCTGGCAGACTACCACATTGGATCACTGAGAATGGTGATCCTCAAAAGACATATAAGTGTTTAAGGTGTGTTAAGATTCAAATGTAAATTAACATAACATGGGTGTTGGTGGGTGGGTGGTATGTGCGTTTGTATATGTAGTGTGGTGTACAAACTGTACCAGTCAAGTTTCAAACTTTTGACTGGTATTTATATTATATGCATATTTATGTAATATGTGTAATTATGTCTTAACTGCATAATTCAATTGCGTAATTACAAAGTCATTGACTTTCTCATATTTAATGGGTGAAATGTTTTCTTTTCTGATTTTCAGAGTGATGAGAAATGGCTGCTTCCGTAAAGCTGAGAATTATACTTGGGGAAAACAATTCCCAGAGACTGATCTTACCAGATGGGCTTCCAGCAACTGTTCCTGAGCTTGTTGACCACATAAAGCGAGAGTGTGGCGTGCAGACTGACTTCAGGCTTCAATTCATGGATGCTGAGTTTGGCAATGATTTTACCAACTTGACGTCTATGTCAGAGATTGAGGACAAAAGTACCATAAAGCTAATCTTTGAGTATGGCCTGCCTGCCACTCCACACCGTCCCCACTCAACTCCTGTTACATCATGCTGTAGTGATGACTCATTTGCCTCATATGACACCGACATTTTGACATCTCGGGAGAGTGCCGCCTCAAGATC
The DNA here is from genome assembly GCA_034769755.1 of Odontamblyopus lacepedii. Lineage (NCBI taxonomy): Eukaryota > Metazoa > Chordata > Actinopteri > Gobiiformes > Gobiidae > Odontamblyopus > Odontamblyopus lacepedii. Next base: position 7,230,969 of record CM068361.1, on the reverse strand, counting down.
GTCTGGGTGGCCTGTTGTTTTTGATGTTCCCAAATTCCCATATGATTGTGAGCTGCAGCTTGAAAAAGCCAATTCTGCATTCAAAGCAAATGGAACTTTGCTTGACCCTGACATAAGACTTAAAACTGCTATTCTGGACGGTTTGGCAGAAGCACTTGTGCGGTACAAAGTATACCCCACTGATGGCGAGTTTGAAGATGGAGCAGAAGCCCTTGTGTCATCACATCCATGTTTAAGGGAACCAGGCTCTGCCACTGGATATGCTGGCTGGAAAGTTAGTTTGAAATATAAGCTTGCCAACTACAGAAGGAAGCTCAAGCGACTTGGATGCCCAGAGGTCGAAGTAAATTCCTTAACCAATAAACCTGCAGAGAAGACCAGTTCTGCTTCAGGAGTGAAGAAAGCCCGTAAAGCTGAAGTCAATTACTGTCCCTCCTACCCATCAGGTGAATCTGCAGACACACTTGAAAAGATGAGGGAGACCCTCATTTTGGAAGTTAAAAAAAAGAACAATGAGGACACAGTGACTGCAATGATGACCAAGACCTTTGCTCATAGAAGGCAAGAAATTATTCGAGATGCCCCCATGATTGCTGTTATTAAAACCAGATGGCCAGCTCTTTTCAGTGTGCAAGAGGTAAATGATTATTATATTATATTTTTCATCTTACTTTAATTCAAAAATAGTTTGGAAACATTGAGTTATTTCTCGTTTATAATGACACTAATTGCTGTGGTAAACTTCTTTCAACCCTTTTTGTCACCTTTTGCCTCAAGACATAATTTATAAGTATTGTACTTGTGGTTATTAAGCAATATCGCAAAATTTGTGGCACCTAAACATGTTTCCAAACTATTTTTCGGGGATTTGGTGGTGAATTATGTTTATGTATTGGTAAGTTAACGCATTGAAATTTCTCTGTACCCTTTTTCAAGTTAAGCGCAGAGTTCAAGAGGATCACAACCGTCGGTTTGCTGCCAAAGTTCTTCTCTGAGCTGGATGGTCACTCTTCGAAACTTCTCCAGGTCTTTGGCAAGAAGGGTGGTGTGCAGGGAAGAAAGATAAAGAGGATCTTGATACCCATGACCCAGGTAAAACAAAGGGAATACTGCCAAACACATTACTGTTATGTTGACGCTTGAAGAGGAAATTTTATGGAGATGAGAGAAGTAGGATATCTTGGAAAGTGGAGAAAGTTTTGCATTTTAAGAATGTGATTACAATTCAGACATTTGAAAGATTTGACAAAGTGAACTCAAATAACTTAACTCGCTTAACAATCCAGACTATGCTGTTTTTCCACTGCAAGTTCATAGCATAGCACAGCACCTCTCCGTGAAACTGCTTCTCCATTTCAGCTGAATTGTATAGTTTCTCCTGATTCGTAGTGGGGTCAATTGGGGTCAGCTCTAAACTCATTCTCTTCAGCTCAGTTGAAGACCACACTTAAATTCAGGTAAAGCAATAGGCGCTGTTGCTGCAGTGCTCTTTTGTTTTGTTTCTGGGTTTGATTCTTATGTCTGTCTGCTTGCGATTCCTGTGAAGTGACAACAGACAAATCGGTGGAATGCAGTCGGCAGATGTTGCATTTTTATAGTATCTCATCAGCTCATTTGGAACCAGGGCTGAGCAGGTGCCAAAATTGTACCAGGGGCTAGTGGAAAAGTGTCAAAGTTGTGCCGTGCTGTGCAATACTCTATATACCACTCTACACTACCACTGCCAGTACCTACTCTCCTGTATTTTGAGAGGGTTTCCAATACCTCTCCTCTGTATATCTATCATTGATGGAGATTAAGTAGGTTACATTTGGAGGAAATGTCATTTGTTTAATGTGGTATTATTTGTGACATTTAGTCTCCCTGTTGGTTAAAATGGTTTTCTGCATGTTTTTGCGGCCCACATACTGAGACTGACAACATCGATGTGAAAAGAGAGTGCATCCTCAAGGCGCTGGTGGTCTACCTGAATGAAGAGCCGGACAAAGTGGTGAAAGAACGCCTGGTATGTAATTAACTTTAATTATTTACATCATAAATGTGAGATTCTGCAGGTGGTGTCCACATGTTTTGTTCAACTTTGCATTTTGCTAGTCCCTCTCCTACCATAAGGTGGTGTCCATCACCCACTGAAGTCGCTGAGGTAGTCTTCTCATCCAAAATGCCACATCAATGTGAGCTGTGGCCTCGTGTGGATGTCGGGCACCCGTACCCTCATGAAGTCTGCCTTTGAGCAGAAGCATGCACATCAGTAGCCTTCAAAACTCATTTAGCAGTGCTTTTCCTGTGCTGCCTGGCACAAGGAAGATTATGATCCCACTGCTGGGGATCCTAATGACCCCTCCACATCTCCTGGTGTACTGACGTGTCCTGGTACTTCGACCAAGCTCTGGACACTGTCCTGGAAGACACAGCAAACCCACCCACTTGATGTGACATCTTGGATGAGAAACACTACCTGAGTGACTTCAGTGGGTGATTAACACTGCTTTATGGTTCCTCTAGGACTGAGGGAACTGACAATGTGAACAAAAGATGAAAAAAGAGATGGTCTGTGGATCCCACCTGCAGAATAATGTATTTTGGTTATTGCCCTTTTGCTTGTTCAATTTGCACAACAGTAGGCAAAATGTATTTATCAGTGCAGCTTCCTAACAGGTGGATTGTATGAGTTACATTGAGCCGTTTTGGTGTTCCTTTATGCTTTTGCAGAGTATATTGTAGATCACACATTATGTTGATTAAATGTCTACTGTGCATTAACCAAATGCCCTATTTAATCTCTATGATTTCTATGGTTTCATTTACGTTTTCAGGACTCTGATATTGATGGCGGACAAGCTATAATGGAGACGGTGTTTGGCGTACTTGGGATTCGCAGAGAAGGTGCAGAGGTTGGTGAGGGTCCAGCGGATGTTCTCATCATATTAGAGGGGGTAGAGGTCCTCAACGATCTCAGTAATGTTCCAGTGGCAATTGCAATGCTGTTTGCTTTAGTTTATGCTCTCAATGTCAGCTACCCTCCAGAGTGGAAATATACATTTGAAGCTCTGCAGAAACTCTTCATGGGGCTTGATGGCCAGAGATTGTCTAAGAAACTGCAGGTACTGAAAACCCTACTTGCTCGTTGATGTGTTGTGGATAAGTTGCATACAGACTGCATTACATGCCCACAGATGTAACGGATGTTGCATTACATATGACAAGTCTTTTGTTTTTGCTTTTTTGTTACATTTGCACTTCTAAGAGGCATCGTTATTATGCCACTGTTGTTATATCATTATTTTCACTGATGCTCACTGTTTAGTTTTGACTGCTGTTTAGCTTTGAAGCACCTTTCTTGTAATAAAAATGAAGAAACATTTGCTGTGGCTTTAGTGTATTTTCTTTGTGTACTAGTACATCTGATTTGAAATGGAATTTAGAAGGCACATTTGCTATAGATTTGTATGTATGCAATGTACTTTTGTGATAAAGCCAGTGGAATGCATAACCCTCAATAATTAGGTTGAAAAGACCTTTAAAAATTATGTTGGCTTCACCTCTTATAATAAAGTTACAGTTACAAAAACATGTCAGCCTAGCATATTTACAATGATGTCACTCAACAAATCCATCGTAACTTTAACATGTTCGTTCAACATGTTTGATTTAGGTGTGGGTGACCCGATTTAATGGGGTAGGAACAACTATATTTTATATGATTCACTCAACAAAACAATGGCTTGCTAAATGAGCCCGTTATAATTGGGTGGAAATACTTTCCATAATTTTTTTATGTTCCCCCAACAAATTATTTTTTTGAGTGGTAAACATATTGACATCAGGTATCACTTTGTCCGTGAAGCTGTCAATGATGGGAAAGTGATAATGGAGTACTGTCCCACTGTCAATATGGTCGCAGATGCTATGACTAAGCCAGTGACACAGTTCAAAATGAAAGGACTCATGAAATTTATGTTTGGTGATTGAGGGTGTGATTTACACCCAGAAACGAGGGGAATGACCAATGACATGTTTGTACTAATATATGTTAACTGTTACATTGGCATTTTATTTGAGTTTATTTTTGATATCTTTTTGTTGTAAGTTTTCTTTCTTTGAATTCATTATCTGAAGAGGTTGAGATCAAGTGGGGGTGTTAAGGGGCGTGATCTCACACGAGTTAGGTCACTACGCACTACGTTCTGTTTTCTATATGTACATGTTACGCCAATAAATTTTTTCTCTCTTCCGGGGTTACCGAAAACTGATGTGAACGTGTCACTTATCCTCTTTGAACATTATTATTCACTCCTTAATGAAGAGAAATGGCTCGGCCGAAAGTAAGCATTCTGAGACAATGTATGCAATCCTGACTTTAGAAGTAAAAACTTGTTAAAACTACACTGTGTGGAGACTTCTCATGCTAAAATTACATGATTTGAGGCTTAAACATGCTGATAAATAGAATTTTGTGGCCAGGATAGCCCTATGGCTTCTATGCATTATAATGCATTTTGGCTGAACATAAAAAGTGAAGTTGTGGAAAAACTACAAATGATATCAATGCCATTTTTGCTGTGCAAGTAGGGCTTTGGGACCTGTACAAAATACATTTGGAATCTTGGTTCTATCTCGTTCTATGCTAAAGTTATAACCGTTATTATCTTTTTATGCCCGCAAATTGCTTTTCAGCGCATAATAAGCATTCTGAGACAATGTATGGAATCCTGACTTTAGAAGTAAAAACTTCTTAAACCTACAAGTAATTTTAGCGTGGAGGCTTGTCATGCTAAAATTATATGATTTTTGTCTTAAACATGCTGATAAATAGAATTTTGTGGCCAGGATAGCCCTATGGCTTCTATGCATTATAATGCATTTTGGCTGAACATAAAAAGTGAAGTTGTGGAAAAACTACAAATGATATCAATGCTATTTTTGCTGTGCAAGCAGGGCTTTGGGATCTATACAAAATACATTTGGAATCTTGGTTCTATCTCGTTCTATGCTAAAGTTATAACCGTTATCATCTTTTTATGGCCGCAAATTGCTTTTCAGCGCATAATAAGCATTCTGAGACAATGTATGCAATCCAGACTTTAGAAGTAAAAACTTGTTAAAACTACACTGTGTGGAGGCTTCTCATGCTAAAATTACATGATTTGAGACTTAAACATACTGATAAATAGAATTTTGTGTCCAGGATAGCCCTATGGCTTCTATGCACTATAATGCATTTTGGGTGAACATAAAAAGTGAAGTTGTGGAAAAACTACAAGTGATATCAATGCCATTTTTCTTCTGTACATAGGGCTTTGGGACCTATACAAAATACATTTAGAATCTTGGTTCTATCTCCTTCTATGCTAAAGTTATAACCGTTATTATCTTTTTATGCCCGCAAATTGCTTTTCAGGGCACAATAAGCATTCTGAGACAATGTATGCAATCCTGACTTTAGAAGTAAAAACTTCTTAAAGGTACACTGTGTGGAGGCTTCTCATGCTAAAATTACATGATTTGAGGCTTAAGCATGCTGATAAATAGAATTTTGTGGTCAGGATAGCCCTATGGCTTCTATGCGTTACAATGCATTCTGTCTGACCATAAGTGAATTTGTGGAAAAAACTACAAAATATGTCAATGCCATTTTTGCTGGGCAAGTAGGGCTTTCGAACCTGTACAAAATACATTTAGAATCTTGGTTCTATCTCGTTCCATGCTAAAGTTATAACCGTTATTATCTTTTTATGGCCGCAAATTACTTTTCAGCGCATAATAAGCATTCTGAGACAATGTATGCAATCCTGACTTTAGAAGTAAAAACTTGTTAAAACTACACTGTGTGGAGGCTTTTCATGCTAAAATTACATGATTTGAGGCTTAAGCATGCTGATAAATAGAATTTTGTGGCCAGGATAGCCCTATGGCGTCTATGCATTATAATGCATTTTGGCTCAACATAAAAAGTGAAGTTGTGGAAAAACTACAAATGATATCAATACCATTTTTGCTGTCCAAGCAGGGCTTTGAGACCTGTACAAAATACATTTGGAATCTTGGTTCTATCTCGTTCTATGCTAAAGTTATAACCGTTATCATCTTTTTATGGCCGCAAATTGCTTTTCAGCGCATAATAAGCATTCTGAGACAATGTATGCAATCCAGACTTTAGAAGTAAAAACTTGTTAAAACTACACTGTGTGGAGGCTTCTCATGCTAAAATTACATGATTTGAGACTTAAACATACTGATAAATAGAATTTTGTGTCCAGGATAGCCCTATGGCTTCTATGCACTATAATGCATTTTGGGTGAACATAAAAAGTGAAGTTGTGGAAAAACTACAAGTGATATCAATGCCATTTTTCTTCTGTACATAGGGCTTTGGGACCTATACAAAATACATTTAGAATCTTGGTTCTATCTCCTTCTATGCTAAAGTTATAACCGTTATTATCTTTTTATGCCCGCAAATTACTTTTCAGGGCACAATAAGCATTCTGAGACAATGTATGCAATCCTGACTTTAGAAGTAAAAACTTCTTAAAGGTACACTGTGTGGAGGCTTCTCATGCTAAAATTACATGATTTGAGGCTTAAGCATGCTGATAAATAGAATTTTGTGTTCAGGATAGCCCTATGGCTTCTATGCGTTACAATGCATTCTGTCTGACCATAAGTGAATTTGTGGAAAAAACTACAAAAGATGTCAATGCCATTTTTGCTGGGCAAGTAGGGCTTTGGAACCTGTACAAAATACATTTAGAATCTTAGTTCTATCTCGTTCCATGCTAAAGTTATAACCGTTATTATCTTTTTTATGGCCGCAAATTGCTTTTCAGCGCATAATAAGCATTCTGAGACAATGTATGCAATCCTGACTTTAGAAGTAAAAACTTGTTAAACCTACAAGTAATTTTAGCATGGAGGCTTGTCATGCTAAAATTACATGATTTTTGTCTTAAACATGCTGATAAATAGAATTTTGTGGCCAGGATAGCCCTATGGCTTCTATGCATTATAATGCATTTTGGCTGAACATAAAAAGTGAAGTTGTGGAAAAACTACAAATGATTTAATGCCATTTTTGCTGTGCAAGTAGGGCTTTGGGACCTGTACAAAATACATTTGGAATCTTGGTTCTATCTCGTTCTATGCTAAAGTTATAACCGTTATCATCTTTTTATGGCCGCAAATTGCTTTTCAGCGCATAATAAGCATTCTGAGACAATGTATGCAATCCTGACTTTAGAAGTAAAAACTTGTTAAAACTACACTGTGTGGAGGCTTCTCATGCTAAAATTACATGATTTGAGGCTTAAGCATGCTGATAAATAGAATTTTGTGGCCAGGATAGCCCTATGGCTTCTATGCGTTACAATGCATTGCCGAAATGCTGAAGAGAAATTGAGTGACGGACTATTAATTGCCATGATACTAAAGGGATTACCGCCGACATCGTCTGTTACAACAGCGGAGAGAAGGGACACATGTCCAGGGCAGGTCCTAACGAACCACAAGAGAAACAATGGTGCCGCCATTGCAGGAGCGCGACGCATAAAGAAACACAGTGCCGCCGCAAAAGAAAAGACGACGTGAAACAGGTGGCTGATGAACAAAGTGAGCAACACGCATATGTATTTAAAGCGAGCCACCCCCAGCCTGGCGGATTGAAACATGGAGCACACGACACTGGAGCAACGTCACACATTATTACAGACATCGGAAAGTTCAGAAAATTTGACTCCACGTTCCAGCCCGAAAAGCACTTCATCGAATTGGCGGACGGCACCAGAACCAACGGCGTGGCACTGAAGAGGGGGGACGCGGAGGTGAACCTGGTGAGCCGAGAGGGAAGGACGGTAAAAGCCACACTGAAAGATGCGCTGTTCATCCCCACGTATCCCCAAGACATCTTCTCAGTGAAAGCAGCGACAGCCAACGGAGCTTCAATCAAGTTTCAACAAGGCCATGATGAACACATTCATGAGAGTGGTACTGAGTTCAACATAGTTGAACACAATAGATTGTATTACTTGAACACTGTAAGTAATGAAAGTAATGAAACTGGTGATTTTGCAATGGTTGTTATGACATTCAGACCTGGCATGAAATACTAGGTCACTGCAATTATGATGATCTTTCCAGGTTGCAGGATGTGGTAGAGGGAATGCAGATAAAAGGAAAATTTGACAAATCCAAACTTAGCTGTGAGACCTGCACAAAGGGTAAATTTGTCCAAAGCAGGAACCGAGAACCAGATAGCTATGCGAAAGCACCACTTGAGCTCATTCACACAGATTTAGCTGGTCCAATTGACCCAGTGGCAAAAGATGGGTTCAAATATGCTCTAGCCTTTACAGATGACTATTCAAGCACAGTGTTTGTGTACTTCTTGAAAGCTAAGAGTGACACCACAAAGGCCACAGAGCGATTTCTTGCCGATGTATCCCCATATGATAGGGTAAAGTGCATTCGATCGGATAATGGCACTGAATTCACAGGACAGGAATTTCAGTCGTTGCTGTCGAAGAATAGTATTAGATATGAGTCCTCTGCACCATATTCGCCACATCAAAATGGCACAGCAGAGAGGAATTGGCGCACATTTTAGGGCAAGATGCATGTTGATTGAGAGCAATTTGCCCAAAGAGCTCTGGACATATGCTGTGATGACTGCTGCAATAATACGCAACAGGTGCTTTAACAATAGGATGAAGCAGACACCATACTACTTACTTACAGGGAAGAAACCAAATTTGTCTTGGATGAGACCTTTCGGATCCGTGTGCTATGCATACAAACACGACAAGAAGAAGTTAGACTCAAGATGTGATAAGGGAGTGTTTGTGGGTTATGACAAAAATAGCCCCTCATATCTAATCTACTATCCTGACACACGAAAAGTTTTCAAACATCGATTGGTGAGGTTTGTTACAGAGAGGAGTAGCTGAAAAGGGAACCCAGACAGACACAATGATGAATGGTTTTACTGAGAGAATATATGTGTCACCCAGAGCCAGTGTAGATGACAAGACAAGGTAGGGGGTTCAGAAGATACCCAGGAACTTCTGACAGTCCAGATACCCCTGAAGAAATCCAAGTTGAAGGGAATGAACCACGTTACCCTAGGAGAGACAGGAGAGCACCTCTGTATCTCTCAGAATATGTCACAGATGCTCAATCTGATGACCAGGTGTCGATCAGTATTGATTTTTGCGACAGGATGTGTGATGTGCCACAGACATATAAGGAAGCTATGAGTTCACCAAAAGCTGAAGTATGGGCAAAAGCCATGCAGGAGGAAATGGATTCTTTGAAGGAAAATGATACATTCACCCTGACCACCCTACCAGAGGGTAAACATGAAGTGGGGGGGAAGATGGGTTTATGCCATTAACACAAATGCAGATCAGGCAGAAGCCTATAAGGTCAGGTATGTAGCCAAAGGTTACAATCAGGTGATGGGTATAGACTACAAGGAGACTTTTTCTCCAACTGCCAACTTAACGTCAGTTAGGATCCTGATGCAAATGGCTGCACAATATGATCTTAAATTGTAGGGCTGCAGCTATCGATTATTACAGTAATCGATTATTCTGTCGATTATTTAGTTTGAATAATCGAGTAATCGTTTGTTATTGTCGTAGACAAAGTAGACATACTTTGCACATGTTAAGTACACACCACGTGCACTGACAGATACACGTGTTTTGGACATGAAAAACGTAATTATCGCGAGGCTAAGGTTGATTTACCTCGCGGTTTCTTTTCCACTTGATGTAATGTACGGGGCTTTCTGTTTAGATGTTGTAGCATCAGTGTTGAGAAGGTGACTTTTAAAATGTAATCCCCTACAGATTACAGATTACATTCCCCAAAATGTAGTTTGTGACGTAATCAATTAAATTACTTAAAGTGAGTAACGTAATCTGAATACTTCGGATTACTTGATATTGTCATGATTTTTAAAACTACATAAATGTAGCAACCAACTCCTGCAAATTCTTGTTTGGTTTTAGACCTGGATTAGTCCTGGTTTTAGATCTGATTTAGATCTGATTTAGACCTGGTTTAGACCTGGTTTAGTCCTGGTGCGAGTTCTGGTTTAGAGGCGCACAGGAGGAAGCGCGCTCCACGGAGTGTACGCGACAAGACACAATCCACGCGCAGAGTGCGCGGCGTACGGGGGATGAGGAGCGTGCGGCGTACCGGTGATGCGGGGTGAGGAGCGTACCGCATCACCATACATCCATGGGCGCCGCGCTGTTTTGTGTACAGTGAAGTGCAGTGGTCGTGCGGAAACTTTACCTCTACCACAAAAGGTTCCGGCCACCGCCGAGCGTATGAAAATAAAACGAAGCATCGAGGCAAAAAAAAAAAATCGATGCATTTTTCTAATCAATTTAATCGATTAACTCGATGAATCTTTCAGCCCTATTAAATTGCATCAGATGGATGTCAAGACCGCATACTTGCATGCGCCTATTGATTGTGATGTATACATGGAACAACCAGAAGGATTTGAAGTGAAATCTGTCACAGGTGAAAAATTGGTCTGTAAACTGAACAAGTCACTTTATGGCCTGAAACCATCCGGCAGAAACTGGAACAAAATGCTAAGTGATTACTTGACAAATAATGGATTTGTGCAAAACCCTGCAGATCACTGTGTGTATACAAAACAATCTGGAAAAGAAAGAGCAATACTGGTCATTTGGGTTGATGATTTACTTATTGCTGCTAGTAGTGATGATTTACTGAATGACGTGAAGAAGACACTTGCTATGAAATTTAACATGAAGGATCTTGGAAATAATAAGCATTCTGGTAATGACCAAAAGGACAAGATCGCGGCCGAAATGAGTTTCCTCCGCAGAGTGGCCGGACACTCCCTTAGAGATAGGGTGAGGAGCTCGGTCACACGGGAGGAGCTCGGAGTAGAGTCGCTGCTCCTCCACGTCGAGAGTAGCCAGCTGAGGTGGCTCCGGCATCTGGTCCAGATGCCTCCTGGACGCCTCCCTCGGGAGGTGTTCCGGGCATGTCCCACCGGTAGGAGGCCCCGGGGCTGGCCTGGGAACACCTCGGGGTCCGTCCGGAGGAGCTGGAGGAAGTGGCTGGGGAGTAGGAAGCTTGGGAGCCCCTGCTTAGACTGCTGCCCCCGCGACCCGGCCCCGGATAAGCGGAAGAAGATGGATGGAAGATGGATGGATGGATCTTGGAAAATTGAAACATTTCTTAGGAATTGATTTTGAGCAGAATGATGGAATGGTGAAAATGAACCAGACAAGGTACATATCAAAGGTACTTGAAAGATTTGGAATGTCACAATGTAAACCTAGATTAACCCCATGTGAACAGAAAACTGAACATGACTATGATGCTGGTCCTGTTGATGCCAAAGTTTACCGTGAGGTTGTAGGCAGTCTGATTTACATAATGACGTGTACAAGGCCTGATTTAAGTTGGGTTGTGAGTAAGTTGTCACAACACCTGTCTGAGCCTACTGAACAACATTGGGTGATTGCTAAACATGTAATGAGATATTTGAAAGGTACATTAAACCGTGAATTGTGCTACAGGAAAAGTGAGACAAACGTGAAGCTTGTAGCTTATAGTGATTCTGATTGGGCTGCAGATTTACATGATCGGAGAAGCACAACAGGCTATTGCTTTAGCCTAACTGAGGATGGTCCACTGATTTCATGGAAATCTAAAAAGCAGACTACTGTGGCTTTATCTACTTGTGAAGCAGAGTACATGGCATTGGCTGCGACCACGCAAGAGAGTTTGTATCTTATACAATTGATGAATGAGATTGAGAAAGATTGTCAATATGCACCAGTAAAAATATTTGAGGATAATCAGGGAACAATCGCTTTGTCAAAAAACCCGGTCTGTCGCCAAAGATGCTACAAATAATGGAAGAAAAGGTATGCAATCCTTTAGGTACTTCTACTTGAAAACACAAGCTCTGTGCAATCTATTGGACTCTCAGTAATTTGTCTCCAGGCTGTCATTCAGTCCTTTCCTCAATTTACTTGGCAGTCTTGAGCAAATCTGATGATGTGAAGAAGTATGGTTATGACCAAGTTTTGCATCCACTGCTTGAGGATTTAAAAACCCTTGAGCAAGATGGAATTTTTGTTCCTTTGCTCGGCAAGTGTGTTAAAGGCACAGTTCTTGTAGTTCTTGCTGATAACCTCGGTGCTCACAGTATTGCAGGTTTTAATGAAAGCTTTACGGCAGGGCACATATGCCGTTTCTGCACTGCAACACGAAAAGATATCCAATCACAAGACGTGAGATCGGGGTCATTCCCTCTGAGAACCAAACACCTACATGAAACACATGTGGGCTCTGCCCAGCAGGATGGGTCAAGCTGTTTGGGTGTGAAAGGACCGTGTGTATTCACTAAGAACCTTGCTCACTTTAATGTTCTCTCAGGTTACCCCCCTGATATCATGCATGATGTTTTCGAAGGTGTTGTGCCTGTGGAGCTTGCACACTGCTTGTCAGTGTTGATATCCAAGAAATATTTCAGTCTTGAGCAGCTCAACAAATCCATTCTTGGTTTTCCGTACAAGTGGTCAGACAAGACGAACAAGCCTCATGCAATTCCACAGAAACTCTCCAAAACAATTGGGTGAAATGCCCATGAAATCTGGGCCCTGCTAAGATTCCTCCCATTCATCATTGGGCATCTGGTGCCAGAGGGTGAAAAGGCTTGGCAAATTCTGATGGATTTAAAAGATGTCGTTGAGCTTTTGGTTGCTCCAACACACACTGGGGAATCCATTGCTTACCTTGAGTGCAAAATTTCAGAGCATCGCAAAAGATACCAACAACTCTTTCCTCATGTGCAGCTTCTACCCAAGCATTATTACTTGGAGCACTATCCTGTACTCATCAGGAAATTCGGTCCTCTTGTTAGTCTCTGGACCACGCTTCGAGGCGAAGCACAGTTTCTTTAAGCAGGTCATTCGACATTCAAACTGCTTCAAAAATGTGCCCCTTACGTTAGCTGTCAAGCACCAGCTCATGATATCATATCACATGAGAGCATCAAGTTTTGAAAAACCTGCTTTTGAGATCACAGGTGTCTCAACTGTTCCTGTCAATGTTCTAAAGAATGAAATCATGGAGAACATTGATCAGATGTTTCCTGGCACAAGAGAGATACACATGACTAAATCTGTGTTAGCCAATGGTGTACGTTTCAGAAAGGGCATGATTGTAGCTCATGGGTCTACAAGTTGTCTACCTGAGTTCAGACAGATTGATCACATTTTTGTCATAAGAGCGAGACTTGTGTTTGTAGTCAAGCGACTTTCTAGTTTGTATAGTGAGCACCACAGAGCCTTTGAGCTCATGGCATGTCCAACCAATGAGACAGATCTGATTGAGTTTAATGATTTGGCAGATGACTACCCTCTGGCAGACTACCACATTGGATCACTGAGAATGGTGATCCTCAAAAGACATATAAGTGTTTAAGGTGTGTTAAGATTCAAATGTAAATTAACATAACATGGGTGTTGGTGGGTGGGTGGTATGTGCGTTTGTATATGTAGTGTGGTGTACAAACTGTACCAGTCAAGTTTCAAACTTTTGACTGGTATTTATATTATATGCATATTTATGTAATATGTGTAATTATGTCTTAACTGCATAATTCAATTGCGTAATTACAAAGTCATTGACTTTCTCATATTTAATGGGTGAAATGTTTTCTTTTCTGATTTTCAGAGTGATGAGAAATGGCTGCTTCCGTAAAGCTGAGAATTATACTTGGGGAAAACAATTCCCAGAGACTGATCTTACCAGATGGGCTTCCAGCAACTGTTCCTGAGCTTGTTGACCACATAAAGCGAGAGTGTGGCGTGCAGACTGACTTCAGGCTTCAATTCATGGATGCTGAGTTTGGCAATGATTTTACCAACTTGACGTCTATGTCAGAGATTGAGGACAAAAGTACCATAAAGCTAATCTTTGAGTATGGCCTGCCTGCCACTCCACACCGTCCCCACTCAACTCCTGTTACATCATGCTGTAGTGATGACTCATTTGCCTCATATGACACCGACATTTTGACATCTCGGGAGAGTGCCGCCTCAAGATCGTCTGGGTGGCCTGTTGTTTTTGATGTTCCCAAATTCCCATATGATTGTGAGCTGCAGCTTGAAAAAGCCAATTCTGCATTCAAAGCAAATGGAACTTTGCTTGACCCTGACATAAGACTTAAAACTGCTATTCTGGACGGTTTGGCAGAAGCACTTGTGCGGTACAAAGTATACCCCACTGATGGCGAGTTTGAAGATGGAGCAGAAGCCCTTGTGTCATCACATCCATGTTTAAGGGAACCAGGCTCTGCCACTGGATATGCTGGCTGGAAAGTTAGTTTGAAATATAAGCTTGCCAACTACAGAAGGAAGCTCAAGCGACTTGGATGCCCAGAGGTCGAAGTAAATTCCTTAACCAATAAACCTGCAGAGAAGACCAGTTCTGCTTCAGGAGTGAAGAAAGCCCGTAAAGCTGAAGTCAATTACTGTCCCTCCTACCCATCAGGTGAATCTGCAGACACACTTGAAAAGATGAGGGAGACCCTCATTTTGGAAGTTAAAAAAGAACAATGAGGACACAGTGACTGCAATGATGACCAAGACCTTTGCTCATAGAAGGCAAGAAATTATTCGAGATGCCCCCATGATTGCTGTTATTAAAACCAGATGGCCAGCTCTTTTCAGTGTGCAAGAGGTAAATGATTATTATATTATATTTTTCATCTTACTTTAATTCAAAAATAGTTTGGAAACATTGAGTTATTTCTCGTTTATAATGACACTAATTGCTGTGGTAAACTTCTTTCAACCCTTTTTGTCACCTTTTGCCTCAAGACATAATTTATAAGTATTGTACTTGTGGTTATTAAGCAATATCGCAAAATTTGTGGCACCTAAACATGTTTCCAAACTATTTTTCGGGATTTGGTGGTGAATTATGTTTATGTATTGGTAAGTTAACGCATTGAAATTTCTCTGTACCCTTTTTCAAGTTAAGCGCAGAGTTCAAGAGGATCACAACCGTCGGTTTGCTGCCAAAGTTCTTCTCTGAGCTGGATGGTCACTCTTCGAAACTTCTCCAGGTCTTTGGCAAGAAGGGTGGTGTGCAGGGAAGAAAGATAAAGAGGATCTTGATACCCATGACCCAGGTAAAACAAAGGGAATACTGCCAAACACATTACTGTTATGTTGACGCTTGAAGAGGAAATTTTATGGAGATGAGAGAAGTAGGATATCTTGGAAAGTGGAGAAAGTTTTGCATTTTAAGAATGTGATTACAATTCAGACATTTGAAAGATTTGACAAAGTGAACTCAAATAACTTAACTCGCTTAACAATCCAGACTATGCTGTTTTTCCACTGCAAGTTCATAGCATAGCACAGCACCTCTCCGTGAAACTGCTTCTCCATTTCAGCTGAATTGTATAGTTTCTCCTGATTCGTAGTGGGGTCAATTGGGGTCAGCTCTAAACTCATTCTCTTCAGCTCAGTTGAAGACCACACTTAAATTCAGGTAAAGCAATAGGCGCTGTTGCTGCAGTGCTCTTTTTTGTTTTGTTTCTGGGTTTGATTCTTATGTCTGTCTGCTTGCGATTCCTGTGAAGTGACAACAGACAAATCGGTGGAATGCAGTCGGCAGATGTTGCATTTTATAGTATCTCATCAGCTCATTTGGAACCAGGGCTGAGCAGGTGCCAAAATTGTACCAGGGGCTAGTGGAAAAGTGTCAAAGTTGTGCCGTGCTGTGCAATACTCTATATACCACTCTACACTACCACTGCCAGTACCTACTCTCCTGTATTTTGAGAGGGTTTCCAATACCTCTCCTCTGTATATCTATCATTGATGGAGATTAAGTAGGTTACATTTGGAGGAAATGTCATTTGTTTAATGTGGTATTATTTGTGACATTTAGTCTCCCTGTTGGTTAAAATGGTTTTCTGCATGTTTTGCGGCCCACATACTGAGACTGACAACATCGATGTGAAAAGAGAGTGCATCCTCAAGGCGCTGGTGGTCTACCTGAATGAAGAGCCGGACAAAGTGGTGAAAGAACGCCTGGTATGTAATTAACTTTAATTATTTACATCATAAATGTGAGATTCTGCAGGTGGTGTCCACATGTTTTGTTCAACTTTGCATTTTGCTAGTCCCTCTCCTACCATAAGGTGGTGTCCATCACCCACTGAAGTCGCTGAGGTAGTCTTCTCATCCAAAATGCCACATCAATGTGAGCTGTGGCCTCGTGTGGATGTCGGGCACCCGTACCCTCATGAAGTCTGCCTTTGAGCAGAAGCATGCACATCAGTAGCCTTCAAAACTCATTTAGCAGTGCTTTTCCTGTGCTGCCTGGCACAAGGAAGATTATGATCCCACTGCTGGGGATCCTAATGACCCCTCCACATCTCCTGGTGTACTGACGTGTCCTGGTACTTCGACCAAGCTCTGGACACTGTCCTGGAAGACACAGCAAACCCACCCACTTGATGTGACATCTTGGATGAGAAACACTACCTGAGTGACTTCAGTGGGTGATTAACACTGCTTTATGGTTCCTCTAGGACTGAGGGAACTGACAATGTGAACAAAAAGATGAAAAAAGAGATGGTCTGTGGATCCCACCTGCAGAATAATGTATTTTGGTTATTGCCCTTTTGCTTGTTCAATTTGCACAACAGTAGGCAAAATGTATTTATCAGTGCAGCTTCCTAACAGGTGGATTGTATGAGTTACATTGAGCCGTTTTGGTGTTCCTTTATGCTTTTGCAGAGTATATTGTAGATCACACATTATGTTGATTAAATGTCTACTGTGCATTAACCAAATGCCCTATTTAATCTCTATGATTTCTATGGTTTCATTTACGTTTTCAGGACTCTGATATTGATGGCGGACAAGCTATAATGGAGACGGTGTTTGGCGTACTTGGGATTCGCAGAGAAGGTGCAGAGGTTGGTGAGGGTCCAGCGGATGTTCTCATCATATTAGAGGTAGAGGTCCTCAACGATCTCAGTAATGTTCCAGTGGCAATTGCAATGCTGTTTGCTTTAGTTTATGCTCTCAATGTCAGCTACCCTCCAGAGTGGAAATATACATTTGAAGCTCTGCAGAAACTCTTCATGGGGCTTGATGGCCAGAGATTGTCTAAGAAACTGCAGGTACTGAAAACCCTACTTGCTCGTTGATGTGTTGTGGATAAGTTGCATACAGACTGCATTACATGCCCACAGATGTAACGGATGTTGCATTACATATGACAAGTCTTTTGTTTTTGCTTTTTTGTTACATTTGCACTTCTAAGAGGCATCGTTATTATGCCACTGTTGTTATATCATTATTTTCACTGATGCTCACTGTTTAGTTTTGACTGCTGTTTAGCTTTGAAGCACCTTTCTTGTAATAAAAATGAAGAAACATTTGCTGTGGCTTTAGTGTATTTTCTTTGTGTACTAGTACATCTGATTTGAAATGGAATTTAGAAGGCACATTTGCTATAGATTTGTATGTATGCAATGTACTTTTGTGATAAAGCCAGTGGAATGCATAACCCTCAATAATTAGGTTGAAAAGACCTTTAAAAATTATGTTGGCTTCACCTCTTATAATAAAGTTACAGTTACAAAAACATGTCAGCCTAGCATATTTACAATGATGTCACTCAACAAATCCATCGTAACTTTAACATGTTCGTTCAACATGTTTGATTTAGGTGTGGGTGACCCGATTTAATGGGGTAGGAACAACTATATTTTATATGATTCACTCAACAAAACAATGGCTTGCTAAATGAGCCCGTTATAATTGGGTGGAAATACTTTCCATAATTTTTATGTTCCCCAACAAATTATTTTTTGAGTGGTAAACATATTGACATCAGGTATCACTTTGTCCGTGAAGCTGTCAATGATGGGAAAGTGATAATGGAGTACTGTCCCACTGTCAATATGGTCGCAGATGCTATGACTAAGCCAGTGACACAGTTCAAAATGAAAGGACTCATGAAATTTATGTTTGGTGATTGAGGGTGTGATTTACACCCAGAAACGAGGGGAATGACCAATGACATGTTTGTACTAATATATGTTAACTGTTACATTGGCATTTTATTTGAGTTTATTTTTGATATCTTTATGTTGTAAGTTTTCTTTCTTTGAATTCATTATCTGAAGAGGTTGAGATCAAGTGGGGGTGTTAAGGGGCGTGATCTCACACGAGTTAGGTCACTACGCACTACGTTCTGTTTTCTATATGTACATGTTACGCCAATAAATTTTTTCTCTCTTCCGGGGTTACCGAAAACTGATGTGAACGTGTCACTTATCCTCTTTGAACATTATTATTCACTCCTTAATGAAGAGAAATGGCTCGGCCGAAAGTAAGCATTCTGAGACAATGTATGCAATCCTGACTTTAGAAGTAAAAACTTGTTAAAACTACACTGTGTGGAGACTTCTCATGCTAAAATTACATGATTTGAGGCTTAAACATGCTGATAAATAGAATTTTGTGGCCAGGATAGCCCTATGGCTTCTATGCATTATAATGCATTTTGGCTGAACATAAAAAGTGAAGTTGTGGAAAAACTACAAATGATATCAATGCCATTTTTGCTGTGCAAGTAGGGCTTTGGGACCTGTACAAAATACATTTGGAATCTTGGTTCTATCTCGTTCTATGCTAAAGTTATAACCGTTATTATCTTTTTATGCCCGCAAATTGCTTTTCAGCGCATAATAAGCATTCTGAGACAATGTATGGAATCCTGACTTTAGAAGTAAAAACTTCTTAAACCTACAAGTAATTTTAGCGTGGAGGCTTGTCATGCTAAAATTATATGATTTTTGTCTTAAACATGCTGATAAATAGAATTTTGTGGCCAGGATAGCCCTATGGCTTCTATGCATTATAATGCATTTTGGCTGAACATAAAAAGTGAAGTTGTGGAAAAACTACAAATGATATCAATGCCATTTTTCTGCTGTGGCTTTGGGATCTATACAAAATACATTTAGAATCTTGGTTCTATCTCCTTCTATGCTAAAGTTATAACCGTTATTATCTTTTTATGCCCGCAAATTGCTTTTCAGGGCACAATAAGCATTCTGAGACAATGTATGCAATCCTGACTTTAGAAGTAAAAACTTCTTAAAGCTACACTGTGTGGAGGCTTCTCATGCTAAAATTACATGATTTGAGGCTTAAGCATGCTGATAAATAGAATTTTGTGGTCAGGATAGCCCTATGGCTTCTATGCGTTACAATGCATTCTGTCTGACCATAAGTGAATTTGTGGAAAAAACTACAAAAGATGTCAATATCCATTCTTATTATCTTGCTGGGCAAAGTAGGCCTTGTTCAAGAACCTGTACAAAATACATTCAGAATCTTAGTTCTATGCGTTAGTTCTGTCTGACTATTCACTTGCGAATATTAATAAGTTATCATGAGTTCTATCTCGTTATGCTAGTGCCCGTTATTATATGGCCATAATTGCTTTTCAGGGCACAATAAGCATTCTGAGACAATGTATGCAATCCTGACTTTAGAAGTAAAAAACTTATTAAAACTACTACACTGTGTGGAGGCTTCTCATGCACTAAAATTACATGATTTGAGGCTTAAGCATGCTGATAAATAGAATTTTGTGGTCAGGATAGCCATATGGCTTCTATGCGTTACAATGCATTCTGTCTGAACATAATAAGTGAATTTGTGGAAAAACTACAAAATGATATCAATACCATTTTTGCTGGGCAAGTAGGGCTTTGGGAACCTGTACAAAATACATTTAGAATCTTAGTTCTATCTCGTTCCATGCTAAAGTTATAACCGTTATTATCTTTTTATGGCCCAAATTACTTTTCAGGAGCACAATAAGCATTCTGAGACAATGTATGCAATCCTGACTTTAGAAGTAAAAACTTATTAAAGGCTTCCACACTGTGTGGAGGCTTCTCATGCTAAAATTACATGATTTGAGGCAAGCATGCTGATAAATAGAATTCTGTGGCGAGGATAACCCTATGGCCTCTATGCGTTACAATGCATTCTGTCTGACTATAAGTGAATTTGTGGAAAACTACAAAATGATGTCAATGCCATTTTTGCTGGGCAAGTAGGAGCTTTAGGAACCTGTACAAAATACATTTAGAATCTTAGTTCTATCTCGTTCCATGCTAAAGTTATAACCGTTATTATCTTTTATGGCGCATAAAATTGCTTTTCAGGGCACAATAAGCATTCTGAGACAATGTATGCAATCCTGACTTTAGAAGTAAAAACTTCTTAAAGCTACACTGTGTGGAGGCTTCTCATGCTAAAATTACATGATTTGAGGCTTAAGCATGCTGATAAATAGAATTTTGTGGTCAAGATAGCCCTATGGCTTCTATGCGTGACAATGCATTCGGTCTGACTATAAGTGAATTTGTGGAAAAAACTACAAAGATGTCAATGCCATTTTTGCTGGGCAAGTAGGGCTTTGGGACCTGTACAAAATACATTTGGAATCTTGGTTATATCTCGTTCTATGCTAAAGTTATAACCGTTATCATCTTTTTATGGCCGCAAATTGCTTTTCAGCGCATAATAAGCATTCTGAGACAATGTATGCAATCCAGACTTTAAAAGTAAAAACTTGTTAAAACTACACTGTGTGGAGGCTTCTCATGCTAAAATTACATGATTTGAGGCTTAAGCATGCTGATAAATAGAATTTTGTGGTCAGGATAGCCCTATGGCTTCTATAACATTTAATGCATTCTGTCTGACAATAAATTAAGTTGTGGAAAAACTACAAAATATGTCAATTGCCATTTTTTGCTTCTGGAGCAAGTAGGCCTTTCGAACCTGTACAAAATACATTCAGAATCTTGGTTCTATTTCGTTCCTTCTGCTAAAGTTATAACCGTTATTATCTTTTTATGCCCATAAATTGCTTTTCAGGGCACAATAAGCATTCTGAGACAATGTATGCAATCTGACTTTAAAGTAAAAACTTCTTAAAGCTACACTGTGGAGGCTTCTCATGATAAAATTACATGATTTGAGGCTTAAGCATGCTGATAAATAAATTTTGTGGTCAGGATAGCCCCTATGGCTTCTATGCGGTTACAATGCATTCTGTCCTGAACCTAAAAAAGTGAATTTGTGGAAAAAACTACAAAAATATGTCAATGCCATTTTTGCTGGGCAAGTAGGGCTTTGGGAACCTGTACAAATACATTCAGAATCTTAGTTCTATATCTCGTTCTATGCTAAAGTTATAACCGTTATTATCTTTTATGGCCCGCAAATTTGCTTTTCAGGGCACAATAAGCATTCTGAGACAATGTATGCAATCTGACTTTTAGAAGTAAAGCTTATCTTAAAACTACACTGTGTGGAGGCTTCTCATGCTAAAATTACATGATTTGAGGCTTAAGCATGCTGATAAATAGAATTTTGTAATCAGGATAGCCCTATGGCTTCTATGCGTTACAATGCATTCTCTGTCTGACTTATATAAGTGAATTTGTGGAAAAACTACAAAAGATGTCAATGCCATTTTTGCTGGGCAAGTAAGGGCTTTGGAACCTGTACAAACTACATTTCAGAATCTTAGTTTCTATTTCGTTCCATGCTAAAGTTATAACCGTTATTATTATCTTTTATGGCCCGCAAATTACTTTTCAGGGCACAATAAGCATTCTGAGACCATGTATGCAAACCTGACTATAGAAGTTAATTCTTCTTACAGCTTCGCTGTTAGGAGGCTTCTCATGCTAAAATTACATGATTTGAGGCTTAAGCATGCTGATAAATAGAATTTGCTGTGGTCAGGATAGCCCTATGGCTTCTATCGTTACAATGCATTCTGTCTGACAATAAGTGAATTTGTGGAAAAAACTACAAAACTAATAATCCAATGCCATTTTGCTGGGCAAGTAGGGCTTTGGAACCTGTACAAAGCTACATTTAGAATCTTAAGTTCTATCTCGTTCCATGCTAAAGTTATAACCGTTATTATCTTTTTATGACATAAAAAATTGCTTTTCAGACATAATAAGCATTCTGGAAACAATGTATGCAATCCAGACTTTAGAAGTAAAAACTTGTTAAAACTACACTGTGTGGAAGCTTCTCATGCTAAAATTACATGATTCGAGGCTTAGACATGCTGATAAATAAATTTTGTGGTCAGGATAGCCCCTATGGCTTCTATGCGTTATAATGCATTCTGTCTGACAATAAAAAGTGCATTTGTGGAAAAAACTACAAATATGTCAATGCCATTTTTGCTGTACAAGTAGGCCTTTCGAACCTATACAAAATACATTCAGAATCTTGGTTCTATCTCCTTCTATGCTAAAGTTAATACCAGTTATTATCTTTTTATGCCCGCAAATTTCTTTTCAGGGAACAATAAGAATTCTGATACAATGTATGCAATCCTGACTTTAGAAGTAAAAACTACTTAAAGCTAAACTGTGTGGAGGCTTCTCATGCTAAATTTACATGATATGAGGATTAAGCAAGCTGATAAATAGAATTTTGTGGTCAGGATAGCCCTATGGCTTCTATGCGTTACAATGCATTCTGTCTGACAATAAAAAGTGAATTTGTGGAAAAAACTACAAAAATATGTCAATGCCATTTTTGCTGGGCAAGTAGGGCTTTGAACCTGTACAAAAATACATTTAGAATCTTAGTTCTATATCTCGTTCCATGCTAAAGTTATAACCGTTATTATCTTTTTATGGCCGCAAATTACTTTTCAGCGCATAATAAGCATTCTGAGACAATGTATGCAATCCAGACTTTAAAAGTAAAAACTTATTAAAAAAACTACACTGTGTGGAGCTTCTCATGCTAAAATTACATGATTTGAGGCTTAAGCATGCTGATAAGTATGAATTTTGTGGGCCAGGATAGCCCTATGGCGTCTATGCATTATAATGCATTTCTGGCTCAACATAAATAAGTGGATTTGTGGAAAAAACTACAAAATAGTATCAATACATTTTTGCTTCTGTACATAGGGCTTTAGGACCTGTATAAACTACATTCAGAATCTTGGTTCTATCTCCTTCTATGCTAAAGTTATAACAGCAGTTATTATCTTTTTATGCCCGCAAATTACTTTTCAGGGCACAATAAGCATTCTGAGACAATGTATGCAATCCTGACTTTAGAAGTAAAAACTTCTTAAAGGTACACTGTGTGGAGGCTTCTCATGCTAAAATTACATGATTTGAGGCTTAAGCATGCTGATAAATAGAATTTTGTGGTCAGGATAGCCCTATGGCTTCTGTGCGTTACAATGCATTCTGTCTGACCATAAGCGAATTTGTGGAAAAAACTACAAAAGATGTCAATGCCATTTTTGCTGGGCAAGTAGGGCTTTGGAACCTGTACAAAATACATTTAGAATCTTAGTTCTATCTCGTTCCATGCTAAAGTTATAACCGTTATAACCTTTTTATGGCCGCAAATTGCTTTTCAGCGCATAATAAGCATTCTGAGACAATGTATGCAATCCTGACAATAGAATTAAAAACTTGTTAAAACTACACTGTGTGGAGGCTTTTCATGCTAAAATTACTTGATTTGAGGCTTAAGCATGCTGATAAATAGAATTTTGTGGCCAGGATAGCCCTATGGCGTCTATGCACTATAATGCATTTTGGGTGAACATAAAAAGTGAAGTTGTGGAAAAACTACAAGTGATATCAATGCCATTTTTCTTCTGTACATAGGGCTTTGGGACCTATACAAAATACATTTAGAATCTTGGTTCTATCTCCTTCTATGCTAAAGTTATAACCGTTATTATCTTTTTATGCCCGCAAATTACTTTTCAGGGCACAATAAGCATTCTGAGACAATGTATGCAATCCTGACTTTAGAAGTAAAAACTTGTTAAACCTACAAGTAATTTTAGCATGGAGGCTTGTCATGCTAAAATTACATGATTTTTGTCTTAAACATGCTGATAAATAGAATTTTGTGGCCAGGATAGCCCTATGGCTTCTATGCATTATAATGCATTTTGGCTGAACATAAAAAGTGAAGTTGTGGAAAAACTACAAATGATTTAATGCCATTTTTGCTGTGCAAGTAGGGCTTTGGGACCTGTACAAAATACATTTGGAATCTTGGTTCTATCTCGTTCTATGCTAAAGTTATAACCGTTATCATCTTTTTATGGCCGCAAATTGCTTTTCAGCGCATAATAAGCATTCTGAGACAATGTATGCAATCCTGACTTTAGAAGTAAAAACTTGTTAAAACTACACTGTGTGGAGGCTTCTCATGCTAAAATTACATGATTTGAGGCTTAAGCATGCTGATAAATAGAATTTTGTGGCCAGGATAGCCCTATGGCTTCTATGCGTTACAATGCATTGCCGAAATGCTGAAGAGAAATTGAGTGACGGACTATTAATTGCCATGATACTAAAGGGATTACCGCCGACATCGTCTGTTACAACAGCGGAGAGAAGGGACACATGTCCAGGGCAGGTCTTAACGAACCACAAGAGAAACAATGGTGCCGCCATTGCAGGAGCGCGACGCATAAAGAAACACAGTGCCGCCGCAAAAGAAAAGACGACGTGAAACAGGTGGCTGATGAACAAAGTGAGCAACACGCATATGTATTTAAAGCGAGCCACCCCCAGCCTGGCGGATTGAAACATGGAGCACACGACACTGGAGCAACGTCACACATTATTACAGACATCGGAAAGTTCAGAAAATTTGACTCCACGTTCCAGCCCGAAAAGCACTTCATCGAATTGGCGGACGGCACCAGAACCAACGGCGTGGCACTGAAGAGGGGGGACGCGGAGGTGAACCTGGTGAGCCGAGAGGGAAGGACGGTAAAAGCCACACTGAAAGATGCGCTGTTCATCCCCACGTATCCCCAAGACATCTTCTCAGTGAAAGCAGCGACAGCCAACGGAGCTTCAATCAAGTTTCAACAAGGCCATGATGAACACATTCATGAGAGTGGTACTGAGTTCAACATAGTTGAACACAATAGATTGTATTACTTGAACACTGTAAGTAATGAAAGTAATGAAACTGGTGATTTTGCAATGGTTGTTATGACATTCAGACCTGGCATGAAATACTAGGTCACTGCAATTATGATGATCTTTCCAGGTTGCAGGATGTGGTAGAGGGAATGCAGATAAAAGGAAAATTTGACAAATCCAAACTTAGCTGTGAGACCTGCACAAAGGGTAAATTTGTCCAAAGCAGGAACCGAGAACCAGATAGCCGTGCGAAAGCACCACTTGAGCTCATTCACACAGATTTAGCTGGTCCAATTGACCCAGTGGCAAAAGATGGGTTCAAATATGCTCTAGCCTTTACAGATGACTATTCAAGCACAGTGTTTGTGTACTTCTTGAAAGCTAAGAGTGACACCACAAAGGCCACAGAGCGATTTCTTGCCGATGTATCCCCATATGATAGGGTAAAGTGCATTCGATCGGATAATGGCACTGAATTCACAGGACAGGAATTTCAGTCGTTGCTGTCGAAGAATAGTATTAGATATGAGTCCTCTGCACCATATTCGCCACATCAAAATGGCACAGCAGAGAGGAATTGGCGCACATTTTTTGATATGGCAAGATGCATGTTGATTGAGAGCAATTTGCCCAAAGAGCTCTGGACATATGCTGTGATGACTGCTGCAATAATACGCAACAGGCGCTTTAACAATAGGATGAAGCAGACACCATACTACTTACTTACAGGGAAGAAACCAAATTTGTCTCGGATGAGACCTTTCGGATCCGTGTGCTATGCATACAAACACGACAAGAAGAAGTTAGACTCAAGATGTGATAAGGGAGTGTTTGTGGGTTATGACAAAAATAGCCCCTCATATCTAATCTACTATCCTGACACACGAAAAGTTTTCAAACATCGATTGGTGAGGTTTGTTACAGAGAGGGTAGCTGAAAAGGGAACCCAGACAGACACAATGATGAATGGTTTTACTGAGAGAATATATGTGTCACCCAGAGCCAGTGTAGATGACAAGACAAGGTAGGGGTTCAGAAGATACCCAGGGAACTTCTGACAGTCCAGATACCCCTGAAGAAATCCAAGTTGAAGGGAATGAACCACGTTACCCTAGGAGAGACAGGAGAGCACCTCTGTATCTCTCAGAATATGTCACAGATGCTCAATCTGATGACCAGGTGTCGATCAGTATTGATTTTTGCTACAGGATGTGTGATGTGCCACAGACATATAAGGAAGCTATGAGTTCACCAAAAGCTGAAGTATGGGCAAAAGCCATGCAGGAGGAAATAGATTCTTTGAAGGAAAATGATACATTCACCCTGACCACCCTACCAGAGGGTAAACATGAAGTGGGGGGGAAGATGGGTTTATGCCATTAACACAAATGCAGATCAGGCAGAAGCCTATAAGGTCAGGTATGTAGCCAAAGGTTACAATCAGGTGATGGGTATAGACTACAAGGAGACTTTTTCTCCAACTGCCAACTTAACGTCAGTTAGGATCCTGATGCAAATGGCTGCACAATATGATCTTAAATTGTAGGGCTGCAGCTATCGATTATTACAGTAATCGATTATTCTGTCGATTATTTAGTTTGAATAATCGAGTAATCGTTTGTTATTGTCGTAGACAAAGTAGACATACTTTGCACATGTTAAGTACACACCACGTGCACTGACAGATACACGTGTTTTGGACATGAAAAACGTAATTATCGCGAGGCTAAGGTTGATTTACCTCGCGGTTTCTTTTCCACTTGATGTAATGTACGGGGCTTTCTGTTTAGATGTTGTAGCATCAGTGTTGAGAAGGTGACTTTTAAAATGTAATCCCCTACAGATTACAGATTACATTCCCCAAAATGTAGTTTGTGACGTAATCAATTAAATTACTTAAAGTGAGTAACGTAATCTGAATACTTCGGATTACTTGATATTGTCATGATTTTTAAAACTACATAAATGTAGCAACCAACTCCTGCAAATTCTTGTTTGGTTTTAGACCTGGATTAGTCCTGGTTTTAGATCTGATTTAGATCTGATTTAGACCTGGTTTAGACCTGGTTTAGTCCTGGTGTGAGTTCTGGTTTAGAGGCGCACAGGAGGAAGCGCGCTCCACGGAGTGTACGCGACAAGACACAATCCACGCGCAGAGTGCGCGGCGTACGGGGGATGAGGAGCGTGCGGCGTACCGGTGATGCGGGGTGAGGAGCGTACCGCATCACCATACATCCATGGGCGCCGCGCTGTTTTGTGTACAGTGAAGTGCAGTGGTCGTGCGGAAACTTTACCTCTACCACAAAAGGTTCCGGCCACCGCCGAGCGTATGAAAATAAAACGAAGCATCGAGGCAAAAAAAAAAAATCGATGCATTTTTCTAATCAATTTAATCGATTAACTCGATGAATCTTTCAGCCCTATTAAATTGCATCAGATGGATGTCAAGACCGCATACTTGCATGCGCCTATTGATTGTGATGTATACATGGAACAACCAGAAGGATTTGAAGTGAAATCTGTCACAGGTGAAAAATTGGTCTGTAAACTGAACAAGTCACTTTATGGCCATCCGGCAGAAACTGGAACAAAATGCTAAGTGATTACTTGACAAATAATGGATTTGTGCAAAACCCTGCAGATCACTGTGTGTATACAAAACAATCTGGAAAAGAAAGAGCAATACTGGTCATTTGGGTTGATGATTTACTTATTGCTGCTAGTAGTGATGATTTACTGAATGACGTGAAGAAGACACTTGCTATGAAATTTAACATGAAGGATCTTGGAAATAATAAGCATTCTGGTAATGACCAAAAGGACAAGATCGCGGCCGAAATGAGTTTCCTCCGCAGAGTGGCCGGACGCTCCCTTAGAGATAGGGTGAGGAGCTCGGTCACACGGGAGGAGCTCGGAGTAGAGTCGCTGCTCCTCCACGTCGAGAGTAGCCAGCTGAGGTGGCTCCGGCATCTGGTCCAGATGCCTCCTGGACGCCTCCCTCGGGAGGTGTTCCGGGCATGTCCCACCGGTAGGAGGCCCCGGGGAAGACCCAGGACACGCTGGAGGGACTATGTCTCTCGGCTGGCCTGGGAACACCTCGGGGTCCGTCCGGAGGAGCTGGAGGAAGTGGCTGGGGAGTAGGAAGGTTGGGAGCCCCTGCTTAGACTGCTGCCCCCGCGACCCGGCCCCGGATAAGCGGGAGAAGGTGGATGGAAGATGGATGGATGGATCTTGGAAAATTGAAACATTTCTTAGGAATTGATTTTGAGCAGAATGATGGAATGGTGAAAATGAACCAGACAAGGTACATATCAAAGGTACTTGAAAGATTTGGAATGTCACAATGTAAACCTAGATTAACCCCATGTGAACAGAAAACTGAACATGACTATGATGCTGGTCCTGTTGATGCCAAAGTTTACCGTGAGGTTGTAGGCAGTCTGATTTACATAATGACGTGTACAAGGCCTGATTTAAGTTGGGTTGTGAGTAAGTTGTCACAACACCTGTCTGAGCCTACTGAACAACATTGGGTGATTGCTAAACATGTAATGAGATATTTGAAAGGTACATTAGACCGTGAATTGTGCTACAGGAAAAGTGAGACAAACGTGAAGCTTGTAGCTTATAGTGATTCTGATTGGGCTGCAGATTTACATGATCGGAGAAGCACAACAGGCTATTGCTTTAGCCTAACTGAGGATGGTCCACTGATTTCATGGAAATACTGTGGACTACTGTGGCTTTATCTACTTGTGAAGCATGGCATTGGCTGCGACCACGCAAGAGAGTTTGTATCTTATACAATTGATGAATGAGATTGAGAAAGATTGTCAATATGCACCAGTAAAAATATTTGAGGATAATCAGGGAACAATCGCTTTGTCAAAAAACCCGGTCTGTCGCCAAAGATGCTACAAATAATGGAAGAAAAGGTATGCAATCCTTTAGGTACTTCTCGCAGAAAACGCAAGCTCTGTGCAATCTATTGGACTCTCAGTAATTTGTCTCCAGGCTGTCATTCAGTCCTTTCCTCAATTTACTTGGCAGTCTTGAGCAAATCTGATGATGTGAAGAAGTATGGTTATGACCAAGTTTTGCATCCACTGCTTGAGGATTTAAAAACCCTTGAGCAAGATGGAATTTTTGTTCCTTTGCTCGGCAAGTGTGTTAAAGGCACAGTTCTTGTAGTTCTTGCTGATAACCTCGGTGCTCACAGTATTGCAGGTTTTAATGAAAGCTTTACGGCAGGGCACATATGCCGTTTCTGCACTGCAACACGAAAAGATATCCAATCACAAGACGTGAGATCGGGGTCATTCCCTCTGAGAACCAAACACCTACATGAAACACATGTGGGCTCTGCCCAGCAGGATGGGTCAAGCTGTTTGGGTGTGAAAGGACCGTGTGTATTCACTAAGAACCTTGCTCACTTTAATGTTCTCTCAGGTTACCCCCCTGATATCATGCATGATGTTTTCGAAGGTGTTGTGCCTGTGGAGCTTGCACACTGCTTGTCAGTGTTGATATCCAAGAAATATTTCAGTCTTGAGCAGCTCAACAAATCCATTCTTGGTTTTCCGTACAAGTGGTCAGACAAGACGAACAAGCCTCATGCAATTCCACAGAAACTCTCCAAAACAATTGGGGGAAATGCCCATGAAAACTGGGCCCTGCTAAGATTCCTCCCATTCATCATTGGGCATCTGGTGCCAGAGGGTGAAAAGGCTTGGCAAATTCTGATGGATTTAAAAGATGTCGTTGAGCTTTTGGTTGCTCCAACACACACTGGGGAATCCATTGCTTACCTTGAGTGCAAAATTTCAGAGCATCGCAAAAGATACCAACAACTCTTTCCTCATGTGCAGCTTCTACCCAAGCATCATTACTTGGAGCACTATCCTGTACTCATCAGGAAATTCGGTCCTCTTGTTAGTCTCTGGACCACGCGCTTCGAGGCGAAGCACAGTTTCTTTAAGCAGGTCATTCGACATTCAAACTGCTTCAAAAATGTGCCCCTTACGTTAGCTGTCAAGCACCAGCTCATGATATCATATCACATGAGAGCATCAAGTTTTGAAAAACCTGCTTTTGAGATCACAGGTGTCTCAACTGTTCCTGTCAATGTTCTAAAGAATGAAATCATGGAGAACATTGATCAGATGTTTCCTGGCACAAGAGAGATACACATGACTAAATCTGTGTTAGCCAATGGTGTACGTTTCAGAAAGGGCATGATTGTAGCTCATGGGTCTACAAGTTGTCTACCTGAGTTCAGACAGATTGATCACATTTTTGTCATAAGAGAGAGACTTGTGTTTGTAGTCAAGCGACTTTCTAGTTTGTATAGTGAGCACCACAGAGCCTTTGAGCTCATGGCATGTCCAACCAATGAGACAGATCTGATTGAGTTTAATGATTTGGCAGATGACTACCCTCTGGCAGACTACCACATTGGATCACTGAGAATGGTGATCCTCAAAAGACATATAAGTGTTTAAGGTGTGTTAAGATTCAAATGTAAATTAACATAACATGGGTGTTGGTGGGTGGGTGGTATGTGCGTTTGTATATGTAGTGTGGTGTACAAACTGTACCAGTCAAGTTTCAAACTTTTGACTGGTATTTATATTATATGCATATTTATGTAATATGTGTAATTATGTCTTAACTGCATAATTCAATTGCGTAATTACAAAGTCATTGACTTTCTCATATTTAATGGGTGAAATGTTTTCTTTTCTGATTTTCAGAGTGATGAGAAATGGCTGCTTCCGTAAAGCTGAGAATTATACTTGTGGAAAACAATTCCCAGAGACTGATCTTACCGGATGGGCTTCCAGCAACTGTTCCTGAGCTTGTTGACCACATAAAGCGAGAGTGTGGCGTGCAGACTGACTTCAGGCTTCAATTCATGGATGCTGAGTTTGGCAATGATTTTACCAACTTGACGTCTATGTCAGAGATTGAGGACAAAAGTACCATAAAGCTAATCTTTGAGTATGGCCTGCCTGCCACTCCACACCGTCCCCACTCAACTCCTGTTACATCATGCTGTAGTGATGACTCATTTGCCTCATATGACACCGACATTTTGACATCTCGGGAGAGTGCCGCCTCAAGATCGTCTGGGTGGCCTGTTGTTTTTGATGTTCCCAAATTCCCATATGATTGTGAGCTGCAGCTTGAAAAAGCCAATTCTGCATTCAAAGCAAATGGAACTTTGCTTGACCCTGACACAAGACTTAAAACTGCTATTCTGGACGGTTTGGCAGAAGCAATTGTGCGGTACAAAGTATACCCCACTGATGGCGAGTTTGAAGATGGAGCAGAAGCCCTTGTGTCATCACATCCATGTTTAAGGGAACCAGGCTCTGCCACTGGATATGCTGGCTGGAAAGTTAGTTTGAAATATAAGCTTGCCAACTACAGAAGGAAGCTCAAGCGACTTGGATGCCCAGAGGTCGAAGTAAATTCCTTAACCAATAAACCTGCAGAGAAGACCAGTCCTGCTTCAGGAGTGAAGAAAGCCCGTAAAGCTGAAGTCAATTACTGTCCCTCCTACCCATCAGGTGAATCTGCAGACACACTTGAAAAGATGAGGGAGACCCTCATTTCGGAAGTTAAGAAAAAGAACAATGAGGACACAGTGACTGCAATGATGACCAAGACCTTTGCTCATAGAAGGCAAGAAATTATTCGAGATGCCCCCATGATTGCTGTTATTAAAACCAGATGGCCAGCTCTTTTCAGTGTGCAAGAGGTAAATGATTATTATATAATATTTTTCATCTTACTTTAATTCAAAAATAGTTTGGAAACATTGAGTTATTTCTCGTTTATAATGACACTAATTGCTGTGGTAAACTTCTTTCAACCCTTTTTGTCACCTTTTGCCTCAAGACATAATTTATAAGTATTGTACTTGTGGTTATTAAGCAATATCGCAAAATTTGTGGCACCTAAACATGTTTCCAAACTATTTTTCGGGGATTTGGTGGTGAATTATGTTCATGTTTGGTAAGTTAACGCTTTGAAATTTGAAATCACTTCAAAACAGCCCTTATAACCACCAACACACTGAAAACAGCCCTTACAACCACCAACACACTTAAAACAGCCGTTATAACCCCTAACACACTGAAAACAGCCCTTACAACCACCAACACACTGAAAACAGCCCTTATAACCACCAACACACTGAAAACAGCCCTTACAACCACTAACACACTGAAAACAGCCCTTATAACCACTAACTCATTCAAAACAGCCCTTACTACCACTAACACACTGAAAACAGCCCTTATAACCACCAACACACTGAAAACAGCCCTTACAACCACCAACACACTGAAAACAGCCCTTATAACCACCAACACACTGAAAACAGCCCTTTCAAACACCAACACACTGAAAACAGCCCTTATAACCACCAACACACTGAAAACAGCCCTTACAACCACCAACACACTGAAAACAGCCCTTATAACCACTAACTCATTCAAAATAGCCCTTATAACCACCAACACACTGAAAACAGCCCTTACAACCACCAACACACTGAAAACAGCCCTTACAACCACTAACACACTGAAAACAGCCCTTACAACCACTAACACACTGAAAACAGCCCTTATAACCACCAACACACTGAAAACAGCCCTTACAACCACCAACACACTGAAAACAGCCCTTACAACCACTAACACACTGAAAACAGCCCTTACAACCACCAACACACTGAAAACAGCCCTTACAACCACCAACACACTGAAAACAGCCCTTACAACCACTAACACACTGAAAACAGCCCTTACAACCACCAACACACTGAAAACAGCCCTTATAACCACTAACACACTGAAAACAGCCCTTATAACCACCAACACACTGAAAACAGCCCTTATAACCACCAACACACTGAAAACAGCCCTTACAACCACTAACACACTGAAAACAGCCCTTACAACCACCAACACACTGAAAACAGCCCTTACTACCACTAACACACTGAAAACAACCCTTATAACCACCAACACACTGAAAACAGCCCTTATAACCACCAACACACTGAAAACAGCCCTTACAACCACCAACACACTGAAAGCAGCCTTTATAACCACCAACACACTGAAAACAGCCCTTACAACCACCAACACACTGAAAACAGCCCTTACAACCACCAACACACTTATAACCACTAACTCATTCAAAACAGCCCTTACTACCACTAACACACTGAAAACAGCCCTTATAACCACCAACACACTGAAAACAGCCCTTACAACCACCAACACACTGAAAACAGCCCTTATAACCACCAACACACTGAAAACAGCCCTTACAACCACCAACACACTGAAAACAGCCCTTATAACCACTAACTCATTCAAAATAGCCCTTATAACCACAAACACACTGAAAACAGCCCTTACAACCACTAACTCATTCAAAACAGGCTTTACTACCACTAACACACTGAAAACAGCCCTTATAACCACCAACACACTGAAAACAGGCCTTACAACCACCAACACACTGAAAACAGCCCTTATAACCACCAACACACTGAAAACAGCCCTTACAACCACCAACACACTGAAAACAGCCCTTACAACCACCAACACACTGAAAACAGCCCTTATAACCACCAACACACTGAAAACAGCCCTTACAACCACCAACACACTTAAAACAGCCCTTATAACCACCAACACACTGAAAACAGCCCCTATAACCACCAACACACTGAAAACAGCCCTTATAACCACCAACACACTGAAAACAGCCCTTACAACCACCAACACACTGAAAACAGCCCTTACAACCACCAACACACTGAAAACAGCCCTTACAACCACCAACACACTGAAAACAGCCCTTATAACCACCAACACACTGAAAACAGCCCTTATAACCACCAACACACTGAAAACAGCCCTTACAACCACCAACACACTGAAAACAGCCCTTATAACCACTAACTCATTCAAAACAGCCCTTACAACCACCAACACACTGAAAACAGCCCTTACAACCACCAACACACTGAAAACAGCCCTTATAACCACTAACTCATTCAAAACAGCCCTTACAACCACCAACACACTGAAAACAGCCCTTATAACCACCAACACACTGAAAACAGCCCTTACAACCACCAACACACTGAAAACAGCCCTTACAACCACCAACACACTGAAAACAGCCCTTATAACCACCAACACACTGAAAACAGCCCTTACAACCACCAACACACTGAAAACAGCCCTTACAACCACCAACACACTGAAAACAGCCCTTATAACCACCAACACACTGAAAACAGCCCTTATAACCACCAACACACTGAAAACAGCCCTTACAACCACCAACACACTGAAAACAGCCCTTACAACCACCAACACACTGAAAACAGCCCTTATAACCACCAACACACTGAAAACAGCCCTTATAACCACCAACACACTGAAAACAGCCCTTACAACCACCAACACACTGAAAACAGCCCTTACAACCACCAACACACTGAAAACAGCCCTTATAACCACCAACACACTGAAAACAGCCCTTACAACCACCAACACACTGAAAACAGCCCTTACAACCACCAACACACTGAAAACAGCCCTTACAACCACCAACACACTGAAAACAGCCCTTATAACCACCAACACACTGAAAACAGCCCTTACAACCACCAACACACTGAAAACAGCCCTTATAACCACCAACACACTGAAAACAGCCCTTATAACCACCAACACACTGAAAACAGCCCTTATAACCACCAACACACTGAAAACAGCCCTTACAACCACCAACACACTGAAAACAGCCCTTATAACCACCAACACACTGAAAACAGCCCTTACAACCACCAACACACTGAAAACAGCCCTTACAACCACCAACACACTGAAAACAGCCCTTATAACCACCAACACACTGAAAACAGCCCTTATAACCACCAACACACTGAAAACAGCCCTTATAACCACCAACACACTGAAAACAGCCCTTACAACCACCAACACACTGAAAACAGCCCTTATAACCACTAACACACTGAAAACAGCCCTTATAACCACCAACACACTGAAAACAGCCCTTACAACCACCAACACACTGAAAACAGCCCTTACAACCACTAACACACTGAAAACAGCCCTTATAACCACCAACACACTGAAAACAGCCCTTATAACCACCAACACACTGAAAACAGCCCTTATAACCACCAACACACTGAAAACAGCCCTTATAACCACCAACACACTGAAAACAGCCCTTATAACCACCAACACACTGAAAACAGCCCTTATAACCACCAACACACTGAAAACAGCCCTTACAACCACCAACACACTGAAAACAGCCCTTATAACCACCAACACACTGAAAACAGCCCTTACAACCACCAACACACTGAAAACAGCCCTTATAACCACCAACACACTGAAAACAGCCCTTATAACCACCAACACACTGAAAACAGCCCTTATAACCACCAACACACTGAAAACAGCCCTTATAACCACCAACACACTGAAAACAGCCCTTACAACCACCAACACACTGAAAACAGCCCTTATAACCACCAACACACTGAAAACAGCCCTTATAACCACCAACACACTGAAAACAGCCCTTACAACCACCAACACACTGAAAACAGCCCTTATAACCACCAACACACTGAAAACAGCCCTTATAACCACCAACACACTGAAAACAGCCCTTACAACCACCAACACACTGAAAACAGCCCTTATAACCACCAACACACTGAAAACAGCCCTTATAACCACCAACACACTGAAAACAGCCCTTATAACCACCAACACACTGAAAACAGCCCTTATAACCACCAACACACTGAAAACAGCCCTTATAACCACCAACACACTGAAAACAGCCCTTACAACCACCAACACACTGAAAACAGCCCTTATAACCACCAACACACTGAAAACAGCCCTTACAACCACCAACACACTGAAAACAGCCCTTATAACCACCAACACACTGAAAACAGCCCTTACAACCACCAACACACTGAAAACAGCCCTTACAACCACCAACACACTGAAAACAGCCCTTATAACCACTAACACACTGAAAACAGCCCTTACAACCACCAACACACTGAAAACAGCCCTTATAACCACCAACACACTGAAAACAGCCCTTACAACCACTAACACACTGAAAACAGCCCTTATAACCACCAACACACTGAAAACAGCCCTTATAACCACCAACACACTGAAAACAGCCCTTACAACCACCAACACACTGAAAACAGCCCTTATAACCACCAACACACTGAAAACAGCCCTTACAACCACCAACACACTGAAAACAGCCCTTATAACCACCAACACACTGAAAACAGCCCTTACAACCACCAACACACTGAAAACAGCCCTTACAACCACCAACACACTGAAAACAGCCCTTATAACCACCAACACACTGAAAACAGCCCTTACAACCACCAACACACTGAAAACAGCCCTTATAACCACCAACACACTGAAAACAGCCCTTATAACCACCAACACACTGAAAACAGCCCTTATAACCACCAACACACTGAAAACAGCCCTTACAACCACCAACACACTGAAAACAGCCCTTATAACCACCAACACACTGAAAACAGCCCTTATAACCACCAACACACTGAAAACAGCCCTTACAACCACCAACACACTGAAAACAGCCCTTATAACCACCAACACACTGAAAACAGCCCTTACAACCACCAACACACTGAAAACAGCCCTTATAACCACCAACACACTGAAAACAGCCCTTATAACCACCAACACACTGAAAACAGCCCTTACAACCACCAACACACTGAAAACAGCCCTTATAACCACCAACACACTGAAAACAGCCCTTACAACCACCAACACACTGAAAACAGCCCTTATAACCACCAACACACTGAAAACAGCCCTTATAACCACCAACACACTGAAAACAGCCCTTATAACCACCAACACACTGAAAACAGCCCTTATAACCACCAACACACTGAAAACAGCCCTTACAACCACTAACACACTGAAAACAGCCCTTATAACCACCAACACACTGAAAACAGCCCTTATAACCACCAACACACTGAAAACAGCCCTTACAACCACCAACACACTGAAAACAGCCCTTATAACCACCAACACACTGAAAACAGCCCTTATAACCACCAACACACTGAAAACAGCCCTTATAACCACCAACACACTGAAAACAGCCCTTACAACCACCAACACACTGAAAACAGCCCTTATAACCACTAACACACTGAAAACAGCCCTTACAACCACCAACACACTGAAAACAGCCCTTACAACCACCAACACACTGAAAACAGCCCTTATAACCACTAACACATTCAAAACAGCCCTTACAACCACCAACACACTGAAAACAGCCCTTACAACCACCAACACACTGAAAACAGCCCTTATAACCACCAACACACTGAAAACAGCCCTTACAACCACCAACACACTGAAAACAGCCCTTATAACCACCAACACACTGAAAACAGCCCTTATAACCACCAACACACTGAAAACAGCCCTTACAACCACCAACACACTGAAAACAGCCCTTACAACCACCAACACACTGAAAACAGCCCTTATAACCACTAACACACTGAAAACAGCCCTTACAACCACCAACACACTGAAAACAGCCCTTACAACCACCAACACACTGAAAACAGCCCTTATAACCACTAACACACTGAAAACAGCCCTTACAACCACCAACACACTGAAAACAGCCCTTACAACCACCAACACACTGAAAACAGCCCTTATAACCACCAACACACTGAAAACAGCCCTTATAACCACCAACACACTGAAAACAGCCCTTACAACCACCAACACACTGAAAACAGCCCTTATAACCACTAACACACTGAAAACAGCCCTTACAACCACCAACACACTGAAAACAGCCCTTATAACCACCAACACACTGAAAACAGCCCTTACAACCACCAACACACTGAAAACAGCCCTTATAACCACCAACACACTGAAAACAGCCCTTATAACCACCAACACACTGAAAACAGCCCTTACAACCACCAACACACTGAAAACAGCCCTTATAACCACCAACACACTGAAAACAGCCCTTATAACCACCAACACACTGAAAACAGCCCTTATAACCACCAACACACTGAAAACAGCCCTTATAACCACCAACACACTGAAAACAGCCCTTATAACCACCAACACACTGAAAACAGCCCTTATAACCACTAACACACTGAAAACAGCCCTTACAACCACCAACACACTGAAAACAGCCCTTATAACCACCAACACACTGAAAACAGCCCTTATAACCACCAACACACTGAAAACAGCCCTTACAACCACCAACACACTGAAAACAGCCCTTATAACCACTAACACACTGAAAACAGCCCTTATAACCACCAACACACTGAAAACAGCCCTTATAACCACTAACACACTGAAAACAGCCCTTATAACCACCAACACACTGAAAACAGCCCTTACAACCACCAACACACTGAAAACAGCCCTTATAACCACCAACACACTGAAAACAGCCCTTACAACCACCAACACACTGAAAACAGCCCTTACAACCACCAACACACTGAAAACAGCCCTTATAACCACTAACACATTCAAAACAGCCCTTACAACCACTAACACACTGAAAACAGCCCTTATAACCACCAACACACTGAAAACAGCCCTTATAACCACCAACACACTGAAAACAGCCCTTACAACCACCAACACACTGAAAACAGCCCTTATAACCACTAACACACTGAAAACAGCCCTTATAACCACCAACACACTGAAAACAGCCCTTATAACCACCAACACACTGAAAACAGCCCTTATAACCACTAACACACTGAAAACAGCCCTTACAACCACCAACACACTGAAAACAGCCCTTATAACCACCAACACACTGAAAACAGCCCTTACAACCACCAACACACTGAAAACAGCCCTTATAACCACCAACACACTGAAAACAGCCCTTATAACCACCAACACACTGAAAACAGCCCTTATAACCACCAACACACTGAAAACAGCCCTTATAACCACCAACACACTGAAAACAGCCCTTATAACCACTAACACACTGAAAACAGCCCTTACAACCACCAACACACTGAAAACAGCCCTTATAACCACCAACACACTGAAAACAGCCCTTACAACCACCAACACACTGAAAACAGCCCTTACAACCACCAACACACTGAAAACAGCCCTTATAACCACCAACACACTGAAAACAGCCCTTATAACCACCAACACACTGAAAACAGCCCTTATAACCACCAACACACTGAAAACAGCCCTTATAACCACCAACACACTGAAAACAGCCCTTATAACCACCAACACACTGAAAACAGCCCTTATAACCACTAACACACTGAAAACAGCCCTTACAACCACCAACACACTGAAAACAGCCCTTATAACCACCAACACACTGAAAACAGCCCTTATAACCACTAACACACTGAAAACAGCCCTTACAACCACTAACACACTGAAAACAGCCCTTACAACCACCAACACACTGAAAACAGCCCTTATAACCACTAACACACTGAAAACAGCCCTTACAACCACCAACACACTGAAAACAGCCCTTATAACCACCAACACACTGAAAACAGCCCTTATAACCACCAACACACTGAAAACAGCCCTTATAACCACCAACACACTGAAAACAGCCCTTATAACCACCAACACACTGAAAACAGCCCTTATAACCACCAACACACTGAAAACAGCCCTTATAACCACCAACACACTGAAAACAGCCCTTATAACCACCAACACACTGAAAACAGCCCTTACAACCACCAACACACTGAAAACA
Source organism: Odontamblyopus lacepedii (assembly GCA_034769755.1). Lineage (NCBI taxonomy): Eukaryota > Metazoa > Chordata > Actinopteri > Gobiiformes > Gobiidae > Odontamblyopus > Odontamblyopus lacepedii. The sequence continues at coordinate 7,190,960 of CM068361.1, read as the reverse complement.
GCCCTTATAACCACCAACACACTGAAAACAGCCCTTACAACCACCAACACACTGAAAACAGCCCTTATAACCACCAACACACTGAAAACAGCCCTTATAACCACCAACACACTGAAAACAGCCCTTATAACCACCAACACACTGAAAACAGCCCTTATAACCACCAACACACTGAAAACAGCCCTTATAACCACCAACACACTGAAAACAGCCCTTATAACCACCAACACACTGAAAACAGCCCTTATAACCACCAACACACTGAAAACAGCCCTTATAACCACCAACACACTGAAAACAGCCCTTATAACCACCAACACACTGAAAACAGCCCTTATAACCACCAACACACTGAAAACAGCCCTTATAACCACCAACACACTGAAAACAGCCCTTATAACCACCAACACACTGAAAACAGCCCTTATAACCACCAACACACTGAAAACAGCCCTTATAACCACCAACACACTGAAAACAGCCCTTATAACCACCAACACACTGAAAACAGCCCTTATAACCACCAACACACTGAAAACAGCCCTTATAACCACCAACACACTGAAAACAGCCCTTATAACCACCAACACACTGAAAACAGCCCTTATAACCACCAACACACTGAAAACAGCCCTTATAACCACTAACACACTGAAAACAGCCCTTACAACCACTAACACACTGAAAACAGCCCTTACAACCACCAACACACTGAAAACAGCCCTTATAACCACTAACACATTCAAAACAGCCCTTACAACCACTAACACACTGAAAACAGCCCTTATAACCACCAACACACTGAAAACAGCCCTTATAACCACCAACACACTGAAAACAGCCCTTATAACCACCAACACACTGAAAACAGCCCTTATAACCACCAACACACTGAAAACAGCCCTTATAACCACCAACACACTGAAAACAGCCCTTATAACCACCAACACACTGAAAACAGCCCTTATAACCACCAACACACTGAAAACAGCCCTTATAACCACCAACACACTGAAAACAGCCCTTATAACCACCAACACACTGAAAACAGCCCTTATAACCACTAACACATTCAAAACAGCCCTTACAACCACCAACACACTGAAAACAGCCCTTACAACCACCAACACACTGAAAACAGCCCTTATAACCACTAACACACTGAAAACAGCCCTTACAACCACTAACACACTGAAAACAGCCCTTATAACCACCAACACACTGAAAACAGCCCTTATAACCACCAACACACTGAAAACAGCCCTTACAACCACCAACACACTGAAAACAGCCCTTATAACCACCAACACACTGAAAACAGCCCTTATAACCACCAACACACTGAAAACAGCCCTTATAACCACCAACACACTGAAAACAGCCCTTACAACCACCAACACACTGAAAACAGCCCTTATAACCACCAACACACTGAAAACAGCCCTTATAACCACCAACACACTGAAAACAGCCCTTACAACCACCAACACACTGAAAACAGCCCTTATAACCACTAACACACTGAAAACAGCCCTTATAACCACCAACACACTGAAAACAGCCCTTATAACCACCAACACACTGAAAACAGCCCTTATAACCACCAACACACTGAAAACAGCCCTTATAACCACCAACACACTGAAAACAGCCCTTATAACCACCAACACACTGAAAACAGCCCTTACAACCACCAACACACTGAAAACAGCCCTTATAACCACTAACTCATTCAAAACAGCCCTTACAACCACCAACACACTGAAAACAGCCCTTATAACCACCAACACACTGAAAACAGCCCTTATAACCACCAACACACTGAAAACAGCCCTTATAACCACCAACACACTGAAAACAGCCCTTATAACCACCAACACACTGAAAACAGCCCTTATAACCACCAACACACTGAAAACAGCCCTTATAACCACCAACACACTGAAAACAGCCCTTACAACCACCAACACACTGAAAACAGCCCTTATAACCACCAACACACTGAAAACAGCCCTTACAACCACCAACACACTGAAAACAGCCCTTATAACCACTAACACACTGAAAACAGCCCTTATAACCACCAACACACTGAAAACAGCCCTTATAACCACCAACACACTGAAAACAGCCCTTATAACCACCAACACACTGAAAACAGCCCTTACAACCACCAACACACTGAAAACAGCCCTTATAACCACCAACACACTGAAAACAGCCCTTATAACCACCAACACACTGAAAACAGCCCTTATAACCACCAACACACTGAAAACAGCCCTTATAACCACTAACACACTGAAAACAGCCCTTACAACCACCAACACACTGAAAACAGCCCTTATAACCACTAACTCATTCAAAACAGCCCTTACAACCACTAACACACTGAAAACAGCCCTTACAACCACCAACACACTGAAAACAGCCCTTATAACCACTAACTCATTCAAAACAGCCCTTACAACCACCAACACACTGAAAACAGCCCTTACAACCACTAACACACTGAAAACAGCCCTTATAACCACCAACACACTGAAAACAGCCCTTATAACCACCAACACACTGAAAACAGCCCTTATAACCACCAACACACTGAAAACAGCCCTTATAACCACTAACACACTGAAAACAGCCCTTACAACCACCAACACACTGAAAACAGCCCTTATAACCACCAACACACTGAAAACAGCCCTTACAACCACCAACACACTGAAAACAGCCCTTATAACCACCAACACACTGAAAACAGCCCTTATAACCACTAACACACTGAAAACAGCCCTTACAACCACTAACACACTGAAAACAGCCCTTACAACCACCAACACACTGAAAACAGCCCTTATAACCACTAACACACTGAAAACAGCCCTTATAACCACTAACACACTGAAAACAGCCCTTACAACCACCAACACACTGAAAACAGCCCTTATAACCACTAACACACTGAAAACAGCCCTTACAACCACCAACACACTGAAAACAGCCCTTACAACCACCAACACACTGAAAACAGCCCTTATAACCACTAACACACTGAAAACAGCCCTTACAACCACCAACACACTGAAAACAGCCCTTATAACCACCAACACACTGAAAACAGCCCTTATAACCACCAACACACTGAAAACAGCCCTTATAACCACCAACACACTGAAAACAGCCCTTATAACCACCAACACACTGAAAACAGCCCTTATAACCACTAACACACTGAAAACAGCCCTTACAACCACCAACACACTGAAAACAGCCCTTATAACCACCAACACACTGAAAACAGCCCTTATAACCACCAACACACTGAAAACAGCCCTTATAACCACCAACACACTGAAAACAGCCCTTATAACCACCAACACACTGAAAACAGCCCTTATAACCACCAACACACTGAAAACAGCCCTTATAACCACCAACACACTGAAAACAGCCCTTATAACCACCAACACACTGAAAACAGCCCTTATAACCACCAACACACTGAAAACAGCCCTTATAACCACTAACACACTGAAAACAGCCCTTACAACCACCAACACACTGAAAACAGCCCTTATAACCACTAACTCATTCAAAACAGCCCTTACAACCACCAACACACTGAAAACAGCCCTTACAACCACCAACACACTGAAAACAGCCCTTATAACCACCAACACACTGAAAACAGCCCTTATAACCACCAACACACTGAAAACAGCCCTTATAACCACCAACACACTGAAAACAGCCCTTATAACCACTAACACACTGAAAACAGCCCTTACAACCACCAACACACTGAAAACAGCCCTTATAACCACCAACACACTGAAAACAGCCCTTACAACCACCAACACACTGAAAACAGCCCTTATAACCACCAACACACTGAAAACAGCCCTTATAACCACCAACACACTGAAAACAGCCCTTATAACCACCAACACACTGAAAACAGCCCTTATAACCACCAACACACTGAAAACAGCCCTTATAACCACTAACACACTGAAAACAGCCCTTACAACCACCAACACACTGAAAACAGCCCTTATAACCACTAACACACTGAAAACAGCCCTTATAACCACTAACACACTGAAAACAGCCCTTACAACCACCAACACACTGAAAACAGCCCTTATAACCACTAACTCATTCAAAACAGCCCTTATAACCACTAACACACTGAAAACAGCCCTTACAACCACCAACACACTGAAAACAGCCCTTATAACCACCAACACACTGAAAACAGCCCTTACAACCACCAACACACTGAAAACAGCCCTTATAACCACCAACACACTGAAAACAGCCCTTATAACCACCAACACACTGAAAACAGCCCTTATAACCACCAACACACTGAAAACAGCCCTTATAACCACCAACACACTGAAAACAGCCCTTATAACCACCAACACACTGAAAACAGCCCTTATAACCACCAACACACTGAAAACAGCCCTTATAACCACCAACACACTGAAAACAGCCCTTATAACCACCAACACACTGAAAACAGCCCTTACAACCACCAACACACTGAAAACAGCCCTTATAACCACCAACACACTGAAAACAGCCCTTATAACCACTAACACACTGAAAACAGCCCTTACAACCACCAACACACTGAAAACAGCCCTTATAACCACCAACACACTGAAAACAGCCCTTATAACCACCAACACACTGAAAACAGCCCTTATAACCACCAACACACTGAAAACAGCCCTTATAACCACCAACACACTGAAAACAGCCCTTATAACCACCAACACACTGAAAACAGCCCTTATAACCACCAACACACTGAAAACAGCCCTTACAACCACCAACACACTGAAAACAGCCCTTATAACCACCAACACACTGAAAACAGCCCTTATAACCACCAACACACTGAAAACAGCCCTTATAACCACCAACACACTGAAAACAGCCCTTATAACCACCAACACACTGAAAACAGCCCTTATAACCACCAACACACTGAAAACAGCCCTTATAACCACCAACACACTGAAAACAGCCCTTACAACCACCAACACACTGAAAACAGCCCTTATAACCACCAACACACTGAAAACAGCCCTTATAACCACCAACACACTGAAAACAGCCCTTATAACCACTAACACACTGAAAACAGCCCTTATAACCACCAACACACTGAAAACAGCCCTTATAACCACCAACACACTGAAAACAGCCCTTATAACCACCAACACACTGAAAACAGCCCTTATAACCACCAACACACTGAAAACAGCCCTTATAACCACCAACACACTGAAAACAGCCCTTATAACCACTAACACACTGAAAACAGCCCTTACAACCACCAACACACTGAAAACAGCCCTTATAACCACTAACTCATTCAAAACAGCCCTTACAACCACTAACACACTGAAAACAGCCCTTACAACCACCAACACACTGAAAACAGCCCTTATAACCACAAACACAATCAAAACAGCCCTTACAACCACAAACACACTGAAAACAGCCCTTACAACCACCAACACACTGAAAACAGCCCTTATAACCACCAACACACTGAAAACAGCCCTTATAACCACCAACACACTGAAAACAGCCCTTATAACCACCAACACACTGAAAACAGCCCTTATAACCACTAACACACTGAAAACAGCCCTTACAACCACCAACACACTGAAAACAGCCCTTATAACCACTAACTCATTCAAAACAGCCCTTACAACCACCAACACACTGAAAACAGCCCTTACAACCACCAACACACTGAAAACAGCCCTTATAACCACTAACTCATTCAAAACAGCCCTTACAACCACTAACACACTGAAAACAGCCCTTACAACCACCAACACACTGAAAACAGCCCTTATAACCACCAACACACTGAAAACAGCCCTTACAACCACCAACACACTGAAAACAGCCCTTATAACCACCAACACACTGAAAACAGCCCTTATAACCACTAACACACTGAAAACAGCCCTTACAACCACCAACACACTGAAAACAGCCCTTATAACCACCAACACACTGAAAACAGCCCTTATAACCACCAACACACTGAAAACAGCCCTTATAACCACCAACACACTGAAAACAGCCCTTACAACCACCAACACACTGAAAACAGCCCTTATAACCACTAACTCATTCAAAACAGCCCTTACAACCACTAACACACTGAAAACAGCCCTTACAACCACCAACACACTGAAAACAGCCCTTATAACCACTAACACACTGAAAACAGCCCTTACAACCACCAACACACTGAAAACAGCCCTTATAACCACCAACACACTGAAAACAGCCCTTATAACCACCAACACACTGAAAACAGCCCTTATAACCACCAACACACTGAAAACAGCCCTTATAACCACCAACACACTGAAAACAGCCCTTACAACCACCAACACACTGAAAACAGCCCTTATAACCACTAACACACTGAAAACAGCCCTTACAACCACCAACACACTGAAAACAGCCCTTATAACCACCAACACACTGAAAACAGCCCTTATAACCACCAACACACTGAAAACAGCCCTTATAACCACCAACACACTGAAAACAGCCCTTATAACCACCAACACACTGAAAACAGCCCTTATAACCACCAACACACTGAAAACAGCCCTTATAACCACCAACACACTGAAAACAGCCCTTATAACCACCAACACACTGAAAACAGCCCTTATAACCACCAACACACTGAAAACAGCCCTTATAACCACCAACACACTGAAAACAGCCCTTACAACCACCAACACACTGAAAACAGCCCTTATAACCACCAACACACTGAAAACAGCCCTTATAACCACCAACACACTGAAAACAGCCCTTATAACCACTAACACACTGAAAACAGCCCTTATAACCACCAACACACTGAAAACAGCCCTTATAACCACCAACACACTGAAAACAGCCCTTATAACCACCAACACACTGAAAACAGCCCTTATAACCACCAACACACTGAAAACAGCCCTTATAACCACCAACACACTGAAAACAGCCCTTATAACCACTAACACACTGAAAACAGCCCTTGCAACCACCAACACACTGAAAACAGCCCTTATAACCACTAACTCATTCAAAACAGCCCTTACAACCACTAACACACTGAAAACAGCCCTTACAACCACCAACACACTGAAAACAGCCCTTATAACCACTAACTCATTCAAAACAGCCCTTACAACCACTAACACACTGAAAACAGCCCTTATAACCACCAACACACTGAAAACAGCCCTTATAACCACCAACACACTGAAAACAGCCCTTATAACCACCAACACACTGAAAACAGCCCTTATAACCACCAACACACTGAAAACAGCCCTTACAACCACCAACACACTGAAAACAGCCCTTATAACCACTAACTCATTCAAAACAGCCCTTACAACCACCAACACACTGAAAACAGCCCTTACAACCACCAACACACTGAAAACAGCCCTTATAACCACCAACACACTGAAAACAGCCCTTATAACCACCAACACACTGAAAACAGCCCTTATAACCACCAACACACTGAAAACAGCCCTTATAACCACTAACACACTGAAAACAGCCCTTACAACCACTAACACACTGAAAACAGCCCTTATAACCACCAACACACTGAAAACAGCCCTTATAACCACCAACACACTGAAAACAGCCCTTACAACCACCAACACACTGAAAACAGCCCTTATAACCACCAACACACTGAAAACAGCCCTTATAACCACTAACACACTGAAAACAGCCCTTACAACCACCAACACACTGAAAACAGCCCTTATAACCACCAACACACTGAAAACAGCCCTTATAACCACCAACACACTGAAAACAGCCCTTATAACCACCAACACACTGAAAACAGCCCTTATAACCACCAACACACTGAAAACAGCCCTTATAACCACTAACACACTGAAAACAGCCCTTATAACCACCAACACACTGAAAACAGCCCTTATAACCACCAACACACTGAAAACAGCCCTTATAACCACCAACACACTGAAAACAGCCCTTACAACCACCAACACACTGAAAACAGCCCTTATAACCACCAACACACTGAAAACAGCCCTTATAACCACCAACACACTGAAAACAGCCCTTATAACCACCAACACACTGAAAACAGCCCTTATAACCACCAACACACTGAAAACAGCCCTTACAACCACCAACACACTGAAAACAGCCCTTATAACCACTAACACACTGAAAACAGCCCTTATAACCACCAACACACTGAAAACAGCCCTTATAACCACCAACACACTGAAAACAGCCCTTATAACCACCAACACACTGAAAACAGCCCTTATAACCACCAACACACTGAAAACAGCCCTTATAACCACCAACACACTGAAAACAGCCCTTATAACCACTAACACACTGAAAACAGCCCTTACAACCACCAACACACTGAAAACAGCCCTTATAACCACTAACTCATTCAAAACAGCCCTTACAACCACTAACACACTGAAAACAGCCCTTATAACCACCAACACACTGAAAACAGCCCTTATAACCACCAACACACTGAAAACAGCCCTTATAACCACCAACACACTGAAAACAGCCCTTATAACCACCAACACACTGAAAACAGCCCTTATAACCACTAACACACTGAAAACAGCCCTTATAACCACCAACACACTGAAAACAGCCCTTACAACCACTAACACACTGAAAACAGCCCTTATAACCACCAACACACTGAAAACAGCCCTTATAACCACCAACACACTGAAAACAGCCCTTATAACCACCAATACACTGAAAACAGCCCTTATAACCACTAACACACTGAAAACAGCCCTTACAACCACCAACACACTGAAAACAGCCCTTATAACCACTAACTCATTCAAAACAGCCCTTACAACCACCAACACACTGAAAACAGCCCTTACAACCACCAACACACTGAAAACAGCCCTTATAACCACCAACACACTGAAAACAGCCCTTACAACCACCAACACACTGAAAACAGCCCTTATAACCACCAACACACTGAAAACAGCCCTTATAACCACTAACACACTGAAAACAGCCCTTACAACCACCAACACACTGAAAACAGCCCTTATAACCACCAACACACTGAAAACAGCCCTTACAACCACCAACACACTGAAAACAGCCCTTATAACCACCAACACACTGAAAACAGCCCTTATAACCACCAACACACTGAAAACAGCCCTTATAACCACCAACACACTGAAAACAGCCCTTATAACCACCAACACACTGAAAACAGCCCTTATAACCACCAACACACTGAAAACAGCCCTTATAACCACCAACACACTGAAAACAGCCCTTATAACCACTAACACACTGAAAACAGCCCTTATAACCACCAACACACTGAAAACAGCCCTTATAACCACTAACACACTGAAAACAGCCCTTACAACCACTAACACACTGAAAACAGCCCTTACAACCACCAACACACTGAAAACAGCCCTTATAACCACTAACTCATTCAAAACAGCCCTTACAACCACTAACACACTGAAAACAGCCCTTACAACCACTAACACACTGAAAACAGCCCTTATAACCACCAACACACTGAAAACAGCCCTTATAACCACCAACACACTGAAAACAGCCCTTATAACCACCAACACACTGAAAACAGCCCTTATAACCACTAACACACTGAAAACAGCCCTTATAACCACCAACACACTGAAAACAGCCCTTATAACCACCAACACACTGAAAACAGCCCTTATAACCACCAACACACTGAAAACAGCCCTTACAACCACCAACACACTGAAAACAGCCCTTATAACCACTAACACATTCAAAACAGCCCTTACAACCACCAACACACTGAAAACAGCCCTTATAACCACCAACACACTGAAAACAGCCCTTATAACCACTAACACACTGAAAACAGCCCTTATAACCACCAACACACTGAAAACAGCCCTTACAACCACCAACACACTGAAAACAGCCCTTATAACCACCAACACACTGAAAACAGCCCTTATAACCACCAACACACTGAAAACAGCCCTTATAACCACCAACACACTGAAAACAGCCCTTACAACCACTAACACACTGAAAACAGCCCTTACAACCACCAACACACTGAAAACAGCCCTTATAACCACTAACTCATTCAAAACAGCCCTTACAACCACTAACACACTGAAAACAGCCCTTACAACCACCAACACACTGAAAACAGCCCTTATAACCACTAACACACTGAAAACAGCCCTTACAACCACCAACACACTGAAAACAGCCCTTATAACCACCAACACACTGAAAACAGCCCTTATAACCACCAACACACTGAAAACAGCCCTTATAACCACCAACACACTGAAAACAGCCCTTATAACCACCAACACACTGAAAACAGCCCTTATAACCACCAACACACTGAAAACAGCCCTTATAACCACCAACACACTGAAAACAGCCCTTATAACCACCAACACACTGAAAACAGCCCTTACAACCACCAACACACTGAAAACAGCCCTTACAACCACCAACACACTGAAAACAGCCCTTATAACCACTAACACACTGAAAACAGCCCTTACAACCACCAACACACTGAAAACAGCCCTTATAACCACCAACACACTGAAAACAGCCCTTATAACCACCAACACACTGAAAACAGCCCTTATAACCACCAACACACTGAAAACAGCCCTTATAACCACCAACACACTGAAAACAGCCCTTATAACCACCAACACACTGAAAACAGCCCTTATAACCACCAACACACTGAAAACAGCCCTTATAACCACCAACACACTGAAAACAGCCCTTACAACCACCAACACACTGAAAACAGCCCTTATAACCACCAACACACTGAAAACAGCCCTTACAACCACCAACACACTGAAAACAGCCCTTATAACCACTAACACACTGAAAACAGCCCTTATAACCACCAACACACTGAAAACAGCCCTTATAACCACTAACACACTGAAAACAGCCCTTATAACCACCAACACACTGAAAACAGCCCTTACAACCACCAACACACTGAAAACAGCCCTTATAACCACCAACACACTGAAAACAGCCCTTATAACCACCAACACACTGAAAACAGCCCTTATAACCACCAACACACTGAAAACAGCCCTTATAACCACCAACACACTGAAAACAGCCCTTACAACCACCAACACACTGAAAACAGCCCTTATAACCACTAACACACTGAAAACAGCCCTTATAACCACTAACACACTGAAAACAGCCCTTACAACCACCAACACACTGAAAACAGCCCTTATAACCACCAACACACTGAAAACAGCCCTTACAACCACCAACACACTGAAAACAGCCCTTATAACCACCAACACACTGAAAACAGCCCTTATAACCACCAACACACTGAAAACAGCCCTTATAACCACCAACACACTGAAAACAGCCCTTATAACCACCAACACACTGAAAACAGCCCTTATAACCACCAACACACTGAAAACAGCCCTTACAACCACTAACACACTGAAAACAGCCCTTACAACCACCAACACACTGAAAACAGCCCTTATAACCACTAACTCATTCAAAACAGCCCTTACAACCACCAACACACTGAAAACAGCCCTTACAACCACCAACACACTGAAAACAGCCCTTATAACCACCAACACACTGAAAACAGCCCTTATAACCACCAACACACTGAAAACAGCCCTTATAACCACCAACACACTGAAAACAGCCCTTATAACCACCAACACACTGAAAACAGCCCTTACAACCACCAACACACTGAAAACAGCCCTTATAACCACTAACACACTGAAAACAGCCCTTACAACCACTAACACACTGAAAACAGCCCTTACAACCACCAACACACTGAAAACAGCCCTTATAACCACTAACTCATTCAAAACAGCCCTTACAACCACCAACACACTGAAAACAGCCCTTACAACCACCAACACACTGAAAACAGCCCTTATAACCACCAACACACTGAAAACAGCCCTTACAACCACCAACACACTGAAAACAGCCCTTATAACCACCAACACACTGAAAACAGCCCTTATAACCACCAACACACTGAAAACAGCCCTTATAACCACCAACACACTGAAAACAGCCCTTATAACCACCAACACACTGAAAACAGCCCTTATAACCACCAACACACTGAAAACAGCCCTTATAACCACCAACACACTGAAAACAGCCCTTATAACCACCAACACACTGAAAACAGCCCTTATAACCACCAACACACTGAAAACAGCCCTTATAACCACTAACACACTGAAAACAGCCCTTACAACCACCAACACACTGAAAACAGCCCTTATAACCACTAACTCATTCAAAACAGCCCTTACAACCACCAACACACTGAAAACAGCCCTTACAACCACCAACACACTGAAAACAGCCCTTATAACCACTAACACACTGAAAACAGCCCTTACAACCACCAACACACTGAAAACAGCCCTTATAACCACCAACACACTGAAAACAGCCCTTATAACCACCAACACACTGAAAACAGCCCTTATAACCACCAACACACTGAAAACAGCCCTTATAACCACCAACACACTGAAAACAGCCCTTATAACCACCAACACACTGAAAACAGCCCTTACAACCACCAACACACTGAAAACAGCCCTTATAACCACTAACACACTGAAAACAGCCCTTACAACCACTAACACACTGAAAACAGCCCTTACAACCACCAACACACTGAAAACAGCCCTTATAACCACCAACACACTGAAAACAGCCCTTACAACCACCAACACACTGAAAACAGCCCTTATAACCACCAACACACTGAAAACAGCCCTTATAACCACTAACTCATTCAAAACAGCCCTTACAACCACCAACACACTGAAAACAGGCCTTATAACCACTAACACACTGAAAACAGCCCTTATAACCACCAACACACTGAAAACAGCCCTTACAACCACCAACACACTGAAAACAGCCCTTATAACCACTAACTCATTCAAAACAGCCCTGACAACCACCAACACACAGAAAACAGCCCTTACAACCACTAACACACTGAAAACAGCCCTTATAACCACTAACACACTGAAAACAGCCCTTACAACCACTAACACACTGAAAACAGCCCTTATAACCACCAACACACTGAAAACAGCCCTTACAACCACCAACACACTGAAAACAGCCCTTATAACCACCAACACACTGAAAACAGCCCTTATAACCACCAACACACTGAAAACAGCCCTTACAACCACTAACACACTGAAAACAGCCCTTACAACCACTAACACACTGAAAACAGCCCTTGCAACCACCAACACACTGAAAACAGCCCTTATAACCACTAACTCATTCAAAACAGCCCTTACAACCACTAACACACTGAAAACAGCCCTTACAACTACCAACACACTGAAAACAGCCCTTATAAACACCAACACACTGAAAACAGCCCTTACAACCACTAACACACTGAAAACAGCCCTTACAACCACCAACAAACTGAAAACAGCCCTTACAACCACCAACACACTGAAAACAGCCCTTACAACCACTAACACACTGAAAACAGCCCTTATAACCACCAACAAAATACAAAAGTTACAATTGATGAATGAGATTGAGAAAGATTGTCAATATGCACCAGTAAAAATATTTGAGGATAATCAGGGAACAATCGCTTTGTCAAAAAACCCGGTCTGTCGCCAAAGATGCTACAAATAATGGAAGAAAAGGTATGCAATCCTTTAGGTACTTCTCGCAGAAAACACAAGCTCTGTGCAATCTATTGGACTCTCAGTAATTTGTCTCCAGGCTGTCATTCAGTCCTTTCCTCAATTTACTTGGCAGTCTTGAGCAAATCTGATGATGTGAAGAAGTATGGTTATGACCAAGTTTTGCATCCACTGCTTGAGGATTTAAAAACCCTTGAGCAAGATGGAATTTTTGTTCCTTTGCTCGGCAAGTGTGTTAAAGGCACAGTTCTTGTAGTTCTTGCTGATAACCTCGGTGCTCACAGTATTGCAGGTTTTAATGAAAGCTTTACGGCAGGGCACATATGCCGTTTCTGCACTGCAACACGAAAAGATATCCAATCACAAGACGTGAGATCGGGTCATTCCTCTGAGAACCAAACACCTACATGAAACACATGTGGGCTCTGCCCAGCAGGATGGGTCAAGCTGTTTGGGTGTGAAAGGACCGTGTGTATTCACTAAGAACCTTGCTCACTTTAATGTTCTCTCAGGTTACCCCCCTGATATCATGCATGATGTTTTCGAAGGTGTTGTGCCTGTGGAGCTTGCACACTGCTTGTCAGTGTTGATATCCAAGAAATATTTCAGTCTTGAGCAGCTCAACAAATCCATTCTTGGTTTTCCGTACAAGTGGTCAGACAAGACGAACAAGCCTCATGCAATTCCACAGAAACTCTCCAAAACAATTGGGGGAAATGCCCATGAAAACTGGGCCCTGCTAAGATTCCTCCCATTCATCATTGAGCATCTGGTGCCAGAGGGTGAAAAGGCTTGGCAAATTCTGATGGATTTAAAAGATGTCGTTGAGCTTTTGGTTGCTCCAACACACACTGGGGAATCCATTGCTTACCTTGAGTGCAAAATTTCAGAGCATCGCAAAAGATACCAACAACTCTTTCCTCATGTGCAGCTTCTACCCAAGCATCATTACTTGGAGCACTATCCTGTACTCATCAGAAAACTCTTGTTAGTCTCTGGACTTCGAGGCGAAGCACAGTTTCTTTAAGCAGGTCATTCGACATTCAAACTGCTTCAAAAATGTGCCCCTTACGTTAGCTGTCAAGCACCAGCTCATGATATCATATCACATGAGAGCATCAAGTTTTGAAAAACCTGCTTTTGAGATCACAGGTGTCTCAACTGTTCCTGTCAATGTTCTAAAGAATGAAATCATGGAGAACATTGATCAGATGTTTCCTGGCACAAGAGAGATACACATGACTAAATCTGTGTTAGCCAATGGTGTACGTTTCAGAAAGGGCATGATTGTAGCTCATGGGTCTACAAGTTGTCTACCTGAGTTCAGACAGATTGATCACATTTTTGTCATAAGAGAGAGACTTGTGTTTGTAGTCAAGCGACTTTCTAGTTTGTATAGTGAGCACCACAGAGCCTTTGAGCTCATGGCATGTCCAACCAATGAGACAGATCTGATTGAGTTTAATGATTTGGCAGATGACTACCCTCTGGCAGACTACCACATTGGATCACTGAGAATGGTGATCCTCAAAAGACATATAAGTGTTTAAGGTGTGTTAAGATTCAAATGTAAATTAACATAACATGGGTGTTGGTGGGTGGGTGGTATGTGCGGTTGTATATGTAGTGTGGTGTACAAACTGTACCAGTCAAGTTTCAAACTTTTGACTGGTATTTATATTATATGCATATTTATGTAATATGTGTAATTATGTCTTAACTGCATAATTCAATTGCGTAATTACAAAGTCATTGACTTTCTCATATTTAATGGGTGAAATGTTTTCTTTTCTGATTTTCAGAGTGATGAGAAATGGCTGCTTCCGTAAAGCTGAGAATTATACTTGGGGAAAACAATTCCCAGAGACTGATCTTACCGGATGGGCTTCCAGCAACTGTTCCTGAGCTTGTTGACCACATAAAGCGAGAGTGTGGCGTGCAGACTGACTTCAGGCTTCAATTCATGGATGCTGAGTTTGGCAATGATTTTACCAACTTGACGTCTATGTCAGAGATTGAGGACAAAAGTACCATAAAGCTAATCTTTGAGTATGGCCTGCCTGCCACTCCACACCGTCCCCACTCAACTCCTGTTACATCATGCTGTAGTGATGACTCATTTGCCTCATATGACACCGACATTTTGACATCTCGGAGAGTGCCGCCTCAAGATCGTCTGGTTGGCCTGTTGTTTTTGATGTTCCCAAATTCCCATATGATTGTGAGCTGCAGCTTGAAAAAGCCAATTCTGCATTCAAAGCAAATGGAACTTTGCTTGACCCTGACATAAGACTTAAAACTGCTATTCTGGACGGTTTGGCAGAAGCAATTGTGCGGTACAAAGTATACCCCACTGATGGCGAGTTTGAAGATGGAGCAGAAGCCCTTGTGTCATCACATCCATGTTTAAGGGAACCAGGCTCTGCCACTGGATATGCTGGCTGGAAAGTTAGTTTGAAATATAAGCTTGCCAACTACAGAAGGAAGCTCAAGCGACTTGGATGCCCAGAGGTCGAAGTAAATTCCTTAACCAATAAACCTGCAGAGAAGACCAGTTCTGCTTCAGGAGTGAAGAAAACCCGTAAAGCTGAAGTCAATTACTGTCCCTCCTACCCATCAGGTGAATCTGCAGACACACTTGAAAAGATGAGGGAGACCCTCATTTCGGAAGTTAAAAAAGAACAATGAGGACACAGTGACTGCAATGATGACCAAGACCTTTGCTCATAGAAGGCAAGAAATTATTCGAGATGCCCCCATGATTGCTGTTATTAAAACCAGATGGCCAGCTCTTTTCAGTGTGCAAGAGGTAAATGATTATTATATTATATTTTTCATCTTACTTTAATTCAAAAATAGTTTGGAAACATTGAGTTATTTCTCGTTTATAATGACACTAATTGCTGTGGTAAACTTCTTTCAACCCTTTTGTCACCTTTTGCCTCAAGACATAATTTATAAGTATTGTACTTGTGGTTATTAAGCAATATCGCAAAATTTGTGGCACCTAAACATGTTTCCAAACTATTTTTCGGGATTTGGTGGTGAATTATGTTTATGTATTGGTAAGTTAACGCATTGAAATTTCTCTGTACCCTTTTTCAAGTTAAGCGCAGAGTTCAAGAGGATCACAACCGTCGGTTTGCTGCCAAAGTTCTTCTCTGAGCTGGATGGTCACTCTTGAAACTTCTCCAGGTCTTTGGCAAGAAGGGTGGTGTGCAGGGAAGAAAGATAAAGAGGATCTTGATACCCATGACCCAGGTAAAACAAAGGGAATACTGCCAAACACATTACTGTTATGTTGACGCTTGAAGAGGAAATTTTATGGAGATGAGAGAAGTAGGATATCTTGGAAAGTGGAGAAAGTTTTGCATTTTAAGAATGTGATTACAATTCAGACATTTGAAAGATTTGACAAAGTGAACTCAAATAACTTAACTCGCTTAACAATCCAGACTATGCTGTTTTTCCACTGCAAGTTCATAGCATAGCACAGCACCTCTCCGTGAAACTGCTTCTCCATTTCAGCTGAATTGTATAGTTTCTCCTGATTCGTAGTGGGGTCAATTGGGGTCAGCTCTAAACTCATTCTCTTCAGCTCAGTTGAAGACCACACTTAAATTCAGGTAAAGCAATAGGCGCTGTTGCTGCAGTGCTCTTTTTTGTTTTGTTTCTGGGTTTGATTCTTATGTCTGTCTGCTTGCGATTCCTGTGAAGTGACAACAGACAAATCGGTGGAATGCAGTCGGCAGATGTTGCATTTTATAGTATCTCATCAGCTCATTTGGAACCAGGGCTGAGCAGGTGCCAAAATTGTACCAGGGGCTAGTGGAAAAGTGTCAAAGTTGTGCCGTGCTGTGCAATACTCTATATACCACTCTACACTACCACTGCCAGTACCTACTCTCCTGTATTTTGAGAGGGTTTCCAATACCTCTCCTCTGTATATCTATCATTGATGGAGATTAAGTAGGTTACATTTGGAGGAAATGTCATTTGTTTAATGTGGTATTATTTGTGACATTTAGGTTGGTTAAAATGGTTTTCAGCATGTTTTTGATGCAAAAATTCTGAGACTGACAACATCGATGTGAAAAGAGAGTGCATCCTCAAGGCGCTGGTGGTCTACCTGAATGAAGAGCCGGACAAAGTGGTGAAAGAACGCCTGGTATGTAATTAACTTTAATTATTTACATCATAAATGTGAGATTCTGCAGGTGGTGTCCACATGTTTTGTTCAACTTTGCATTTTGCTAGTCCCTCTCCTACCATAAGGTGGTGTCCATCACCCACTGAAGTCGCTGAGGTAGTCTTCTCATCCAAAATGCCACATCAATGTGAGCTGTGGCCTCGTGTGGATGTCGGGCACCCGTACCCTCATGAAGTCTGCCTTTGAGCAGAAGCATGCACATCAGTAGCCTTCAAAACTCATTTAGCAGTGCTTTTCCTGTGCTGCCTGGCACAAGGAAGATTATGATCCCACTGCTGGGGATCCTAATGACCCCTCCACATCTCCTGGTGTACTGACGTGTCCTGGTACTTCGACCAAGCTCTGGACACTGTCCTGGAAGACACAGCAAACCCACCCACTTGATGTGACATCTTGGATGAGAAACACTACCTGAGTGACTTCAGTGGGTGATTAACACTGCTTTATGGTTCCTCCAGGACTGAGGGAACTGACAATGTGAACAAAAAAGATGAAAAAAGAGATGGTCTGTGGATCCCACCTGCAGAATAATGTATTTTGGTTATTGCCCTTTTGCTTGTTCAATTTGCACAACAGTAGGCAAAATGTATTTATCAGTGCAGCTTCCTAACAGGTGGATTGTATGAGTTACATTGAGCCGTTTTGGTGTTCCTTTATGCTTTTGCAGAGTATATTGTAGATCACACATTATGTTGATTAAATGTCTACTGTGCATTAACCAAATGCCCTATTTAATCTCTATGATTTCTATGGTTTCATTTACGTTTTCAGGACTCTGATATTGATGGCGGACAAGCTATAATGGAGACGGTGTTTGGCGATTTGGGATTCGCAGAGAAGGTGCAGAGGTTGGTGAGGGTCCAGCGGATGTTCTCATCATATTAGAGGGGGTAGAGGTCCTCAACGATCTCAGTAATGTTCCAGTGGCAATTGCAATGCTGTTTGCTTTAGTTTATGCTCTCAATGTCAGCTACCCTCCAGAGTGGAAATATACTATTGAAGCTCTGCAGAAACTCTTCATGGGGCTTGATGGCCAGAGATTGTCTAAGAAACTGCAGGTACTGAAAACCCTACTTGCTCGTTGATGTGTTGTGGATAAGTTGCATACAGACTGCATTACATGCCCACAGATGTAACGGATGTTGCATTACATATGACAAGTCTTTTGTTTTTGCTTTTTTTTGTTACATTTGCACTTCTAAGAGGCATCGTTATTATGCCACTGTTGTTATATCATTATTTTCACTGATGCTCACTGTTTAGTTTTGACTGCTGTTTAGCTTTGAAGCACCTTTCTTGTAATAAAAAATGAAGAAACATTTGCTGTGGCTTTAGTGTATTTTCTTTGTGTACTAGTACATCTGATTTGAAATGGAATTTAGAAGGCACATTTGCTATAGATTTGTGTGTATGCAATGTACTTTTGTGATAAAGCCAGTGGAATGCATAACCCTCAATAATTAGGTTGAAAAGACCTTTAAAAATTATGTTGGCTTCACCTCTTATAATAAAGTTACAGTTACAAAACATGTCAGCCTAGCATATTTACAATGATGTCACTCAACAAATCCATCGTAACTTTAACATGTTCGTTCAACATGTTTGATTTAGGTGTGGGTGACCCGATTTAATGGGGTAGGAACAACTATATTTTATATGATTCACTCAACAAAACAATGGCTTGCTAAATGAGCCCGTTATAATTGGGTGGAAATACTTTCCATAATTTTTTTATGTTCCCCCAACAAATTATTTTTTTGAGTGGTAAACATATTGACATCAGGTATCACTTTGTCCGTGAAGCTGTCACTGATGGGAAAGTGATAATGGAGTACTGTCCCACTGTCAATATGGTCGCAGATGCTATGACTAAGACAATGACACAGTTCAAAATGAAAGGACTCATGAAATTTATGTTTGGTGATTGAGGGTGTGATTTACACCCAGAAACGAAGGGAATAGACCAATGACATGTTTGTACTAATATATGTTAACTGTTACATTGGCATTTTATTTGAGTTTATTTTTGATATCTTTTTGTTGTAAGTTTTCTTTCTTTGAATTCATTATCTGAAGAGGTTGAGATCAGGTGGGGGTGTTAAGGGGCGTGATCTCACACGAGTTAGGTCACTACGCACTACGTTCTGTTTTCTATATGTACATGTTACGCCAATAAATTTTTTCTCTCTTCCGGGGTTACCGAAAACTGATGTGAACGTGTCACTTATCCTCTTTGAACATTATTATTCACTCCTTAATGAAGAGAAATGGCTCGGCCGAAAGTAAGCATTCTGAGACAATGTATGCAATCCTGACTTTAGAAGTAAAAACTTGTTAAAACTACACTGTGTGGAGGCTTCTCATGCTAAAATTACATGATTTGAGGCTTAAGCATGCTGATAAATAGAATTTTGTGGCCAGGATAGGCCTATGGCTTCTATGCACTATAATGCATTTTGGCTGAACATAAAAAGTGAAGTTGTGGAAAAACTACAAGTGATATCAATGCCATTTTTCTTCTGTACATAGGGCTTTGGGACCTATACAAAATACATTTAGAATCTTGGTTCTATCTCCTTCTATGCTAAAGTTATAACCGTTATTATCTTTTTATGCCCGCAAATTGCTTTTCAGGGCACAATAAGCATTCTGAGACAATGTATGCAATCCAGACTTTAGAAGTAAAAACTTGTTAAAACTACACTGTGTGGAGGCTTCTCATGCTAAAATTACATGATTTGAGGCTTAAGCATGCTGATAAATAGAATTTTGTGGTCAGGATAGCCCTATGGCTTCTATGCGTTACAATGCATTCTGTCTGACAATAAGTGAATTTGTGGAAAAAACTACAAAATATGTCAATGCCATTTTTGCTGGGCAAGTAGGCCTTTCGAACCTGTACAAAATACATTCAGAATCTTAGTTCTATTTCGTTCCATGCTAAAGTTATAACCGTTATTATCTTTTTATGGCCGCAAATTACTTTTCAGGGCACAATAAGCATTCTGAGACAATGTATGCAATCCTGACTTTAGAAGTAAAAACTTCTTAAAGCTACACTGTGTGGAGGCTTCTCATGCTAAAATTACATGATTTGAGGCTTAAGCATGCTGATAAATAGAATTTTGTGGTCAGGATAGCCCTATGGCTTCTATGCGTTACAATGCATTCTGTCTGACTATAAGTGAATTTGTGGAAAAAACTACAAAAGATGTCAATGCCATTTTTGCTGGGCAAGTAGGGCTTTGGAACCTGTACAAAATACATTTAGAATCTTAGTTCTATCTCGTTCCATGCTAAAGTTATTACCGTTATTATCTTTTTATGGCCGCAAATTGCTTTTCAGCGCATAATAAGCATTCTGAGACAATGTATGCAATCCTGACTTTAGAATTAAAAACTTGTTAAAACTACACTGTGTGGAGGCTTTTCATGCTAAAATTACATGATTTGAGGCTTAAGCATGCTGATAAATAGAATTTTGTGGCCAGGATAGCCCTATGGCGTCTATGCATTATAATGCATTTTGGCTCAACATAAAAAGTGAAGTTGTGGAAAAACTACAAATGATATCAATGACATTTTTCTTCTGTACATAGGGCTTTAGGACCTATACAAAATACATTTAGAATCTTGGTTCTATCTCCTTCTATGCTAAAGTTATAACCGTTATTATCTTTTTATGCCCGCAAATTGCTTTTCAGAGCACAATAAGCATTCTGAGACAATGTATGCAATCCTGACTTTAGAAGTAAAAACTTCTTAAAGCTACACTGTGTGGAGGCTTCTCATGCTAAAATTACATGATTTGAGGCTTAAGCATGCTGATAAATAGAATTTTGTGGCCAGGATAGCCCTATGGCGTCTATGCATTATAATGCATTTTGGCTCAACATAAAAAGTGAAGTTGTGGAAAAACTACAAGTGATATCAATGCCATTTTTCTTCTGTACATAGGGCTTTGGGACCTATACAAAATACATTTAGAATCTTGGTTATATCTCCTTCTATGCTAAAGTTATAACCGTTATTATCTTTTTATGCCCGCAAATTGCTTTTCAGGGCACAATAAGCATTCTGAGACAATGTATGCAATCCAGACTTTAGAAGTAAAAACTTGTTAAAACTACACTGTGTGGAGGCTTCTCATGCTAAAATTACATGATTTGAGGCTTAAGCATGCTGATAAATAGAATTTTGTGGTCAGGATAGCCCTATGGCTTCTATGCGTTACAATGCATTCTGTCTGACAATAAGTGAATTTGTGGAAAAAACTACAAAATATGTCAATGCCATTTTTGCTGGGCAAGTAGGCCTTTCGAACCTGTACAAAATACATTCAGAATCTTAGTTCTATTTCGTTCCATGCTAAAGTTATAACCGTTATTATCTTTTTATGGCCGCAAATTACTTTTCAGGGCACAATAAGCATTCTGAGACAATGTATGCAATCCTGACTTTAGAAGTAAAAACTTCTTAAAGCTACACTGTGTGGAGGCTTCTCATGCTAAAATTACATGATTTGAGGCTTAAGCATGCTGATAAATAGAATTTTGTGGTCAGGATAGCCCTATGGCTTCTATGCGTTACAATGCATTCTGTCTGACCATAAGTGAATTTGTGGAAAAAACTACAAAAGATGTCAATGCCATTTTTGCTGGGCAAGTAGGGCTTTGGAACCTGTACAAAATACATTTAGAATCTTAGTTCTATCTCGTTCCATGCTAAAGTTATAACCGTTATTATCTTTTTTATGGCCGCAAATTGCTTTTCAGCGCATAATAAGCATTCTGAGACAATGTATGCAATCCTGACTTTAGAAGTAAAAACTTGTTAAAACTACACTGTGTGGAGGCTTTTCATGCTAAAATTACATGATTTGAGGCTTAAGCATGCTGATAAATAGAATTTTGTGGCCAGGATAGCCCTATGGCGTCTATGCATTATAATGCATTTTGGCTCAACATAAAAAGTGAAGTTGTGGAAAAACTACAAATGATATCAATGCCATTTTCTTCTGTACATAGGGCTTTGGGACCTATACAAAATACATTTAGAATCTTGGTTCTATCTCCTTCTATGCTAAAGTTATAACCGTTATTATCTTTTTATGGCCGCAAATTGCTTTTCAGCGCATAATAAGCATTCTGAGACAATGTATGCAATCCTGACTTTAGAAGTAAAAACTTGTTAAAACTACACTGTGTGGAGGCTTCTCATGCTAAAATTACATGATTTGAGGCTTAAGCATGCTGATAAATAGAATTTTGTGGCCAGGATAGCCCTATGGCTTCTATGCGTTACAATGCATTGCCGAAATGCTGAAGAGAAATTGAGTGACGGACTATTAATTGCCATGATACTAAAGGGATTACCGCCGACATCGTCTGTTACAACAGCGGAGAGAAGGGACACATGTCCAGGGCAGGTCCTAACGAACCACAGGAGAAACAATGGTGCCGCAGGAGCGCGACGCATAAAGAAACACAGTGCCGCCGCAAAAGAAAAGACGACGTGAAACAGGTGGCTGATGAACAAAGTGAGCAACACGCATATGTATTTAAAGCGAGCCACCCCCAGCCTGGCGGATTGAAACATGGAGCACACGACACTGGAGCAACGTCACACATTATTACAGACATCGGAAAGTTCAGAAAATTTGACTCCACGTTCCAGCCCGAAAAGCACTTCATCGAATTGGCGGACGGCACCAGAACCAACGGCGTGGCACTGAAGAGGGGGGACGCGGAGGTGAACCTGGTGAGCCGAGAGGGAAGGACGGTAAAAGCCACACTGAAAGATGCGCTGTTCATCCCCACGTATCCCCAAGACATCTTCTCAGTGAAAGCAGCGACAGCCAACGGAGCTTCAATCAAGTTTCAACAAGGCCATGATGAACACATTCATGAGAGTGGTACTGAGTTCAACATAGTTGAACACAATAGATTGTATTACTTGAACACTGTAAGTAATGAAAGTAATGAAACTGGTGATTTTGCAATGGTTGTTATGACATTCAGACCTGGCATGAAATACTAGGTCACTGCAATTATGATGATCTTTCCAGGTTGCAGGATGTGGTAGAGGGAATGCAGATAAAAGGAAAATTTGACAAATCCAAACTTAGCTGTGAGACCTGCACAAAGGGTAAATTTGTCCAAAGCAGGAACCGAGAACCAGATAGCCGTGCGAAAGCACCACTTGAGCTCATTCACACAGATTTAGCTGGTCCAATTGACCCAGTGGCAAAAGATGGGTTCAAATATGCTCTAGCCTTTACAGATGACTATTCAAGCACAGTGTTTGTGTACTTCTTGAAAGCTAAGAGTGACACCACAAAGGCCACAGAGCGATTTCTTGCCGATGTATCCCCATATGATAGGGTAAAGTGCATTCGATCGGATAATAGCACTGAATTCACAGGACAGGAATTTCAGTCGTTGCTGTCGAAGAATAGTATTAGATATGAGTCCTCTGCACCATATTCGCCACATCAAAATGGCACAGCAGAGAGGAATTGGCGCACATTTTTTGATATGGCAAGATGCATGTTGATTGAGAGCAATTTGCCCAAAGAGCTCTGGACATATGCTGTGATGACTGCTGCAATAATACGCAACAGGTGCTTTAACAATAGGATGAAGCAGACACCATACTACTTACTTACAGGGAAGAAACCAAATTTGTCTCGGATGAGACCTTTCGGATCCGTGTGCTATGCATACAAACACGACAAGAAGAAGTTAGACTCAAGATGTGATAAGGGAGTGTTTGTGGGTTATGACAAAAATAGCCCCTCATATCTAATCTACTATCCTGACACACGAAAAGTTTTCAAACATCGATTGGTGAGGTTTGTTACAGAGAGGGTAGCTGAAAAGGGAACCCAGACAGACACAATGATGAATGGTTTTACTGAGAGAATATATGTGTCACCCAGAGCCAGTGTAGATGACAAGACAAGGTAGGGGGTTCAGAAGATACCCAGGGAACTTCTGACAGTCCCCTGAAGAAATCCAAGTTGAAGGGAATGAACCACGTTACCCTAGGAGAGACAGGAGAGCACCTCTGTATCTCTCAGAATATGTCACAGATGCTCAATCTGATGACCAGGTGTCGATCAGTATTGATTTTTGCTACAGGATGTGTGATGTGCCACAGACATATAAGGAAGCTATGAGTTCACCAAAAGCTGAAGTATGGGCAAAAGCCATGCAGGAGGAAATGGATTCTTTGAAGGAAAATGATACATTCACCCTGACCACCCTACCAGAGGGTAAACATGAAGTAGGGGGGAAGATGGGTTTATGCCATTAACACAAATGCAGATCAGGCAGAAGCCTATAAGGTCAGGTATGTAGCCAAAGGTTACAATCAGGTGATGGGTATAGACTACAAGGAGACTTTTTCTCCAACTGCCAACTTAACGTCAGTTAGGATCCTGATGCAAATGGCTGCACAATATGATCTTAAATTGTAGGGCTGCAGCTATCGATTATTACAGTAATCGATTATTCTGTCGATTATTTAGTTTGAATAATCGAGTAATCGTTTGTTATTGTCGTAGACAAAGTAGACATACTTTGCACATGTTAAGTACACACCACGTGCACTGACAGATACACGTGTTTTGGACATGAAAACGAATTATCGCGAGGCTAAGGTTGATTTACCTCGCGGTTTCTTTTCCACTTGATGTAATGTACGGGGCTTTCTGTTTAGATGTTATAGCATAAGTGATGAGAATGTGACTTTTAAAATGTAATCCCTACAGATTACAGATTACATTCCCAAAATGTAGTTTGTGACGTAATCAATTAAATTACTTAAAGTGAGTAACGTAATCTGAATACTTCGGATTACTTGATATTGTCATGATTTTTAAAACTACATAAATGTAGCAACCAACTCCTGCAAATTCTTGTTTGGTTTTAGACCTGGATTAGTCCTGGTTTTAGATCTGATTTAGATCTGATTTAGACCTGGTTTAGACCTGGTTTAGTCCTGGTGTGAGTTCTGGTTTAGAGGCGCACAGGAGGAAGCGCGCTCCACGGAGTGTACGCGACAAGACACAATCCACGCCGCAGAGTGCGCGCGCACGGGGATGAGGAGCGTGCGGCGCATCGGTGATGCGGGGTGAGGAGCGCACGCATCACCATACATCCATGGGCGCCGCGCTGTTTTGTGTACAGTGAAGTGCAGTGGTCGTATGGAAACTTTACCTCTACCACAAAAGGTTTCGCCACCGCCGAGCGTATGAAAATAAAACGAAGCATCGAGGCAAAAAAATCGATGCATTTTTCTAATCAATTTAATCGATTAACTCGATGAATCTTTCAGCCCTATTAAATTGCATCAGATGGATGTCAAGACCGCATACTTGCATGCGCCTATTGATTGTGATGTATACATGGAACAACCAGAAGGATTTGAAGTGAAATCTGTCACAGGTGAAAAATTGGTCTGTAAACTGAACAAGTCACTTTATGGCCTGAAACCATCCGGCAGAAACTGGAACAAAATGCTAAGTGATTACTTGACAAATAATGGATTTGTGCAAAACCCTGCAGATCACTGTGTGTATACAAAACAATCTGGAAAAGAAAGAGCAATACTGGTCATTTGGGTTGATGATTTACTTATTGCTGCTAGTAGTGATGATTTACTGAATGACGTGAAGAAGGCACTTGCTATGAAATTTAACATGAAGGATCTTGGAAATAATAAGCATTCTGGTAATGACCAAAAGGACAAGATCGCGGCCGAAATGAGTTTCCTCCGCAGAGTGGCCGGACGCTCCCTTTAGAGATAGGGTGAGGAGCTCGGTCACACGGGAGGAGCTCGAGTAGAGTCGCTGCTCCTCCACGCCGAGAGTAGCCAGCTGAGGTGGCTCCGGCATCTGGTCCAGATGCCTCCTGGACGCCTCCTCGGGAGGTGTTCGGGGCATGTTCCACTGGTAGGAGGCCCCGGGGAAGACCCAGGACACGCTGGAGGGACTATGTCTCTCGGCTGGCCTGGGAACACCTCGGGGTCCGTCCGGAGGAGCTGGAGGAAGTGGCTGGGGAGTAGGAAGCTTGGGAGCCCCTGCTTAGACTGCTGCCCCCGCGACCCGGCCCCGGATAAGCGGAAGAAGATGGATGGAAGATGGATGGATGGATCTTGGAAAATTGAAACATTTCTTAGGAATTGATTTTGAGCAGAATGATGGAATGGTGAAAATGAACCAGACAAGGTACATATCAAAGGTACTTGAAAGATTTGGAATGTCACAATGTAAACCTAGATTAACCCCATGTGAACAGAAAACTGAACATGACTATGATGCTGTTGATGCCAAAGTTTACCGTGAGGTTGTAGGCAGTCTGATTTACATAATGACGTGTACAAGGCCTGATTTAAGTTGGGTTGTGAGTAAGTTGTCACAACACCTGTCTGAGCCTACTGAACAACATTGGGTGATTGCTAAACATGTAATGAGATATTTGAAAGGTACATTAGACCGTGAATTGTGCTACAGGAAAAGTGAGACAAACGTGAAGCTTATAGTGATTCTGATTGGGCTGCAGATTTACATGATCGGAGAAGCACAACAGGCTATTGCTTTAGCCTAACTGAGGATGGTCCACTGATTTCATGGAAATCTAAAAAGCAGACTACTGTGGCTTTATCTACTTGTGAAGCAGTGTACATGGCATTGGCTGCGACCACGCAAGAGAGTTTGTATCTTATACAATTGATGAATGAGATTGAGAAAGATTGTCAATATGCACCAGTAAAAATATTTGAGGATAATCAGGGAACAATCGCTTTGTCAAAAAACCCGGTCTGTCGCCAAAGATGCTACAAATAATGGAAGAAAAGGTATGCAATCCTTTAGGTACTTCTCGCAGAAAACACAAGCTCTGTGCAATCTATTGGACTCTCAGTAATTTGTCTCCAGGCTGTCATTCAGTCCTTTCCTCAATTTACTTGGCAGTCTTGAGCAAATCTGATGATGTGAAGAAGTATGGTTATGACCAAGTTTTGCATCCACTGCTTGAGGATTTAAAACCCTTGAGCAACATGGAATTTTTGTTCCTTTGCTCGGCAAGTGTGTTAAAGGCACAGTTCTTGTAGTTCTTGCTAATAACCTCGGTGCTCACAGTATTGCAGGTTTTAATGAA
Organism: Odontamblyopus lacepedii; assembly: GCA_034769755.1. Taxonomy (NCBI): domain Eukaryota; kingdom Metazoa; phylum Chordata; class Actinopteri; order Gobiiformes; family Gobiidae; genus Odontamblyopus; species Odontamblyopus lacepedii. The sequence continues at coordinate 7,162,743 of CM068361.1, read as the reverse complement.
AGCTTTACGGCAGGGCACATATGCCGTTTCTGCACTGCAACACGAAAAGATATCCAATCACAAGACGTGAGATCGGGGTCATTCCCTCTGAGAACCAAACACCTACATGAAACACATGTGGGCTCTGCCCAGCAGGATGGGTCAAGCTGTTTGGGTGTGAAAGGACCGTGTGTATTCACTAAGAACCTTGCTCACTTTAATGTTCTCTCAGGTTACCCCCCTGATATCATGCATGATGTTTTCGAAGGTGTTGTGCCTGTGGAGCTTGCACACTGCTTGTCAGTGTTGATATCCAAGAAATATTTCAGTCTTGAGCAGCTCAACAAATCCATTCTTGGTTTTCCGTACAAGTGGTCAGACAAGACGAACAAGCCTCATGCAATTCCACAGAAACTCTCCAAAACAATTGGAAATGCCCATGAAAACTGGGCCCTGCTAAGATTCCTCCCATTCATCATTGGGCATCTGGTGCCAGAGGGTGAAAAGGCTTGGCAAATTCTGATGGATTTAAAAGATGTCGTTGAGCTTTTGGTTGCTCCAACACACACTGGGGAATCCATTGCTTACCTTGAGTGCAAAATTTCAGAGCATCGCAAAAGATACCAACAACTCTTTCCTCATGTGCAGCTTCTACCCAAGCATCATTACTTGGAGCACTATCCTGTACTCATCAGGAAATTCGGTCCTCTTGTTAGTCTCTGGACCACGCGGCGAGGCGAAGCACAGTTTCTTTAAGCAGGTCATTCGACATTCAAACTGCTTCAAAAATGTGCCCCTTACGTTAGCTGTCAAGCACCAGCTCATGATATCATATCACATGAGAGCATCAAGTTTTGAAAAACCTGCTTTTGAGATCACAGGTGTCTCAACTGTTCCTGTCAATGTTCTAAAGAATGAAATCATGGAGAACATTGATCAGATGTTTCCTGGCACAAGAGAGATACACATGACTAAATCTGTGTTAGCCAATGGTGTACGTTTCAGAAAGGGCATGATTGTAGCTCATGGGTCTACAAGTTGTCTACCTGAGTTCAGACAGATTGATCACATTTTTGTCATAAGAGAGAGACTTGTGTTTGTAGTCAAGCGACTTTCTAGTTTGTATAGTGAGCACCACAGAGCCTTTGAGCTCATGGCATGTCCAACCAATGAGACAGATCTGATTGAGTTTAATGATTTGGCAGATGACTACCCTCTGGCAGACTACCACATTGGATCACTGAGAATGGTGATCCTCAAAAGACATATAAGTGTTTAAGGTGTGTTAAGATTCAAATGTAAATTAACATAACATGGGTGTTGGTGGGTGGGTGGTATGTGCGCTTGTATATGTAGTGTGGTGTACAAACTGTACCAGTCAAGTTTCAAACTTTTGACTGGTATTTATATTATATGCATATTTATGTAATATGTGTAATTATGTCTTAACTGCATAATTCAATTGCGTAATTACAAAGTCATTGACTTTCTCATATTTAATGGGTGAAATGTTTTCTTTCTGATTTTCAGAGTGATGAGAAATGGCTGCTTCCGTAAAGCTGAGAATTATACTTGGGGAAAACAATTCCCAGAGACTGATCTTACCGGATGGGCTTCCAGCAACTGTTCCTGAGCTTGTTGACCACATAAAGCGAGAGTGTGGCGTGCAGACTGACTTCAGGCTTCAATTCATGGATGCTGAGTTTGGCAATGATTTTACCAACTTGACGCCTATGTCAGAGATTGAGGACAAAAGTACCATAAAGCTAATCTTTGAGTATGGCCTGCCTGCCACTCCACACCGTCCCCACTCAACTCCTGTTACATCATGCTGTAGTGATGACTCATTTGCCTCATATGACACCGACATTTTGACATCTCGGAGAGTGCCGCCTCAAGATCGTCTGGGTGGCCTGTTGTTTTGATGTTCCCAAATTCCCATATGATTGTGAGCTGCAGCTTGAAAAAGCCAATTCTGCATTCAAAGCAAATGGAACTTTGCTTGACCCTGACATAAGACTTAAAACTGCTATTCTGGACGGTTTGGCAGAAGCAATTGTGCGGTACAAAGTATACCCCACTGATGGCGAGTTTGAAGATGGAGCAGAAGCCCTTGTGTCATCACATCCATGTTTAAGGGAACCAGGCTCTGCCACTGGATATGCTGGCTGGAAAGTTAGTTTGAAATATAAGCTTGCCAACTACAGAAGGAAGCTCAAGCGACTTGGATGCCCAGAGGTCGAAGTAAATTCCTTAACCAATAAACCTGCAGAGAAGACCAGTCCTGCTTCAGGAGTGAAGAAAGCCCGTAAAGCTGAAGTCAATTACTGTCCCTCCTACCCATCAGGTGAATCTGCAGACACACTTGAAAAGATGAGGGAGACCCTCATTTCGGAAGTTAAGAAAAAGAACAATGAGGACACAGTGACTGCAATGATGACCAAGACCTTTGCTCATAGAAGGCAAGAAATTATTCGAGATGCCCCCATGATTGCTGTTATTAAAACCAGATGGCCAGCTCTTTTCAGTGTGCAAGAGATAAATGATTATTATATTATATTTTTCATCTTACTTTAATTCAAAAATAGTTTGGAAAAATTGAGTTATTTCTCGTTTATAATGACACTAATTGCTGTGGTAAACTTCTTTCAACCCTTTTTGTCACCTTTTGCCTCAAGACATAATTTATAAGTATTGTACTTGTGGTTATTAAGCAATATCGCAAAATTTGTGGCACCTAAACATGTTTCCAAACTATTTTTCGGGGATTTGGTGGTGAATTATGTTTATGTTTGGTAAGTTAACGCTTTGAAATTTGAAATCACTTCAAAACAGCCCTTATAACCACCAACACACTGAAAACAGCCCTTATAACCACTAACACACTGAAAACAGCCCTTATAACCACCAACACACTGAAAACATCCCTTATAACCATTAACTCATTCAAAACAGCCCTTATAACCACCAACACACTGAAAACAGCCCTTATAACCACTAACACACTGAAAACAGCCCTTATAACCACTAACACACTGAAAACAGCCCTTATAACCACTAACACACTGAAAACAGCCCTTATAACCACCAACACACTGAAAACAGCCCTTATAACCACTAACACACTGAAAACAGCCCTTATAACCACCAACACACTGAAAACAGCCCTTATAACCACCAACACACTGAAAACAGCCCTTATAACCACTAACTCATTCAAAACAGCCCTTATAACCACTAACACACTGAAAACAGCCCTTATAACCACTAACACACTCACTGTAAAAATGACAACTTGAATTTGTTCAGTTTACTTGGAGTTTTGCATCCACAAACAATAAAATTACCAATTGCATCTTACACTGTATAAGGGCTGTTTTCAGTGTGTTGGTGGTTATAAGGGCTGTTTTCAGTGTGTTAGTGGTTATAAGGGCTGTTTTCAGTGTGTTACTGGTTATAAGGGCTGTTTTCAGTGTGTTAGTGGTTATAAGGGCTGTTTTCAGTGTGTTAGTGGTTATAAGGGCTGTTTTGAATGAGTTAGTGGTTATAAGGGCTGTTTTCAGTGTGTTGGTGGTTGTAAGGGCTGTTTTCAGTGTGTTGGTGGTTGTAAGGGCTGTTTTCAGTGTGTTAGTGGTTATAGCTATTGTTTCACGTGCTAGTGGTTATAAAGTACTGCTCTTCGTGTTAGTGGTTATATAAATAGCCTTTGAATGGCATTAGCGGGAATATATGGGCTGCTTCAGCGCGGGCGTACCGCTCGCTGGCGTGGTGGGCTGTTTCAGTAGCTAAGCGTATTATAACGCATTACTTCAAGCGCGTCAGTATGGAGCCAATTTCAGTGTGCTATGGTTATAGTAATTGCCTTCAGTGCGTTATATCATGTTGCTTTAGCGCGTCATGGTCAGGCTACCGTCTGAATGATTAGTCATAGCGGGCTGTTTTCAGTGTGCTTGGTGGTTATAGTTGCTTCGCTGCGCCAGGCGGGGCCGTATACTGCCTTCATCTCCAGCGTGCGGCGCTCATGCGCCAGTGTTGCGCTGGGTTGCCGCGTAATAGCGGTCATATACGTTTCAGTGGTTATAGCTAAATACTCAGCGCGCAGCCAGCGGGCTACTTCAGCGCTTCGGGTGGTTGGCAAATGCGCTCAGCCTTCATGCGCTGGCGCCGGGTCGGAAATCGATTAGCCTCTCAGTGCTGGTATGGGCCGCTCAGTGCGCCATGGTTATAGTACGCCTCAGTGCTGGCGTTTATATACCGCCTCAGCGTCACTGGTTATATGGCTAGCTCAGTGCGGCCATGGTTATATACGCTCTCAAAGCCAGCGGTCATACCGTTCTTTGAATGCGAGCCAGCGGTTATAGCGGCTGCCTCAGCGCGCTGGCGGTAGCTACTGTTTCAGCGGGCTGTTTCATGCGCCAGCTGGCATAATACGGCCGTTTCAGTGCGCTGGCGGTTATAGCGGGCCGTTCAGTGCGCCAGCGGTTATAGCGTCTTCAGTGTAATAGCGGTTATAGCGTGGCTATGGTTGCGCAAATACTTCAGCGCGCCGGTGGTTGTAGCGTCTTCCAAGCGCGCTTCAGCGGCTCATAGCTATTGCTTCAGTGCGCTATGGTCTGTAGCTATTGCCAGCGCGCCGCCTTCAACAGCGCAGCTATGATAAATGGTCGCCTCGTGTGCCTGCGGTTGCTGCCGCCTTTCAGCGCGTCTGCCGCGCGTACTGCTCTTCAGTAAGGCGGTTGGCGTAAGGGTTACCAGCGCCAGCGGTTATAGCGGTTGCTACAAAGCCAGTTAGCGGTTGCGCGCTCGCTCAGCGCCGTTTGGTTATATGGCTGCGCGCGCCATAGTTCTATGGCGGTTTCAGTGTGCAAGCGGCTTCGCTCAGTGCCTCATGCTGGCGTAATATATACTGCCTCAGTGCGCCAGCGGTTAGCTGGCCGCCTCAGGCGTGCTGGCATGCCATAAATACTTCAGCTCGCGCCTGCGCCAATAAGGTCTTCGCCTTCAGCGTAGCTACCAATTCAGCGTGGCGGTTGCGGCCGCTCTCAGTGCGCCAGCGGGTTATAGCTGGCTGCCTTCAGCGCAAATATTTCAGTGTGCTGGCGGCTATAACGCCGCTCTTTCAGCGCGCTGGTTGATATACGTGGCGGTTATAGCGGCCAAATCGCGCTACGGGCCAGTGCCTTATAGCACTTTACGAGCTTTAGTGTTATATGGTTTCGTTTCAGTTCAGTGCGCCAGTGGTTTCATAGTATACAATAATGGTTATAGCTACTCGCCCATAAGGTCTGCTCGCGTGTTGCCATATAAATTTTGGAATGAGGTTCAGCGGCTCAGCAGGCATGTGGGCCAGCTCAGCAGTAGCTGGCGGCTTTAGCGCGTTACCGTGTTATGTTGCGCGGCCGTTTCAGCGCTGGCGGTTATAACGGCTGGCCAGCGCGCTGGTTGATATAAGCGGTTGCCTTTAGTGCGCTGGCGGTGCCATAGCGCCGTCTTTCAGGTGCGCAAGTGAGGCGTTCTTCAGCGCGCTTGGTTCAGGTTGGCATACCGCCTCTGCGTGCCAGCGTGGATTGTGTTATATGGCCAATTTCAGTGCGCCGGGCGGTTATAGCTGCCATGCCTTCAGTGCGCTGGTGGCTGGCCAGCTCTCACACAGCGCAAGATGGTTGCATGCATATGGTCGGAATGAGTTAGCGAATATAGCGTTACCGCTTCAGTGTATTGGCGGAGTCATATATAGGGCTGCCTTCTAGCCGGCGGCCATAGCTAAGAAGTCTTCAGCGTGCTGGCGGTTATAGCTGGGCTGCCTTGATATGAGCCAGCGGTTATGAGCTATGGCCAGTTTCAGCGCGCTGGGCGGTTATAGCGGCCACTTCAGCGCTTCGGGCGGCGCCAGTTAGCTAAATGCCTCCCAGCGCTCAATGGTCATATACCAATCTCAGTGCCAGCGCCATTATGGCCATCAGTGCGCCAGCGGCCAGCGGTTATAGCTACCGCCTTCATTCAGCGCGCTGTGGTTATGTGGCTGCGTCTCCAGCGTGCCAGGCGCCAGCGGTCATACCGCCTCAGCGTGCCAAGTACTACCGCTCTCAGCGCCAGCGTAAATAGCGGTTATATGCGGCCAGCCTTCAGCGTGCCAAGCGGTTAGTATTACCGCTCTTCAGCGCGCTGGTGTTGTAAGGTCGTGTTCTTCCTGCAAGCCAGCGGTCATAGCGGCCGTTTCAGCGCGCCGGCGGTGTTGCGCTCGCGCGCCGGCGGTCCAGCGGGCCGCCTCAGCGCGCCAAGTTATGGCCATAGTTACCGCCTTCAGTGCGCTATGGTTGTAAGGGCGCTCGTTTGCCGCCTCTTCGCGCTGCCGCCATAGTAAGCCAGCGGTTATATACCAAGGCGCCAGCGCGTTGATATAGCCGCCTCAGCGCAGTTAGTGAACCGCCTTCAGCGTAGTAGTCATTATAAGTTGGCCACTTCAGTGCGCCGAGTATACGGTTCACTTCAGGCGCGCCAGCGGGCTACCGCCTTCAGCGTGCTCGGCGGTTTGTAGCGCCGTTTCAGTGCGTAAGCGCGGCTTGCTTCAGTGCGCCATGTGTTGGCGGCTACTTCAGCGCGCCATGGGCGGTGGTCATATACAGGTTTCGCGCGCCGGGTTATAGGGTACATTTGGCTTCGCGCGCCATGGTCATTGCTATACCGCTCAGCGTGTCAGCGGTTATAGCGGCCAGCCTTCAAAGTGCGCTGTATATATTGCGTTATCTATGAACATTAGGTTGTCATAGCGGCCAAGCATCAGTGCGCTGCAGCGCCATGGTTGAGGGCTGCCTTTCAGCGCGCTAGCGGTATAACGGCCGTCTTCAGTGCCATGGTTGATTAGCGCGAATAGCCTTCAGTGCGCTTCGGGCGGCTGTATATACTGCCGTTTTCAGTGCGCAAATGGCGCCATATAGTTGCTTTCAAGTGCTCGGCTGCATAGTGGTTATTACAGTGCGTTTGTTATATGGGCCAGCGCGTGCCAGGCGGTTATATACGGCTGCCTTCAGTGCGCCATGCTCGGCGCGTTATACAGCCTTTAATTTATTTCAGCGGTTATAGCGGCTGCTCTTCAGCGCGCCAGCCAGTAGGGCTACCGTCAGCGCCAGCGGTTATAGCGCTAAATACGCCTCAGCGCTGCATTACTGGTTATGGGGCTGGCTTGCCTCAGCAAGCGCCAGCGAAGCCATAAGGTCCACCTTTCTGCGCTGGCCTTGAATTTATCAGCGTGTTAGCGTAGCGGCTTCAGGTTCTGGATAGCGGTTATAGCGCGCTCGGCACAGTATGGTCGCCTCAGTGCGTATGGGCGGTTGTACCGCCTCATAGGCCAAGTGGGCTGCTACTGGTGGTTATAACGGCTGGCCTTCCAGCGCGCTGCTGCCTTTGCGTCGGGCTGGCCACTTCAGCAAGGCCATAGCGTACCGCCCCTCAGTGCGCCAGCGAATGTATGGGCCGTTTCTCAGCAGGTCATATCATACAGCCCTTGAATGAATCCAGTATTATACTGTACTCAGCGCGCGCGCCAATGTTATACTTCAGCGTCTATATTATTGCGTTTCAGCGCGCCATTAATGTATAATGTTCTAAATATATTTTATATACTGAATAGCGGTATAATTCAGTGCGAATATGGAATAATTCAGTGCTATGGCGAATATAGAATGTAAATGAACTTCAGCGTTATAATTGGTAATGTTCTGAATCAGTTATTGGCGGTTATATGGCTGTTTTCAGTGCGCTGGCTATGGTTATATACTGCTGTTAATGCGTGTTGGGGCGCTGCCTTGAATGAGTTATGAGGTTGTAGGCTACTGCTCATGTTGGTGGATTATATGGTTGTTGCTTCAGTGTGTTGGTGAAGGTTATAGTACTGCTTCAGCGCGCTGGCGGTTGATAGGTGAGCTATGTGTTAGTGTTATAAGGGCTGTTCAGCTAGTGTTGGTGAATATAAGGGCTGTTTTCAGTGTGTTGGTATATGGCTGTGTGCTTTCAGAATAGAGTTATAAGGGCTGTTTTGAATGAGTTAGTTCGATGTACATGCTCTTGGTCGGTTGCATCTGTAACAAAGAAAATTTCCCCTCGGGAATGAATAAAAGTAATTCTGATTCTGATTCTGATTCTGACAACCACCAACACACTGAAAACAGCCCTTACAACCACTAACACACTGAAAACAGCCCTTATAACCACTAACTCTTTCAAAACAGCCCTTACAACCACTAACACACTGAAAACAGCCCTTATAACCACTAACTCATTCAAAACAGCCCTTACAACCACCAACACAATGAAAACAGCCCTTATAAACACTAACAAACTGAAAACACAACCACCAACACACTGAAAACAGCCCTTATAACCACTAACACACTGAAAACAGCCCTTACAACCACCAACACACTGAAAACAGCCCTTATAACCACTAACTCATTCAAAACAGCCCTTACAACCACCAACACACTGAAAACAGCCCTTATAACCACCAACACACTGAAAACAGCCCTTACAACCACCAACACACTGAAAACAGCCCTTATAACCACCAACACACTGAAAACAGACCTGAAAACCACTCAAAAATTCAAAACAGCCCGGACAACCACTCAACACACTGAAAAACAGCCCCTTACAACCACTAACACACTGAAAACAGCCCTTATAACCACTAACTCATTCAAAACAGCCCTTACAACCACCAACACACTGAAAACAGCCCTTATAACCACCAACACACTGAAACAGCCCTTATAACCACTAACACACTGAAAACAGCCCTTATAACCACCAACACACTGAAAACAGCCCTTATAACCACTAACTCATTGAAAACTGCCCTTACAACCACCAACACACTGAAACAGCCCTTATAACCACCAACACACTGAAAACAGCCCTTAGAACCACTAACACACTGAAAAACAGCCCTTATAACCACCAACACACTGAAAACAGCCTTTACGACCACCAACACACTGAAAACAGCCCTTATAACCACCAACACACTGAAAACAGCCCTTACAACCACCAACACACTGAAAAACGCCCTTATAACCACTAACACACTGAAAACAGCCCTTACAACCACCAACACACTGAAAACAGCCATTATTACCACTCACACACTCAAAACAGCCCTTATAACCACCAACACACTGAAACAGCCCTTACAACCACCAACACACTGAAAACAGCCCTTATAACCACTAACTCATTCAAAACAGCCCTTACAACCACCACTAACACACTGAAACAGCCCTATACAACCACCAACACACTGAAACAGCCCTTATAACCACTAACACACTGAAAACAGCCCTTACAACACATGAAAACAGCCTCATAACCACTAACACACTGAAAACAGCCCTTATAACCACTAACTCATTCAAAACAGCCCTTACAACCACCAACACACTGAAAACAGCCCTTATAACCACCAACACACTGAAAACAGCCCTTACAACCACCAACACACTGAAAACAGCCCTTATAACCACTAACACACTGAAAACAGCCCTTACAACCACTAACACACTGAAAACAGCCCTTATAACCACCAACACACTGAAAACAGCCCTTACAACCACCAACACACTGAAAACAGCCCTTACAACCACCAACACACTGAAAACAGCCCTTATAACCACTAACTCATTCAAAACAGCCCTTATAACCACCAACACACTGAAAACAGCCCTTATAACCACCAACACACTGAAAACAGCCCTTACAACCACCAACACACTGAAAACAGCCCTTATAACCACCAACACACTGAAAACAGCCCTTACAACCACCAACACACTGAAAACAGCCCTTATAACCACTAACACATTCAAAACAGCCCTTACAACCACTAACACACTGAAAACAGCCCTTACAACCACTAACACACTGAAAACAGCCCTTATAACCACCAACACACTGAAAACAGCCCTTATAACCACCAACACACTGAAAACAGCCCTTATAACCACCAACACACTGAAAACAGCCCTTACAACCACCAACACACTGAAAACAGCCCTTATAACCACCAACACACTGAAAACAGCCCTTATAACCACAAACACATTAAAAACAGCCCTTATAACCACTAACACACTGAAAACAGCCCTTATAACCACTAACACACTGAAAAACAGGCCTTGCAACCACCAACACACTGAAAACAGCCCTTATAACCACTAACTCATTCAAAACAGCCCTTACAACCACTAACACACTGAAAACAGCCCTTACAACCACCAACACACTGAAAAACAGCCCTTATAACCACTAACTCATTCAAAACAGCCCTTACAACCACTAACACACTGAAAACAGCCCTTACAACCACTAACACACTGAAAACAGCCCTTATAACCACCAACACACTGAAAACAGCCCTTATAACCACCAACACACTGAAAACAGCCCTTATAACCACCAACACACTGAAAACAGCCCTTATAACCACCAACACACTGAAAACAGCCCTTACAACCACCAACACACTGAAAACAGCCCTTATAACCACTAACTCATTCAAAACAGCCCTTACAACCACTAACACACTGAAAACAGCCCTTACAACCACCAACACACTGAAAACAGCCCTTATAACCACTAACTCATTCAAAACAGCCCTTACAACCACTAACACACTGAAAACAGCCCTTACAACCACCAACACACTGAAAACAGCCCTTATAACCACCAACACACTGAAAACAGCCCTTACAACCACCAACACACTGAAAACAGCCCTTATAACCACCAACACACTGAAAACAGCCCTTATAACCACCAACACACTGAAAACAGCCCTTATAACCACCAACACACTGAAAACAGCCCTTACAACCACCAACACACTGAAAACAGCCCTTATAACCACTAACTCATTCAAAACAGCCCTTACAACCACCAACACACTGAAAACAGCCCTTATAACCACCAACACACTGAAAACAGCCCTTATAACCACCAACACACTGAAAACAGCCCTTATAACCACCAACACACTGAAAACAGCCCTTACAACCACCAACACACTGAAAACAGCCCTTATAACCACCAACACACTGAAAACAGCCCTTACAACCACCAACACACTGAAAACAGCCCTTATAACCACTAACACACTGAAAACAGCCCTTACAACCACCAACACACTGAAAACAGCCCTTATAACCACTAACTCATTCAAAACAGCCCTTACAACCACCAACACACTGAAAACAGCCCTTATAACCACCAACACACTGAAAACAGCCCTTATAACCACCAACACACTGAAAACAGCCCTTACAACCACCAACACACTGAAAACAGCCCTTATAACCACCAACACACTGAAAACAGCCCTTACAACCACCAACACACTGAAAACAGCCCTTATAACCACCAACACACTGAAAACAGCCCTTACAACCACCAACACACTGAAAACAGCCCTTATAACCACCAACACACTGAAAACAGCCCTTACAACCACCAACACACTGAAAACAGCCCTTATAACCACCAACACACTGAAAACAGCCCTTATAACCACTAACTCATTCAAAACAGCCCTTATAACCACCAACACACTGAAAACAGCCCTTATAACCACCAACACACTGAAAACAGCCCTTATAACCACCAACACACTGAAAACAGCCCTTATAACCACCAACACACTGAAAACAGCCCTTACAACCACCAACACACTGAAAACAGCCCTTATAACCACTAACACACTGAAAACAGCCCTTACAACCACCAACACACTGAAAACAGCCCTTATAACCACCAACACACTGAAAACAGCCCTTATAACCACCAACACACTGAAAACAGCCCTTATAACCACCAACACACTGAAAACAGCCCTTATAACCACCAACACACTGAAAACAGCCCTTACAACCACCAACACACTGAAAACAGCCCTTATAACCACCAACACACTGAAAACAGCCCTTATAACCACCAACACACTGAAAACAGCCCTTATAACCACCAACACACTGAAAACAGCCCTTATAACCACCAACACACTGAAAACAGCCCTTACAACCACCAACACACTGAAAACAGCCCTTATAACCACTAACTCATTCAAAACAGCCCTTACAACCACTAACACACTGAAAACAGCCCTTACAACCACCAACACACTGAAAACAGCCCTTATAACCACTAACTCATTCAAAACAGCCCTTACAACCACTAACACACTGAAAACAGCCCTTACAACCACTAACACACTGAAAACAGCCCTTATAACCACCAACACACTGAAAACAGCCCTTATAACCACCAACACACTGAAACAGCCCTTATAACCACCAACACACTGAAAACAGCCCTTATAACCACAAACACACTGAAAACAGCCCTTATAACCACTAACACACTGAAAACAGCCCTTACAACCACCAACACACTGAAAACAGCCCTTATAACCACTAACTCATTCAAAACAGCCCTTACAACCACTAACACACTGAAAACAGCCCTTACAACCACCAACACACTGAAAACAGCCCTTATAACCACTAACTCATTCAAACAGCCCTTACAACCACTAACACACTGAAAACAGCCCTTACAACCACTAACACACTGAAAACAGCCCTTATAACCACCAACTCATTCAAAACAGCCCTTACAACCACCAACACACTGAAAACAGCCCTTATAACCACCAACACACTGAAAACAGCCCTTACAACCACCAACACACTGAAAACAGCCCTTATAACCACCAACACACTGAAAACAGCCCTTATAACCACCAACACACTGAAAACAGCCCTTATAACCACCAACACACTGAAAACAGCCCTTATAACCACCAACACACTGAAAACAGCCCTTATAACCACCAACACACTGAAAACAGCCCTTATAACCACCAACACACTGAAAACAGCCCTTATAACCACCAACACACTGAAAACAGCCCTTATAACCACCAACACACTGAAAACAGCCCTTATAACCACCAACACATACAAAACGCCCAAGAGAGAACCAAACACACTGAAAACAGCCCTTATAACCACTAACACACTGAAAACAGCCCTTACAACCACCAACACACTGAAAACAGCCCTTATAACCACCAACACACTGAAAACAGCCCTTACAACCACCAACACACTGAAAACAGCCCTTACAACCACCAACACACTGAAAACAGCCCTTATAACCACTAACACAATCAAAACAGCCCTTATAACCACTAACACACTGAAAACAGCCCTTATAACCACCAACACACTGAAAACAGCCCTTATAACCACCAACACACTGAAAACAGCCCTTATAACCACTAACTCATTCAAAACAGCCCTTATAACCACCAACACACTGAAAACAGCCCTTACAACCACCAACACACTGAAAACAGCCCTTATAACCAATAACTCATTCAAAACAGCCCTTACAACCACTAACACACTGAAAACAGCCCTTACAACCACCAACACACTGAAAACAGCCCTTATAACCACTAACTCATTCAAAACAGCCCTTACAACCACCAACACACTGAAAACAGCCCTTATAACCACCAACACACTGAAAACAGCCCTTACAACCACCAACACACTGAAAACAGCCCTTATAACCACCAACACACTGAAAACAGCCCTTATAACCACCAACACACTGAAAACAGCCCTTATAACCACCAACACACTGAAAACAGCCCTTATAACCACCAACACACTGAAAACAGCCCTTATAACCACCAACACACTGAAAACAGCCCTTATAACCACCAACACACTGAAAACAGCCCTTATAACCACCAACACACTGAAAACAGCCCTTACAACCACCAACACACTGAAAACAGCCCTTATAACCACTAACACATTCAAAACAGCCCTTACAACCACCAACACACTGAAAACAGCCCTTACAACCACCAACACACTGAAAACAGCCCTTATAACCACCAACACACTGAAAACAGCCCTTATAACCACCAACACACTGAAAACAGCCCTTATAACCACCAACACACTGAAAACAGCCCTTATAACCACCAACACACTGAAAACAGCCCTTATAACCACCAACACACTGAAAACAGCCCTACAACCACCAACACACTGAAAACAGCCCTTATAACCACCAACACACTGAAAACAGCCCTTATAACCACCAACACACTGAAAACAGCCCTTATAACCACTAACTCATTCAAAACAGCCCTTACAACCACCAACACACTGAAAACAGCCCTTACAACCACCAACACACTGAAAACAGCCCTTATAACCACTAACTCATTCAAAACAGCCCTTACAACCACCAACACACTGAAAACAGCCCTTATAACCACTAACACACTGAAAACAGCCCTTATAACCACCAACACACTGAAAACAGCCCTTACAACCACTAACACACTGAAAACAGCCCTTACAACCACCAACACACTGAAAACAGCCCTTACAAGCACCAACACACTGAAAACAGCCCTTATAACCACTAACACACTGAAAACAGCCCTTACAACCACTAACTCATTCAAAACAGCCCTTACAACCACTAACACACTGAAAACAGCCCTTACAACCACCAACACACTGAAAACAGCCCTTACAACCACCAACACACTGAAAACAGCCCTTACAACCACCAACACACTGAAAACAGCCCTTATAACCACCAACACACTGAAAACAGCCCTTACAACCACCAACACACTGAAAACAGCCCTTATAACCACCAACACACTGAAAACAGCCCTTATAACCACCAACACACTGAAAACAGCCCTTACAACCACCAACACACTGAAAACAGCCCTTACAACCACCAACACACTGAAAACAGCCCTTATAACCACCAACACACTGAAACAGCCCTTATAACCACCAACACACTGAAAACAGCCCTTAGAACCACTAACACACTGAAAACAGCCCTTACAACCACCAACACACTGAAAACAGCCCTTACAACCACTAACACACTGAAAACAGCCCTTATAACCACCAACACACTGAAAACAGCCCTTACAACCACCAACACACTGAAAACAGCCCTTATAACCACTAACACATTCAAAACAGCCCTTACAACCACTAACACACTGAAAACAGCCCTTACAACCACTAACACACTGAAAACAGCCCTTATAAACACTAACTCATTCAAAACAGCCCTTACAACCACCAACACACTGAAAACAGCTCATGATATCAACCACATAAGAACATCAATAAAACTTGAGATCACAGCTCATCCTGTCAATGTTCTAAAAATGAAATCATGGAGAACATTGATCAGATGTTTCCTGGCACAAGAGAGATACTGAAATCTGTGTTAGCCAATGGTGTACGTTTCAGAAAATGATAAATTGTCTACAACCTGAGTTCAGACAACTCAAACGTCATAAGAGATAACTTGTGTTTGTAACACTAAAAACTATTTAACCACAGAGAACATCTAAAATACAACACTGAAAAACAGATGACTACCTCAAAAAACACATAAAAAACATACAAACATAAATGAAACACATGAAACATTTATTGAAAAAAGATATATTATTGCATAACACTGAAAAAAAGTTAACTTTGACTTCATTGAACAAATTAATATATTACCATAACATGAAAACAAAATCAACACTGAAAACAGCCACATTTCAACACACTGCCTGAAAACAGCTACTGAAACAGCTAAATTTACTTGGAACACACTGATACACTGAACATCTTAACACACTGAGCTTTTAACACATGAAAACAGCTCTAGTCTACTTTCAACACGACCACCACTCACTGTTTACATACTGATTTCACATAAATAAACATCATTGAACATATGACGGCTTTATAACTAACACTGAAACAGTCCTGTTACTCATGAAATTTATCCATTGCACATTGAAAAAAATATTCAAAATAACTCATACCCTCATCAAAGACTTAAAACTGCTATTCTGAAAACACATACTGCATACTAACACAAACATTAACTATCCACTGACAGTGATTAAAGATGAGCAGAAGCCCTTGTGTCCACACACATTGTCAACTTACTATGTGAACATACCATCCATGTTTTAATGTTTATGCCACTGGAAGGAAGCTAAAGTTATAACTGAAATAATTCATCAAAATACCTGCTCCATGACAATTCAGGAGTTTGCCCGAAAAGAACCTGTATATCCTACCCATCTGGTGTTGCAGCCTTGGATGACAATTTCGAAGTTAAAAAGAACAATGAGAGTGACAATGATGACCAAGACCTATTCATCTCATCTGGATGCATGATTATTCCAGATGCCAGCTCTTTTAAATGATTATTATTTCAGTATCAAGATATAACAATATGTATTTTTCATCTTACTTATCAGAAAATAGTTTCATTACATTTTACACAGACATAATTTATAAGTCTTACTCAACTTCATTTATCATGAAAAAATTTATCAATATCACAAATGTACAGGTGAATTAAGAATACATGACTAAATTTTCAAGTTTTCAAAGATTATGAAGTTTGAGTGATCAATTTTTGAAAGTTTGTGATTTCACTCAGTTATATATTCAAGTGAACAATGACCAACATTGAGTTTGTGGCAGATCTTCAGACTAATTTATTGAGATGAGAAGGGTGATCCTCAAGTAGAAAGCTTTATTTTAAATACAATACAAAACAACAATATTTGAAAAGTGAATAAAATAAACTTTCAAACTTTGTGGATAAACATTTGAAATGCTTTTTCCAGCATTTTCATCATACACAGACTCTGAACTTCATTCATTATTGAATCAGTTGAGCTTCATTTCCCCTGATTTGACATTCATCAGCGTCAAGATCTCTAAATCTTTCTGTTTCAGCCACGCTGTTGATGGCAGTGCTCTTCTTTGTTTTGTTGGATGCGCAGCTTTTGTGAAGTGACAACAGGGAATGATGCAAAGTTGTATGCTTATGTTTTTGACTACAAAACTTGTGCTGCCAGTACTCTATAGTCAAACACTACCACTGCCAGTACCTACACTCCTGTATTTGAGAGGGTTATAAACTCTGTATATCTATCATTGATGGAGATTGTAGGTTATTTGAGGAATTATTTGTGTGAAATTATGGACATTTAGTCTCCTGTTGGTTAAAAAGTTTTGCATGTCGGTACATACTGACTGACAGTCGATTAAAAGAGAGTGCATCCAAGGCGCTGGTGTTATATGAAGTGGTGTGAGACGGTTTATGTAATTAACTTTAATTATTTACATCTGTTCTGCAGGTGGTGTCCACATGTGTCCTGTTGCATTTTGCATGTCCTCTCCTACCATAAGGTGGTGTCCATCATATTTTGAGGTAGATATAAACTGCCACATCAATGTGAGCTGTTAGTGATTATTTCACCTTGTTGGTCTGCTTTGAGCAGAAGCATGCCTCAGTAGCCTTCAAAACTCATGTAATTATTTTCATAATGTTTGAACAGCTTATGATAAGGCTGGTGATCCTATTCCCATCTGGTGTACTGACGTCTGACACTGTCCTGGAAGACACAGCAAAACCCACTTGATGTGACATCTGGATGAGAAACACTACCTGATGTGGGTGATTAACACTGCTTTATGGTTCCTCCAGGACTGAGGGAACTGACTGTGAACAAAAAGATGAAAAAGAGATGGTCTGGATCCACCTGCAGAATGTTTTATGTTGTCAAATTTGCACA
This sequence comes from Odontamblyopus lacepedii, assembly GCA_034769755.1. NCBI lineage: Eukaryota > Metazoa > Chordata > Actinopteri > Gobiiformes > Gobiidae > Odontamblyopus > Odontamblyopus lacepedii. Next base: position 7,145,060 of record CM068361.1, on the reverse strand, counting down.
ACAGTGAAAATGTATTTATCATCAGCTTCCTAACAGGTGGATTGTGTTGAGCAAATTGAGCCGTTTGGTGTTCCTTTATGCTTTTGCAGAGTATATTGTAGATCACACATTATGTTGATTAAATGTCTACTGTGCATTAACCAAATGCCCTATTTAATCTCTATGATTTCTATGGTTTTTTACGTTTTCAGGACTCTGATATTGATTGAGACGGAGACGGTTGGGATTCGCAGAGAAGGTGCAGAGGTTGGTGAGGGTCCAGCGGATGTTCTCATCATATTAGAGGGGTAGAGGTCCTCAACGATCTCAGTAATGTTCCAGTGGCAATTGCAATGTTTTTTTAGTTTATGCTCTCAATGTCAGCTACCTCCAGAAAATATACTATTGAAGCTCTGCAGAAACTCTTCATGGGGCTTGATGGCCAGAGATTGTCTAAAAACCCTACTTGCTCGTTGATGTGTGTGGATAAGTTGCATACAGACTGCACACACAACGGATGTTGCATTACATATGACAAGTCTTTGTTTTTGCTTTTTTTGTTACATTTGCACTTCTAAGAGGCATCGTTATTATGCCACTGTTGTTATATCATTATTTTCACTGATGCTCACTGTTTAGTTTTGACTGCTGTTTGAAGCACCTTTCTTGTAATAAAAATGAAGAAACATTTGCTGTGGCTTTAGTGTATTTTCTTTGTGTACTAGTACATCTGATTTGAAATGGAATTTAGAAGGCACATTTGCTATAGATTTGTGTGTATGCAATGTACTTTTGTGATAAAGCCAGTGGAATGCATAACCCTCAATAATTAGGTTGAAAAGAAATTGGCTTCACCTCTTATAATAAAGTTACAGTTACAAAACATGTCAGCCTAGCATATTTACAATGATGTCACTCAACAAATCCATCAGAATTTTAACATGTTCGCTCAACATGTTTGATTTAGGTGTGGGTGACATGGGAACAACTATATTTTATACACTCAACAAACAATGGGGAAATATAATTTTCATGTTCCCCAACAAATTATTTTGAGTGGTAAACATATTGACATCAGGCTTTGTCCGTGTAGATGGAAAGTGTGGAGTACTGTCCACTGTCAATATGGTTTATGACTATGACTAAGTTCCTGAAGTTAATATATTGATCATTTATGTTTTTGAGGTGTGATTTACACCAGAAACGAGGGAATAGACCAATGACAGCCTTATATGTACGCACTAAGTCATTGGCATTTTTTGAAGTTTCATTCATCTGAAGTGATAAATTTTTAGAAGTCCACAGTATTGTCGGCTACGTCAGTATACATGTACATGTTACGCCAATAAATTTTTTTCCAGGAATAAAAATGATGTGATTTTACCTCTTGAACATTATTATTCACTCTTAATGAACAGAGAAATGTATGTGATTAGCTTTTTACAATAAATACTTGTGGTAGAAAACAACTACATTGTGGAGCTTTTCATGCTAAAATAATTTTAGGCTTTGAAATTATGTTGTGGCCATCATTATTATGCATCCAACATAAAAAGTGTGGTGTTCAAACATATCTGATTAAATTTTTATTTTTGTTGCTTTGCAAAAATACATTTGGAATCTTGCTCTCGTTCTATGCTAAAGTTATAACTATTTTATGCAAATTGCTTTTCAGCGCATAATAAGAATGTATGCAATCCTGACTTTAGAAGTAAAACTTGTTAAAACTACACTGTGTGGAGGCTTTCATGCTAACATTACATGATTTGATAAACATACTGATAAATAGAATTTTGTCCAGGATAGCCTATGGCTTCTATGCACTATAATGCATTTTGGATAGCTTATAAACCTGGAAAAGTTTGAACTTTCTACTTTCATGCTTTATAACGCATCTTTAGCGCACATAGCTAAAAGCACGAGAAATGTTAATCTACTTTGAATTTTCCACCTTAAACACCATGATATGTAATTTGAGCGCGTTCCCATGTATCCATGATTTATCCAACATGAGTTGGGAACATGTAAACTCATGACAGCCATTTTCTCAAATTTGACCTACAAAATACACTAGAATGTTGGTTACACTCTCTTATATGACAAAAAGGTAATATGACATCTGAATATGTAATCCAGACTTTAGCAAAAAGTTACCTCACTTTTCATGCTGAATATACAATTTGGGTGTACTTAGCCCTCATATTTGTAAAATCTGGCATGCACATTTTTCATAGTTTTTGTTAAAATAATCTGTTATTCAAACATGCTTGATAACAATATCTCTACTGCTATTAGCTAAAATATTTTGAGTATGCAACTTACAGTAAAATCCTGCGTGTGAAGCCACAGTTTATACTTGAAACAGCATTTGTTTATAGGATAATATTGTAAATGTTATTTCTCTGAACACTGGGACCTTGTTAGTCCCACAAATATTTCGCTTACCATATTTCATTTCATAGATTTTTCTCAGAGGATAGAATCCCGATCTGTAGTATAAGTTTTTATTGCATGTTATCATCGGCTATTTGCAGTAAAATGCTTTGATTTAGTGCTCAAGCATTTGGCAGTTTTTGCAGACAACTTAAAGTGCCAGTTTACAATTAACACAAAAAATTTATGTTTCAGCGCACAAAGCAAAGTGATGCCACTATAAATCTCATTACATAACATTTGAAGTAAACCATATCACCAAGTTCGAGTGGACTGCTTAATACGCTGACAGATAGCCCGTTAGCGGTAGTCATTTATGGAGGCTAGACCATATCAGGATGACAAACTGCAAACTGAAACAGGTCTGATGTCTAAACTCACAGACTATTATCACATTTGTATAAACAATCTTCTATCTCATATGCAATGTTTTTCAAATCTAGATCTGTTACAATCATCAGTTAGAAAGTTCAATTGATTACATCATGTCCTCATACATGCTACTGCAACACACTTAAATTTTTGTAGCTACTGATAATGCTCTGCCATTATTCCAAGTACTCACACTATGATCATTGAAAACATTGTCATTCTGTTGATGACCAATGTTTTCTTCATTTGTAGGTTTAGCAAATGTTGTTATCAAAAGCAGAAGGTGAATTTAAATGTACTCAGCTTGTCCATTAATATCGCCATTATCATACGCTTACATAAATGGTAAACTTTCCTTCTCAAAGTCTAATTGATATTTGTTCATGCTTAATTATGATAAATAGACAAATCGGCAGATACACTGATTATGTAGTACAGTTTCAAATTTCACCATTCATCATGCTCAAAATCATCATAAAATGATTTCATCTTTGCCAGCATCTCCATGTTCACATTTTGCTATCCGGCAGAATATTAAAGAATGGCATGGTTTCTCTACTAACAGTGTTATCCAGCTTTATCCGACGGACCCCGAGGTGTTCCCAGGCCAGCCGAGAGACATAGTCCCTCCAGCGTGTCCTGGGTCTTCCCCAAGGGCCTCCTACCGTGGGACATGTTCGGAACACCTCGAGGGAGCGTCCCAGGAGGCATCTGGACCAGATGCCGGAGCCACCTCAGCTGGCTACTCTCGACGTGGAGGAGCAGGCGACTCTACCCGAGCTCCTCCCATGTGACCGAGCTCCTCACCCTATCTCTAAGGGAGTGTCCGGCCACTCTGGCGGAGGAAACTCATTTCGCCGCGATCTTGTCCTTTGGTCATTACCAGAATGCTTATTATTTCCAAGATCCTTCATGTTAAATTTCATAGCAAGTGCCTTCTTCACGCCATTCAGTAAATCATCACTACTAGCAGCAATAAGTAAATCATCAACCCAAATGACCAGTATTGCTCTTTCTTTTCCAGATTGTTTTGTATACACACAGTGATCTGCAGGGTTTTGCACAAATCCATTATTTGTCAAGTAATCACTTAGCATTTTGTTCCAGTTTCTGGCCCGGATGGTTTCAGGCCATAAAGTGACTTGTTCAGTTTACAGACCAATTTTTCACCTGTGACAGATTTCACTTCAAATCCTTCTGGTTGTTCCATGTATACATCACAATCAATAGGCGCATGCAAGTATGCGGTCTTGACATCCATCTGATGCAATTTAATAGGGCTGAAAGATTCATCGAGTTAATCGATTAAATTGATTAGAAAAATGCATCGATTTTTTTTTTTTGCCTCGATGCTTCGTTTTATTTTCATACGCATTTCGGCGGTGGCGAAACCTTTTGTGGTAGAGGTAAAGTTTCCATACGACCACTGCACTTCACTGTACACAAAACAGCGTTGGCGCCCATGGATGTATGGTGATGCGGTACGCCTCACCCCGCATCACCGTACGCCATGACGCCTCATCCTCAGACGCCGCGCACTCTGCGCGTGGATTGTGTCTTGTCGCGTACACTCCGTGGAGCGCGCTTCCTCCTGTGCGCCTCTAAACCAGAACTCACACCAGGACTAAACCAGGTGTAAACCAGGTCTAAATCAGACCTAAATCAGATCTAAAACCAGGACTAATCCAGGTCTAAAACCAAACAAGAATTTGCAGGAGTTGGTTGCTACATTTATGTAGTTTTAAAAATCATGACAATATCAAGTAATCCGAAGTATTCAGATTACGTTACTCACTTTAAGTAATTTAATTGATTACGTCACAAACTACATTTTGGGGAATGTAATCTGTAATCTGTAGGGGATTACATTTTAAAAGTCACCTTCTCAACACTGATGCTACAACATCTAAACAGAAAGCCCCGTACATTACATCAAGTGGAAAAGAAACCGCGAGGTAAATCAACCTTAGCCTCGCGATAATTACGTTTTTCATGTCCAAAACACGTGTATCTGTCAGTGCACGTGGTGTGTACTTAACATGTGCAAAGTATGTCTACTTTGTCTACGACAATAACAACGATTACTCGATTATTCAAACTAAATAATCGACAGAATAATCGATTACTGTAATAATCGATAGCTGCAGCCCTACAATTTAAGATCATATTGTGCAGCCATTTGCATCAGGATCCTAACTGACGTTAAGTTGGCAGTTGGAGAAAAAGTCTCCTTGTAGTCTATACCCATCACCTGATTGTAACCTTTGGCTACATACCTGACCTTATAGGCTTCTGCCTGATCTGCATTTGTGTTAATGGCATAAACCCATCTTCCCCCCCACTTCATGTTTACCCTCTGGTAGGGTGGTCAGGTGAATGTATCATTTTCCTTCAAAGAATCCATTTCCTCCTGCATGGCTTTTGCCCATACTTCAGCTTTTGGTGAACTCATAGCTTCCTTATATGTCTGTGGCACATCACACATCCTGTAGCAAAAATCAATACTGATCGACACCTGGTCATCAGATTGAGCATCTGTGACATATTCTGAGAGATACAGAGGTGCTCTCCTGTCTCTCCTAGGGTAACGTGGTTCATTCCCTTCAACTTGGATTTCTTCAGGGGTATCTGGACTGTCAGAAGTTCCCTGGGTATCTTCTGAACCCCCTACCTTGTCTTGTCATCTACACTGGCTCTGGGTGACACATATATTCTCTCAGTAAAACCATTCATCATTGTGTCTGTCTGGGTTCCCTTTTCAGCTACCCTCTCTGTAACAAACCTCACCAATCGATGTTTGAAAACTTTTCGTGTGTCAGGATAGTAGATTAGATATGAGGGGCTATTTTTGTCATAACCCACAAACACTCCCTTATCACATCTTGAGTCTAACTTCTTCTTGTCGTGTTTGTATGCATAGCACACGGATCCGAAAGGTCTCATCCGAGACAAATTTGGTTTCTTTCCTGTAAGTAAGTAGTATGGTGTCTGCTTCATCCTATTGTTAAAGCACCTGTTGCGTATTATTGCAGCAGTCATCACAGCATATGTCCAGAGCTCTTTGGGCAAATTGCTCTCAATCAACATGCATCTTGCCATATCAAAAAATGTGCGCCAATTCCTCTCTGCTGTGCCATTTTGATGTGGCGAATATGGTGCAGAGGACTCATATCTAATACTATTCTTCGACAGCAACGACTGAAATTCCTGTCCTGTGAATTCAGTGCTATTATCCGATCGAATGCACTTTACCCTATCATATGGGGATACATCGGCAAGAAATCGCTCTGTGGCCTTTGTGGTGTCACTCTTAGCTTTCAAGAAGTACACAAACACTGTGCTTGAATAGTCATCTGTAAAGGCTAGAGCATATTTGAACCCATCTTTTGCCACTGGGTCAATTGGACCAGCTAAATCTGTGTGAATGAGCTCAAGTGGTGCTTTCGCACGGCTATCTGGTTCTCGGTTCCTGCTTTGGACAAATTTACCCTTTGTGCAGGTCTCACAGCTAAGTTTGGATTTGTCAAATTTTCCTTTTATCTGCATTCCCTCTACCACATCCTGCAACCTGGAAAGATCATCATAATTGCAGTGACCTAGTATTTCATGCCAGGTCTGAATGTCATAACAACCATTGCAAAATCACCAGTTTCATTACTTTTATTACTTACAGTGTTCAAGTAATACAATCTATTGTGTTCAACTATGTTGAACTCAGTACCACTCTCATGAATGTGTTCATCATGGCCTTGTTGAAACTTGATTGAAGCTCCGTTGGCTGTCGCTGCTTTCACTGAGAAGATGTCTTGGGGATACGTGGGGATGAACAGCGCATCTTTCAGTGTGGCTTTTACCGTCCTTCCCTCTCGGCTCACCAGGTTCACCTCCGCGTCCCCCCTCTTCAGTGCCACGCCGTTGGTTCTGGTGCCGTCCGCCAATTCGATGAAGTGCTTTTCGGGCTGGAACGTGGAGTCAAATTTTCTGAACTTTCCGATGTCTGTAATAATGTGTGACGTTGCTCCAGTGTGCTCCATGTTTCAATCCGCCAGGCTGGGGGTGGCTCGCTTTAAATACATATGCGTGTTGCTCACTTTGTTCATCAGCCACCTGTTTCACGTCGTCTTTTCTTTTGCGGCGGCACTGTGTTTCTTTATGCGTCGCGCTCCTGCGGCACCATTGTTTCTCCTGTGGTTCGTTAGGACCTGCCCTGGACATGTGTCCCTTCTCTCCGCTGTTGTAACAGACGATGTCGGCGGTAATCCCTTTAGTATCATGGCAATTAATAGTCCGTCACTCAATTTCTCTTCAGCATTTCGGCAATGCATTGTAACGCATAGAAGCCATAGGGCTATCCTGGCCACAAAATTCTATTTATCAGCATGCTTAAGCCTCAAATCATGTAATTTTAGCATGAGAAGCCTCCACACAGTGTAGTTTTAACAAGTTTTTACTTCTAAAGTCAGGATTGCATACATTGTCTCAGAATGCTTATTATGCGCTGAAAAGCAATTTGCGGCCATAAAAAGATGATAACGGTTATAACTTTAGCATAGAAGGAGATAGAACCAAGATTCTAAATGTATTTTGTATAGGTCCCAAAGCCCTATGTACAGAAGAAAATGGCATTGATATCATTTGTAGTTTTTCCACAACTTCACTTTTTATGTTGAGCCAAAATGCATTATAATGCATAGACGCCATAGGGCTATCCTGGACACAAAATTCTATTTATCAGCATGCTTAAGCCTCAAATCATGTAATTTTAGCATGAAAAGCCTCCACACAGTGTAGTTTTAACAAGTTTTTACTTCTAAAGTCAGGATTGCATACATTGTCTCAGAATGCTTATTATGCGCTGAAAAGCAATTTGCGGCCATAAAAAGATAATAACGGTTATAACTTTAGCATGGAACGAGATAGAACTAAGATTCTAAATGTATTTTGTACAGGTTCCAAAGCCCTACTTGCCCAGCAAAAATGGCATTGACATCTTTTGTAGTTTTTTCCACAAATTCACTTATTGTCAGACAGAATGCATTGTAACGCATAGAAGCCATAGGGCTATCCTGACCACAAAATTCTATTTATCAGCATGCTTAAGCCTCAAATCATGTAATTTTAGCATGAGAAGCCTCCACACAGTGTAGCTTTAAGAAGTTTTTACTTCTAAAGTCAGGATTGCATACATTGTCTCAGAATGCTTATTGTGCCCTGAAAAGCAATTTGCGGGCATAAAAAGATAATAACGGTTATAACTTTAGCATAGAAGGAGATAGAACCAAGATTCTAAATGTATTTTGTATAGGTCCCAAAGCCCTATGTACAGAAGAAAAATGGCATTGATATCACTTGTAGTTTTTCCACAACTTCACTTTTTATGTTCAGCCAAAATGCATTATAATGCATAGACGCCATAGGGCTATCCTGACCACAAAATTCTATTTATCAGCATGCTTAAGCCTCAAATCATGTAATTTTAGCATGAGAAGCCTCCACACAGTGTAGCTTTAACAAGTTTTTACTTCTAAAGTCTGGATTGCATACATTGTCTCAGAATGCTTATTGTGCCCTGAAAAGCAATTTGCGGGCATAAAAAGATAATAACGGTTATAACTTTAGCATAGAAGGAGATAGAACCAAGATTCTAAATGTATTTTGTATAGGTCCTAAAGCCCTATGTACAGAAGAAAAATGTCATTGATATCATTTGTAGTTTTTCCACAACTTCACTTTTTATGTTGAGCCAAAATGCATTATAATGCATAGACGCCATAGGGCTATCCTGGCCACAAAATTCTATTCATCAGCATGCTTAAGCCTCAAATCATGTAATTTTAGCATGAAAAGCCTCCACACAGTGTAGTTTTAACAAGTTTTTAATTCTAAAGTCAGGATTGCATACATTGTCTCAGAATGCTTATTATGCGCTGAAAAGCAATTTGCGGCCATAAAAAGATAATAACGGTTATAACTTTAGCATGGAACGAGATAGAACTAAGATTCTAAATGTATTTTGTACAGGTTCCAAAGCCCTACTTGCCCAGCAAAAATGGCATTGACATCTTTTGTAGTTTTTTCCACAAATTCACTTATAGTCAGACAGAATGCATTGTAACGCATAGAAGCCATAGGGCTATCCTGACCACAAAATTCTATTTATCAGCATGCTTAAGCCTCAAATCATGTAATTTTAGCATGAGAAGCCTCCACACAGTGTAGCTTTAAGAAGTTTTTACTTTTAAAGTCAGGATTGCATACATTGTCTCAGAATGCTTATTGTGCCCTGAAAAGTAATTTGCGGCCATAAAAAGATAATAACGGTTATAACTTTAGCATGGAACGAAATAGAACTAAGATTCTGAATGTATTTTGTACAGGTTCGAAAGGCCTACTTGCCCAGCAAAAATGGCATTGACATATTTTGTAGTTTTTTCCACAAATTCACTTATTGTCAGACAGAATGCATTGTAACGCATAGAAGCCATAGGGCTATCCTGACCACAAAATTCTATTTATCAGCATGCTTAAGCCTCAAATCATGTAATTTTAGCATGAGAAGCCTCCACACAGTGTAGTTTTAACAAGTTTTTACTTCTAAAGTCTGGATTGCATACATTGTCTCAGAATGCTTATTGTGCCCTGAAAAGCAATTTGCGGGCATAAAAAGATAATAACGGTTATAACTTTAGCATAGAAGGAGATAGAACCAAGATTCTAAATGTATTTTGTATAGGTCCCAAAGCCCTATGTACAGAAGAAAAATGGCATTGATATCACTTGTAGTTTTTCCACAACTTCACTTTTTATGTTCAGCCAAAATGCATTATAGTGCATAGAAGCCATAGGCCTATCCTGGACACAAAATTCTATTTATCAGTATGTTTATGTCTCAAATCATGTAATGTTAGCATGAGAAGCCTCCACACAGTGTAGTTTTAACAAGTTTTTACTTCTAAAGTCAGGATTGCATACATTGTCTCAGAATGCTTATTATGCGCTGAAAAGCAATTTGCGGCCATAAAAAGATGACAACGGTTATAACTTTAGCATAGAACGAGATATAACCAAGATTCCAAATGTATTTTGTACAGGTCCCAAAGCCCTGCTTGCACAGCAAAAATAGCATTGATATCATTTGTAGTTTTTCCACAACTTCACTTTTTATGTTGAGCCAAAATGCATTATAATGCATAGACGCCATAGGGCTATCCTGGCCACAACATTCTATTTATCAGCATGCTTAAGCCTCAAATCATGTAATTTTAGCATGAAAAGCCTCCACACAGTGTAGTTTTAACAAGTTTTTACTTCTAAAGTCAGGATTGCATACATTGTCTCAGAATGCTTACTTTCGGCCGAGCCATTTCTCTTCATTAAGGAGTGAATAATAATGTTCAAAGAGGATAAGTGACACGTTCACATCAGTTTTCGGTAACCCCGGAAGAGAGAAAAAATTTATTGGCGTAACATGTACATATAGAAAACAGAACGTAGTGCGTAGTGACCTAACTCGTGTGAGATCACGCCCCTTAACACCCCCACTTGATCTCAACCTCTTCAGATAATGAATTCAAAGAAAGAAAACTTACAACAAAAAGATATCAAAAATAAACTCAAATAAAATGCCAATGTAACAGTTAACATATATTAGTACAAACATGTCATTGGTCTATTCCCCTCGTTTCTGGGTGTAAATCACACCCTCAATCACCAAACATAAATTTCATGAGTCCTTTCATTTTGAACTGTGTCATTGTCTTAGTCATAGCATCTGCGACCATATTGACAGTGGGACAGTACTCCATTATCACTTTCCCATCAGTGACAGCTTCACGGACAAAGTGATACCTGATGTCAATATGTTTACCACTCAAAAAAATAATTTGTTGGGGGAACATAAAAAAATTATGGAAAGTATTTCCACCCAATTATAACGGGCTCATTTAGCAAGCCATTGTTTTGTTGAGTGAATCATATAAAATATAGTTGTTCCTACCCCATTAAATCGGGTCACCCACACCTAAATCAAACATGTTGAACGAACATGTTAAAGTTACGATGGATTTGTTGAGTGACATCATTGTAAATATGCTAGGCTGACATGTTTTTGTAACTGTAACTTTATTATAAGAGGTGAAGCCAACATTTAAAGGTCTTTTCAACCTAATTATTGAGGGTTATGCATTCCACTGGCTTTATCACAAAAGTACATTGCATACACACAAATCTATAGCAAATGTGCCTTCTAAATTCCATTTCAAATCAGATGTACTAGTACACAAAGAAAATACACTAAAGCCACAGCAAATGTTTCTTCATTTTTTATTACAAGAAAGGTGCTTCAAAGCTAAACAGCAGTCAAAACTAAACAGTGAGCATCAGTGAAAATAATGATATAACAACAGTGGCATAATAACGATGCCTCTTAGAAGTGCAAATGTAACAAAAAAAAGCAAAAACAAAAGACTTGTCATATGTAATGCAACATCCGTTACATCTGTGGGCATGTAATGCAGTCTGTATGCAACTTATCCACAACACATCAACGAGCAAGTAGGGTTTTCAGTACCTGCAGTTTCTTAGACAATCTCTGGCCATCAAGCCCCATGAAGAGTTTCTGCAGAGCTTCAATAGTATATTTCCACTCTGGAGGGTAGCTGACATTGAGAGCATAAACTAAAGCAAACAGCATTGCAATTGCCACTGGAACATTACTGAGATCGTTGAGGACCTCTACCCCCTCTAATATGATGAGAACATCCGCTGGACCCTCACCAACCTCTGCACCTTCTCTGCGAATCCCAAGTACGCCAAACACCGTCTCCATTATAGCTTGTCCGCCATCAATATCAGAGTCCTGAAAACGTAAATGAAACCATAGAAATCATAGAGATTAAATAGGGCATTTGGTTAATGCACAGTAGACATTTAATCAACATAATGTGTGATCTACAATATACTCTGCAAAAGCATAAAGGAACACCAAAACGGCTCAATGTAACTCATACAATCCACCTGTTAGGAAGCTGCACTGATAAATACATTTTGCCTACTGTTGTGCAAATTGAACAAGCAAAAGGGCAATAACCAAAATACATTATTCTGCAGGTGGGATCCACAGACCATCTCTTTTTTCATCTTTTTTGTTCACATTGTCAGTTCCCTCAGTCCTGGAGGAACCATAAAGCAGTGTTAATCACCCACTGAAGTCACTCAGGTAGTGTTTCTCATCCAAGATGTCACATCAAGTGGGTGGGTTTGCTGTGTCTTCCAGGACAGTGTCCAGAGCTTGGTCGAAGTACCAGGACACGTCAGTACACCAGGAGATGTGGAGGGGTCATTAGGATCCCCAGCAGTGGGATCATAATCTTCCTTGTGCCAGGCAGCACAGGAAAAGCACTGCTAAATGAGTTTTGAAGGCTACTGATGTGCATGCTTCTGCTCAAAGGCAGACTTCATGAGGGTACGGGTGCCCGACATCCACACGAGGCCACAGCTCACATTGATGTGGCATTTTGGATGAGAAGACTACCTCAGCGACTTCAGTGGGTGATGGACACCACCTTATGGTAGGAGAGGGACTAGCAAAATGCAAAGTTGAACAAAACATGTGGACACCACCTGCAGAATCTCACATTTATGATGTAAATAATTAAAGTTAATTACATACCAGGCGTTCTTTCACCACTTTGTCCGGCTCTTCATTCAGGTAGACCACCAGCGCCTTGAGGATGCACTCTCTTTTCACATCGATGTTGTCAGTCTCAGTATGTGGGCCGCAAAAACATGCAGAAAACCATTTTAACCAACCTAAATGTCACAAATAATACCACATTAAACAAATGACATTTCCTCCAAATGTAACCTACTTAATCTCCATCAATGATAGATATACAGAGGAGAGGTATTGGAAACCCTCTCAAAATACAGGAGAGTAGGTACTGGCAGTGGTAGTGTAGAGTGGTATATAGAGTATTGCACAGCACGGCACAACTTTGACACTTTTCCACTAGCCCCTGGTACAATTTTGGCACCTGCTCAGCCCTGGTTCCAAATGAGCTGATGAGATACTATAAAAATGCAACATCTGCCGACTGCATTCCACCGATTTGTCTGTTGTCACTTCACAGGAATCGCAAGCAGACAGACATAAGAATCAAACCCAGAAACAAAACAAAAAAGAGCACTGCAGCAACAGCGCCTATTGCTTTACCTGAATTTAAGTGTGGTCTTCAACTGAGCTGAAGAGAATGAGTTTAGAGCTGACCCCAATTGACCCCACTACGAATCAGGAGAAACTATACAATTCAACTGAAATGGAGAAGCAGTTTCACGGAGAGGTGCTGTGCTATGCTATGAACTTGCAGTGGAAAAACAGCATAGTCTGGATTGTTAAGCGAGTTAAGTTATTTGAGTTCACTTTGTCAAATCTTTCAAATGTCTGAATTGTAATCACATTCTTAAAATGCAAAACTTTCTCCACTTTCCAAGATATCCTACTTCTCTCATCTCCATAAAATTTCCTCTTCAAGCGTCAACATAACAGTAATGTGTTTGGCAGTATTCCCTTTGTTTTACCTGGGTCATGGGTATCAAGATCCTCTTTATCTTTCTTCCCTGCACACCACCCTTCTTGCCAAAGACCTGGAGAAGTTTCGAAGAGTGACCATCCAGCTCAGAGAAGAACTTTGGCAGCAAACCGACGGTTGTGATCCTCTTGAACTCTGCGCTTAACTTGAAAAAGGGTACAGAGAAATTTCAATGCGTTAACTTACCAATACATAAACATAATTCACCACCAAATCCCGAAAAATAGTTTGGAAACATGTTTAGGTGCCACAAATTTTGCGATATTGCTTAATAACCACAAGTACAATACTTATAAATTATGTCTTGAGGCAAAAGGTGACAAAAAGGGTTGAAAGAAGTTTACCACAGCAATTAGTGTCATTATAAACGAGAAATAACTCAATGTTTCCAAACTATTTTTGAATTAAAGTAAGATGAAAAATATAATATAATAATCATTTACCTCTTGCACACTGAAAAGAGCTGGCCATCTGGTTTTAATAACAGCAATCATGGGGGCATCTCGAATAATTTCTTGCCTTCTATGAGCAAAGGTCTTGGTCATCATTGCAGTCACTGTGTCCTCATTGTTCTTTTTTTTAACTTCCGAAATGAGGGTCTCCCTCATCTTTTCAAGTGTGTCTGCAGATTCACCTGATGGGTAGGAGGGACAGTAATTGACTTCAGCTTTACGGGTTTTCTTCACTCCTGAAGCAGAACTGGTCTTCTCTGCAGGTTTATTGGTTAAGGAATTTACTTCGACCTCTGGGCATCCAAGTCGCTTGAGCTTCCTTCTGTAGTTGGCAAGCTTATATTTCAAACTAACTTTCCAGCCAGCATATCCAGTGGCAGAGCCTGGTTCCCTTAAACATGGATGTGATGACACAAGGGCTTCTGCTCCATCTTCAAACTCGCCATCAGTGGGGTATACTTTGTACCGCACAATTGCTTCTGCCAAACCGTCCAGAATAGCAGTTTTAAGTCTTATGTCAGGGTCAAGCAAAGTTCCATTTGCTTTGAATGCAGAATTGGCTTTTTCAAGCTGCAGCTCACAATCATATGGGAATTTGGGAACATCAAAAACAACAGGCCAACCAGACGATCTTGAGGCGGCACTCTCCCGAGATGTCAAAATGTCGGTGTCATATGAGGCAAATGAGTCATCACTACAGCATGATGTAACAGGAGTTGAGTGGGGACGGTGTGGAGTGGCAGGCAGGCCATACTCAAAGATTAGCTTTATGGTACTTTTGTCCTCAATCTCTGACATAGACGTCAAGTTGGTAAAATCATTGCCAAACTCAGCATCCATGAATTGAAGCCTGAAGTCAGTCTGCACGCCACACTCTCGCTTTATGTGGTCAACAAGCTCAGGAACAGTTGCTGGAAGCCCATCCGGTAAGATCAGTCTCTGGGAATTGTTTTCCCCAAGTATAATTCTCAGCTTTACGGAAGCAGCCATTTCTCATCACTCTGAAAATCAGAAAAGAAAACATTTCACCCATTAAATATGAGAAAGTCAATGACTTTGTAATTACGCAATTGAATTATGCAGTTAAGACATAATTACACATATTACATAAATATGCATATAATATAAATACCAGTCAAAAGTTTGAAACTTGACTGGTACAGTTTGTACACCACACTACATATACAAACGCACATACCACCCACCCACCAACACCCATGTTATGTTAATTTACATTTGAATCTTAACACACCTTAAACACTTATATGTCTTTTGAGGATCACCATTCTCAGTGATCCAATGTGGTAGTCTGCCAGAGGGTAGTCATCTGCCAAATCATTAAACTCAATCAGATCTGTCTCATTGGTTGGACATGCCATGAGCTCAAAGGCTCTGTGGTGCTCACTATACAAACTAGAAAGTCGCTTGACTACAAACACAAGTCTCTCTCTTATGACAAAAATGTGATCAATCTGTCTGAACTCAGGTAGACAACTTGTAGACCCATGAGCTACAATCATGCCCTTTCTGAAACGTACACCATTGGCTAACACAGATTTAGTCATGTGTATCTCTCTTGTGCCAGGAAACATCTGATCAATGTTCTCCATGATTTCATTCTTTAGAACATTGACAGGAACAGTTGAGACACCTGTGATCTCAAAAGCAGGTTTTTCAAAACTTGATGCTCTCATGTGATATGATATCATGAGCTGGTGCTTGACAGCTAACGTAAGGGGCACATTTTTGAAGCAGTTTGAATGTCGAATGACCTGCTTAAAGAAACTGTGCTTCGCCTCGAAGTCCAGAGACTAACAAGAGTTTTCTGATGAGTACAGGATAGTGCTCCAAGTAATGATGCTTGGGTAGAAGCTGCACATGAGGAAAGAGTTGTTGGTATCTTTTGCGATGCTCTGAAATTTTGCACTCAAGGTAAGCAATGGATTCCCAGTGTGTGTTGGAGCAACCAAAAGCTCAACGACATCTTTTAAATCCATCACAATTTGCCAAGCCTTTTCACCCTCTGGCACCAGATGCTCAATGATGAATGGGAGGAATCTTAGCAGGGCCCAGTTTTCATGGGCATTTCCCCCAATTGTTTTGGAGAGTTTCTGTGGAATTGCATGAGGCTTGTTCGTCTTGTCTGACCACTTGTACGGAAAACCAAGAATGGATTTGTTGAGCTGCTCAAGACTGAAATATTTCTTGGATATCAACACTGACAAGCAGTGTGCAAGCTCCACAGGCACAACACCTTCGAAAACATCATGCATGATATCAGGGGTAACCTGAGAGAACATTAAAGTGAGCAAGGTTCTTAGTGAATACACACGGTCCTTTCACACCCAAACAGCTTGACCCATCCTGCTGGGCAGAGCCCACATGTGTTTCATGTAGGTGTTTGGTTCTCAGAGGGAATGACCCCGATCTCACGTCTTGTGATTGGATATCTTTTCGTGTTGCAGTGCAGAAACGGCATATGTGCCCTGCCGTAAAGCTTTCATTAAAACCTGCAATACTGTGAGCACCGAGGTTATCAGCAAGAACTACAAGAACTGTGCCTTTAACACACTTGCCGAGCAAAGGAACAAAAATTCCATCTTGCTCAAGGGTTTTTAAATCCTCAAGCAGTGGATGCAAAACTTGGTCATAACCATACTTCTTCACATCATCAGATTTGCTCAAGACTGCCAAGTAAATTGAGGAAAGGACTGAATGACAGCCTGGAGACAAATTACTGAGAGTCCAATAGATTGCACAGAGCTTGTGTTTTCTGCGAGAAGTACCTAAAGGATTGCATACCTTTTCTTCCATTATTTGTAGCATCTTTGGCGACAGACCGGGTTTTTTGACAAAGCGATTGTTCCCTGATTATCCTCAAATATTTTTACTGGTGCATATTGACAATCTTTCTCAATCTCATTCATCAATTGTAACTTTTGTATTTTGTTGGTGGTTATAAGGGCTGTTTTCAGTGTGTTAGTGGTTGTAAGGGCTGTTTTCAGTGTGTTGGTGGTTGTAAGGGCTGTTTTCAGTTTGTTGGTGGTTGTAAGGGCTGTTTTCAGTGTGTTAGTGGTTGTAAGGGCTGTTTTCAGTGTGTTGGTGTTTATAAGGGCTGTTTTCAGTGTGTTGGTAGTTGTAAGGGCTGTTTTCAGTGTGTTAGTGGTTGTAAGGGCTGTTTTGAATGAGTTAGTGGTTATAAGGGCTGTTTTCAGTGTGTTGGTGGTTGCAAGGGCTGTTTTCAGTGTGTTAGTGGTTGTAAGGGCTGTTTTCAGTGTGTTAGTGGTTGTAAGGGCTGTTTTCAGTGTGTTGGTGGTTATAAGGGCTGTTTTCAGTGTGTTGGTGGTTATAAGGGCTGTTTTCAGTGTGTTGGTGGTTGTAAGGGCTGTTTTCAGTGTGTTGGTGGTTATAAGGGCTGTTTTCAGTGTGTTAGTGGTTGTAAGGGCTGTTTTCAGTGTGTTAGTGGTTATAAGGGCTGTTTTCAGTGTGTTAGTGGTTGTAAGGGCTGTTTTCTGTGTGTTGGTGGTTGTCAGGGCTGTTTTGAATGAGTTAGTGGTTATAAGGGCTGTTTTCAGTGTGTTGGTGGTTGTAAGGGATGTTTTCAGTGTGTTGGTGGTTATAAAGGCTGTTTTCAGTGTGTTAGTGGTTATAAGGCCTGTTTTCAGTGTGTTGGTGGTTGTAAGGGCTGTTTTGAATGAGTTAGTGTTTATAAGGGCTGTTTTCATTGTGTTGGTGGTTATAAGGGCTGTTTTCAGT
The DNA here is from genome assembly GCA_034769755.1 of Odontamblyopus lacepedii. Taxonomy (NCBI): domain Eukaryota; kingdom Metazoa; phylum Chordata; class Actinopteri; order Gobiiformes; family Gobiidae; genus Odontamblyopus; species Odontamblyopus lacepedii. The sequence continues at coordinate 7,127,479 of CM068361.1, read as the reverse complement.
GTGTTGGTGGTTGTAAGGGCTGTTTTCAGTGTGTTGGTGGTTATAAGGGCTGTTTTCAGTGTGTTGGTGGTTGTAAGGGCTGTTTTGAATGAGTTAGTGGTTATAAGGGCTGTTTTCAGTGTGTTGGTGGTTGTAAGGGCTGTTTTCAGTGTGTTGGTGGTTATAAGGGCTGTTTTCAGTGTGTTAGTGGTTGTAAGGGCTGTTTTCAGTGTGTTAGTGGTTATAAGGGCTGTTTTCAGTGTGGTAGTGGTTGTCAGGGCTGTTTTCAGTGTGTTGGTGGTTATAAGGGCTGTTTTCTGTGTGTTGGTGGTTGTAAGGGCTGTTTTGAATTAGTTAGTGGTTATAAGGGCTGTTTTCAGTGTGTTAGTGGTTGTACGGGCTGTTTTCAGTGTGTTAGTGGTTGTAAGGGCTGTTTTGAATGAGTTAGTGGTTATAAGGGCTGTTTTCAGTGTGTTGGTGGTTGTAAGGGCTGTTTTCAGTGTGTTAGTGGTTATAAGGGCTGTTTTCAGTGTATTGGTGGTTATAAGGGCTGTTTTCAGTGTGTTGGTGGTTATAAGGGCTGTTTTCAGTGTGTTGGTGGTTATAAGGGCTGTTTTCAGTGTGTTAGTGGTTGTAAGGGCTGTTTTCAGTGTGTTAGTGGTTGTAAGGGCTGTTTTGAATGAGTTAGTGGTTATAAGGGCTGTTTTCAGTGTGTTGGTGGTTGTAAGGGCTGTTTTCAGTGTGTTAGTGGTTGTAAGGGCTGTTTTCAGTGTGTTAGTGGTTATAAGGGCTGTTTTCAGTGTGTTGGTGGTTATAAGGGCTGTTTTCAGTGTGTTGGTGGTTATAAGGGCTGTTTTCAGTGTGTTGGTGGTTATAAGGGCTGTTTTCAGTGTGTTGGTGGTTATAAGGGCTGTTTTCAGTGTGTTGGTGGTTATAAGGGCTGTTTTCAGTGTGTTGGTGGTTATAAGGGCTGTTTTCAGTGTGTTGGTGGTTATAAGGGCTGTTTTCAGTGTGTTGGTGGTTATAAGGGCTGTTTTCAGTGTGTTGGTGGTTATAAGGGCTGTTTTCAGTGTGTTGGTGGTTATAAGGGCTGTTTTCAGTGTGTTGGTGGTTATAAGGGCTGTTTTCAGTGTGTTGGTGGTTATAAGGGCTGTTTTCAGTGTGTTGGTGGTTATAAGGGCTGTTTTCAGTGTGTTGGTGGTTGTAAGGGCTGTTTTCAGTGTGTTGGTGGTTATAAGGGCTGTTTTCAGTGTGTTGGTGGTTATAAGGGCTGTTTTCAGTGTGTTGGTGGTTATAAGGGCTGTTTTCAGTGTGTTGGTGGTTATAAGGGCTGTTTTCAGTGTGTTGGTGGTTGTAAGGGCTGTTTTCAGTGTGTTGGTGGTTATAAGGGCTGTTTTCAGTGTGTTGGTGGTTGTAAGGGCTGTTTTCAGTGTGTTGGTGGTTGTAAGGGCTGTTTTGAATGAGTTAGTGGTTATAAGGGCTGTTTTCAGTGTGTTGGTGGTTGTAAGGGCTGTTTTCAGTGTGTTAGTGGTTGTAAGGGCTGTTTTCAGTGTGTTGGTGGTTATAAGGGCTGTTTTCAGTGTGTTGGTGGTTATAAGGGCTGTTTTCAGTGTGTTAGTGGTTATAAGGGCTGTTTTCAGTGTGTTAGTGGTTATAAGGGCTGTTTTCAGTGTGTTGGTGGTTATAAGGGCTGTTTTCAGTGTGTTGGTGGTTGTAAGGGCTGTTTTGAATGAGTTAGTGGTTATAAGGGCTGTTTTCAGTGTGTTGGTGGTTGTAAGGGCTGTTTTCAGTGTGTTAGTGGTTGTAAGGGCTGTTTTGAATGAGTTAGTGGTTATAAGGGCTGTTTTCAGTGTGTTGGTGGTTGTAAGGGCTGTTTTCAGTGTGTTAGTGGTTGTAAGGGCTGTTTTGAATGAGTTAGTGGTTATAAGGGCTGTTTTCAGTGTGTTGGTGGTTATAAGGGCTGTTTTCAGTGTGTTAGTGGTTATAAGGGCTGTTTTCAGTGTGTTGGTGGTTATAAGGGCTGTTTTCAGTGTGTTGGTGGTTATAAGGGCTGTTTTCAGTGTGTTGGTGGTTATAAGGGCTGTTTTCAGTGTGTTGGTGGTTGTAAGGGCTGTTTTCAGTGTGTTGGTGGTTATAAGGGCTGTTTTCAGTGTGTTGGTGGTTATAAGGGCTGTTTTCAGTGTGTTGGTGGTTATAAGGGCTGTTTTCAGTGTGTTGGTGGTTGTAAGGGCTGTTTTGAATGAGTTAGTGGTTATAAGGGCTGTTTTCAGTGTGTTGGTGGTTGTAAGGGCTGTTTTCAGTGTGTTAGTGGTTGTAAGGGCTGTTTTGAATGAGTTAGTGGTTATAAGGGCTGTTTTCAGTGTGTTGGTGGTTGTAAGGGCTGTTTTCAGTGTGTTAGTGGTTATAAGGGCTGTTTTCAGTGTGTTGGTGGTTATAAGGGCTGTTTTCAGTGTGTTGGTGGTTATAAGGGCTGTTTTCAGTGTGTTGGTGGTTATAAGGGCTGTTTTCAGTGTGTTAGTGGTTGTAAGGGCTGTTTTCAGTGTGTTAGTGGTTGTAAGGGCTGTTTTGAATGAGTTAGTGGTTATAAGGGCTGTTTTCAGTGTGTTGGTGGTTGTAAGGGCTGTTTTCAGTGTGTTAGTGGTTGTAAGGGCTGTTTTGAATGAGTTAGTGGTTATAAGGGCTGTTTTCAGTGTGTTGGTGGTTGTAAGGGCTGTTTTCAGTGTGTTAGTGGTTATAAGGGCTGTTTTCAGTGTGTTGGTGGTTATAAGGGCTGTTTTCAGTGTGTTGGTGGTTATAAGGGCTGTTTTCAGTGTGTTGGTGGTTATAAGGGCTGTTTTCAGTGTGTTGGTGGTTATAAGGGCTGTTTTCAGTGTGTTGGTGGTTATAAGGGCTGTTTTCAGTGTGTTGGTGGTTGTAAGGGCTGTTTTGAATGTGTTAGTGGTTATAAGGGCTGTTTTCAGTGTGTTGGTGGTTGTAAGGGCTGTTTTCAGTGTGTTAGTGGTTGTAAGGGCTGTTTTCAGTGTGTTAGTGGTTATAAGGGCTGTTTTCAGTGTGTTGGTGGTTGTAAGGGCTGTTTTCAGTGTGTTGGTGGTTATAAGGGCTGTTTTCAGTGTGTTGGTGGTTATAAGGGCTGTTTTCAGTGTGTTGGTGGTTATAAGGGCTGTTTTCAGTGTGTTAGTGGTTATAAGGGCTGTTTTCAGTGTGTTGGTGGTTATAAGGGCTGTTTTCAGTGTGTTGGTGGTTATAAGGGCTGTTTTCAGTGTGTTGGTGGTTATAAGGGCTGTTTTCAGTGTGTTGGTGGTTATAAGGGCTGTTTTCAGTGTGTTGGTGGTTATAAGGGCTGTTTTCAGTGTGTTGGTGGTTGTAAGGGCTGTTTTCAGTGTGTTAGTGGTTATAAGGGCTGTTTTCAGTGTGTTGGTGGTTGTAAGGGCTGTTTTCAGTGTGTTAGTGGTTATAAGGGCTGTTTTCAGTGTGTTGGTGGTTATAAGGGCTGTTTTCAGTGTGTTGGTGGTTATAAGGGCTGTTTTCAGTGTGTTGGTGGTTATAAGGGCTGTTTTCAGTGTGTTGGTGGTTATAAGGGCTGTTTTCAGTGTGTTGGTGGTTATAAGGGCTGTTTTCAGTGTGTTGGTGGTTATAAGGGCTGTTTTCAGTGTGTTGGTGGTTATAAGGGCTGTTTTCAGTGTGTTGGTGGTTATAAGGGCTGTTTTCAGTGTGTTGGTGGTTATAAGGGCTGTTTTCAGTGTGTTGGTGGTTGTAAGGGCTGTTTTCAGTGTGTTGGTGGTTGTAAGGGCTGTTTTGAATGAGTTAGTGGTTATAAGGGCTGTTTTCAGTGTGTTGGTGGTTGTAAGGGCTGTTTTCAGTGTGTTGGTGGTTGTAAGGGCTGTTTTCAGTGTGTTGGTGGTTATAAGGGCTGTTTTCAGTGTGTTGGTGGTTGTAAGGGCTGTTTTGAATGAGTTAGTGGTTATAAGGGCTGTTTTCAGTGTGTTGGTGGTTATAAGGGCTGTTTTCAGTGTGTTGGTGGTTATAAGGGCTGTTTTCAGTGTGTTAGTGGTTATAAGGGCTGTTTTCAGTGTGTTAGTGGTTGTAAGGGCTGTTTTCAGTGTGTTAGTGGTTATAAGGGCTGTTTTCAGTGTGTTAGTGGTTATAAGGGCTGTTTTCAGTGTGTTGGTGGTTATAAGGGCTGTTTTCAGTGTGTTAGTGGTTATAAGGGCTGTTTTCAGTGTGTTGGTGGTTATAAGGGCTGTTTTCAGTGTGTTGGTGGTTGTAAGGGCTGTTTTCAGTGTGTTAGTGGTTATAAGGGCTGTTTTCAGTGTGTTGGTGGTTATAAGGGCTGTTTTCAGTGTGTTGGTGGTTATAAGGGCTGTTTTCAGTGTGTTGGTGGTTATAAGGGCTGTTTTCAGTGTGTTGGTGGTTATAAGGGCTGTTTTCAGTGTGTTGGTGGTTATAAGGGCTGTTTTCAGTGTGTTGGTGGTTATAAGGGCTGTTTTCAGTGTGTTGGTGGTTATAAGGGCTGTTTTCAGTGTGTTGGTGGTTATAAGGGCTGTTTTCAGTGTGTTGGTGGTTATAAGGGCTGTTTTCAGTGTGTTGGTGGTTGTAAGGGCTGTTTTCAGTGTGTTGGTGGTTATAAGGGCTGTTTTCAGTGTGTTAGTGGTTATAAGGGCTGTTTTCAGTGTGTTGGTGGTTATAAGGGCTGTTTTCAGTGTGTTGGTGGTTGTAAGGGCTGTTTTCAGTGTGTTAGTGGTTATAAGGGCTGTTTTCAGTGTGTTGGTGGTTGTAAGGGCTGTTTTCAGTGTGTTGGTGGTTATAAGGGCTGTTTTCAGTGTGTTGGTGGTTATAAGGGCTGTTTTCAGTGTGTTAGTGGTTATAAGGGCTGTTTTCAGTGTGTTGGTGGTTATAAGGGCTGTTTTCAGTGTGTTGGTGGTTATAAGGGCTGTTTTCAGTGTGTTGGTGGTTATAAGGGCTGTTTTCAGTGTGTTGGTGGTTATAAGGGCTGTTTTCAGTGTGTTGGTGGTTATAAGGGCTGTTTTCAGTGTGTTAGTGGTTATAAGGGCTGTTTTCAGTGTGTTGGTGGTTATAAGGGCTGTTTTCAGTGTGTTAGTGGTTATAAGGGCTGTTTTCAGTGTGTTAGTGGTTATAAGGGCTGTTTTCAGTGTGTTGGTGGTTATAAGGGCTGTTTTCAGTGTGTTAGTGGTTATAAGGGCTGTTTTCAGTGTGTTAGTGGTTATAAGGGCTGTTTTCAGTGTGTTGGTGGTTATAAGGGCTGTTTTCAGTGTGTTGGTGGTTATAAGGGCTGTTTTCAGTGTGTTGGTGGTTATAAGGGCTGTTTTCAGTGTGTTGGTGGTTATAAGGGCTGTTTTCAGTGTGTTGGTGGTTATAAGGGCTGTTTTCAGTGTGTTGGTGGTTATAAGGGCTGTTTTCAGTGTGTTGGTGGTTATAAGGGCTGTTTTCAGTGTGTTGGTGGTTATAAGGGCTGTTTTCAGTGTGTTGGTGGTTGTAAGGGCTGTTTTCAGTGTGTTGGTGGTTATAAGGGCTGTTTTCAGTGTGTTGGTGGTTATAAGGGCTGTTTTCAGTGTGTTGGTGGTTGTAAGGGCTGTTTTCAGTGTGTTAGTGGTTATAAGGGCTGTTTTCAGTGTGTTGGTGGTTATAAGGGCTGTTTTCAGTGTGTTGGTGGTTATAAGGGCTGTTTTCAGTGTGTTGGTGGTTATAAGGGCTGTTTTCAGTGTGTTAGTGGTTATAAGGGCTGTTTTCAGTGTGTTGGTGGTTATAAGGGCTGTTTTCAGTGTGTTGGTGGTTGTAAGGGCTGTTTTCAGTGTGTTGGTGGTTATAAGGGCTGTTTTCAGTGTGTTGGTGGTTATAAGGGCTGTTTTCAGTGTGTTGGTGGTTATAAGGGCTGTTTTCAGTGTGTTGGTGGTTATAAGGGCTGTTTTCAGTGTGTTGGTGGTTATAAGGGCTGTTTTCAGTGTGTTGGTGGTTATAAGGGCTGTTTTCAGTGTGTTGGTGGTTATAAGGGCTGTTTTCAGTGTGTTGGTGGTTATAAGGGCTGTTTTCAGTGTGTTGGTGGTTATAAGGGCTGTTTTCAGTGTGTTGGTGGTTATAAGGGCTGTTTTCAGTGTGTTAGTGGTTATAAGGGCTGTTTTCAGTGTGTTGGTGGTTATAAGGGCTGTTTTCAGTGTGTTGGTGGTTATAAGGGCTGTTTTCAGTGTGTTGGTGGTTATAAGGGCTGTTTTCAGTGTGTTGGTGGTTATAAGGGCTGTTTTCAGTGTGTTGGTGGTTATAAGGGCTGTTTTCAGTGTGTTGGTGGTTATAAGGGCTGTTTTCAGTGTGTTGGTGGTTATAAGGGCTGTTTTCAGTGTGTTGGTGGTTATAAGGGCTGTTTTCAGTGTGTTGGTGGTTATAAGGGCTGTTTTCAGTGTGTTGGTGGTTATAAGGGCTGTTTTCAGTGTGTTGGTGGTTATAAGGGCTGTTTTCAGTGTGTTGGTGGTTGTAAGGGCTGTTTTCAGTGTGTTGGTGGTTATAAGGGCTGTTTTCAGTGTGTTAGTGGTTATAAGGGCTGTTTTCAGTGTGTTGGTGGTTGTAAGGGCTGTTTTCAGTGTGTTGGTGGTTATAAGGGCTGTTTTCAGTGTGTTGGTGGTTATAAGGGCTGTTTTCAGTGTGTTGGTGGTTATAAGGGCTGTTTTCAGTGTGTTGGTGGTTATAAGGGCTGTTTTCAGTGTGTTAGTGGTTATAAGGGCTGTTTTCAGTGTGTTGGTGGTTATAAGGGCTGTTTTCAGTGTGTTGGTGGTTGTAAGGGCTGTTTTCAGTGTGTTGGTGGTTATAAGGGCTGTTTTCAGTGTGTTGGTGGTTATAAGGGCTGTTTTCAGTGTGTTGGTGGTTATAAGGGCTGTTTTCAGTGTGTTAGTGGTTATAAGGGCTGTTTTCAGTGTGTTGGTGGTTATAAGGGCTGTTTTCAGTGTGTTGGTGGTTATAAGGGCTGTTTTCAGTGTGTTGGTGGTTATAAGGGCTGTTTTCAGTGTGTTGGTGGTTGTAAGGGCTGTTTTCAGTGTGTTAGTGGTTATAAGGGCTGTTTTCAGTGTGTTGGTGGTTATAAGGGCTGTTTTCAGTGTGTTGGTGGTTATAAGGGCTGTTTTCAGTGTGTTAGTGGTTATAAGGGCTGTTTTCAGTGTGTTGGTGGTTGTAAGGGCTGTTTTCAGTGTGTTGGTGGTTATAAGGGCTGTTTTCAGTGTGTTGGTGGTTATAAGGGCTGTTTTCAGTGTGTTGGTGGTTATAAGGGCTGTTTTCAGTGTGTTGGTGGTTATAAGGGCTGTTTTCAGTGTGTTAGTGGTTATAAGGGCTGTTTTCAGTGTGTTGGTGGTTATAAGGGCTGTTTTCAGTGTGTTAGTGGTTATAAGGGCTGTTTTCAGTGTGTTGGTGGTTATAAGGGCTGTTTTCAGTGTGTTGGTGGTTATAAGGGCTGTTTTCAGTGTGTTGGTGGTTATAAGGGCTGTTTTCAGTGTGTTGGTGGTTATAAGGGCTGTTTTCAGTGTGTTGGTGGTTATAAGGGCTGTTTTCAGTGTGTTGGTGGTTATAAGGGCTGTTTTCAGTGTGTTGGTGGTTATAAGGGCTGTTTTCAGTGTGTTGGTGGTTATAAGGGCTGTTTTCAGTGTGTTGGTGGTTGTAAGGGCTGTTTTCAGTGTGTTGGTGGTTATAAGGGCTGTTTTCAGTGTGTTGGTGGTTATAAGGGCTGTTTTCAGTGTGTTGGTGGTTATAAGGGCTGTTTTGAATGTGTTAGTGGTTATAAGGGCTGTTTTCAGTGTGTTGGTGGTTGTAAGGGCTGTTTTCAGTGTGTTGGTGGTTATAAGGGCTGTTTTCAGTGTGTTGGTGGTTATAAGGGCTGTTTTCAGTGTGTTGGTGGTTATAAGGGCTGTTTTCAGTGTGTTGGTGGTTATAAGGGCTGTTTTCAGTGTGTTAGTGGTTATAAGGGCTGTTTTCAGTGTGTTGGTGGTTGTAAGGGCTGTTTTCAGTGTGTTGGTGGTTATAAGGGCTGTTTTCAGTGTGTTAGTGGTTATAAGGGCTGTTTTCAGTGTGTTGGTGGTTGTAAGGGCTGTTTTCAGTGTGTTAGTGGTTATAAGGGCTGTTTTCAGTGTGTTGGTGGTTATAAGGGCTGTTTTCAGTGTGTTGGTGGTTATAAGGGCTGTTTTCAGTGTGTTGGTGGTTATAAGGGCTGTTTTCAGTGTGTTGGTGGTTATAAGGGCTGTTTTCAGTGTGTTGGTGGTTATAAGGGCTGTTTTCAGTGTGTTGGTGGTTATAAGGGCTGTTTTCAGTGTGTTGGTGGTTATAAGGGCTGTTTTCAGTGTGTTGGTGGTTATAAGGGCTGTTTTCAGTGTGTTAGTGGTTATAAGGGCTGTTTTCAGTGTGTTGGTGGTTATAAGGGCTGTTTTCAGTGTGTTGGTGGTTATAAGGGCTGTTTTCAGTGTGTTGGTGGTTATAAGGGCTGTTTTCAGTGTGTTGGTGGTTATAAGGGCTGTTTTCAGTGTGTTGGTGGTTATAAGGGCTGTTTTCAGTGTGTTGGTGGTTGTAAGGGCTGTTTTCAGTGTGTTGGTGGTTATAAGGGCTGTTTTCAGTGTGTTGGTGGTTGTAAGGGCTGTTTTCAGTGTGTTGGTGGTTATAAGGGCTGTTTTCAGTGTGTTGGTGGTTGTAAGGGCTGTTTTGAATGAGTTAGTGGTTATAAGGGCTGTTTTCAGTGTGTTGGTGGTTGTAAGGGCTGTTTTCAGTGTGTTGGTGGTTGTAAGGGCTGTTTTCAGTGTGTTGGTGGTTATAAGGGCTGTTTTCAGTGTGTTGGTGGTTATAAGGGCTGTTTTCAGTGTGTTAGTGGTTATAAGGGCTGTTTTCAGTGTGTTGGTGGTTATAAGGGCTGTTTTCAGTGTGTTAGTGGTTATAAGGGCTGTTTTCAGTGTGTTAGTGGTTGTAAGGGCTGTTTTCAGTGTGTTGGTGGTTGTAAGGGCTGTTTTGAATGAGTTAGTGGTTATAAGGGCTGTTTTCAGTGTGTTGGTGGTTATAAGGGCTGTTTTCAGTGTGTTAGTGGTTATAAGGGCTGTTTTCAGTGTGTTGGTGGTTATAAGGGCTGTTTTCAGTGTGTTGGTGGTTATAAGGGCTGTTTTCAGTGTGTTGGTGGTTGTAAGGGCTGTTTTCAGTGTGTTAGTGGTTATAAGGGCTGTTTTCAGTGTGTTGGTGGTTATAAGGGCTGTTTTCAGTGTGTTGGTGGTTATAAGGGCTGTTTTCAGTGTGTTGGTGGTTATAAGGGCTGTTTTCAGTGTGTTGGTGGTTATAAGGGCTGTTTTCAGTGTGTTAGTGGTTATAAGGGCTGTTTTCAGTGTGTTAGTGGTTATAAGGGCTGTTTTCAGTGTGTTGGTGGTTGTAAGGGCTGTTTTCAGTGTGTTGGTGGTTATAAGGGCTGTTTTCAGTGTGTTGGTGGTTGTAAGGGCTGTTTTCAGTGTGTTGGTGGTTATAAGGGCTGTTTTGAATGAGTTAGTGGTTATAAGGGCTGTTTTCAGTGTGTTGGTGGTTGTAAGGGCTGTTTTCAGTGTGTTGGTGGTTATAAGGGCTGTTTTCAGTGTGTTGGTGGTTATAAGGGCTGTTTTCAGTGTGTTGGTGGTTATAAGGGCTGTTTTCAGTGTGTTGGTGGTTATAAGGGCTGTTTTCAGTGTGTTAGTGGTTGTAAGGGCTGTTTTCAGTGTGTTGGTGGTTATAAGGGCTGTTTTGAATGAGTTAGTGGTTATAAGGGCTGTTTTCAGTGTGTTGGTGGTTGTAAGGGCTGTTTTCAGTGTGTTGGTGGTTATAAGGGCTGTTTTCAGTGTGTTGGTGGTTATAAGGGCTGTTTTCAGTGTGTTGGTGGTTGTAAGGGCTGTTTTCAGTGTGTTGGTGGTTATAAGGGCTGTTTTCAGTGTGTTGGTGGTTATAAGGGCTGTTTTCAGTGTGTTGGTGGTTATAAGGGCTGTTTTCAGTGTGTTGGTGGTTATAAGGGCTGTTTTCAGTGTGTTAGTGGTTATAAGGGCTGTTTTCAGTGTGTTGGTGGTTATAAGGGCTGTTTTCAGTGTGTTGGTGGTTATAAGGGCTGTTTTCAGTGTGTTGGTGGTTATAAGGGCTGTTTTCAGTGTGTTGGTGGTTATAAGGGCTGTTTTCAGTGTGTTGGTGGTTATAAGGGCTGTTTTCAGTGTGTTGGTGGTTATAAGGGCTGTTTTCAGTGTGTTGGTGGTTATAAGGGCTGTTTTCAGTGTGTTAGTGGTTATAAGGGCTGTTTTCAGTGTGTTGGTGGTTGTAAGGGCTGTTTTGAATGAGTTAGTGGTTATAAGGGCTGTTTTCAGTGTGTTGGTGGTTATAAGGGCTGTTTTCAGTGTGTTAGTGGTTATAAGGGCTGTTTTCAGTGTGTTGGTGGTTATAAGGGCTGTTTTCAGTGTGTTGGTGGTTGTAAGGGCTGTTTTCAGTGTGTTGGTGGTTGTAAGGGCTGTTTTCAGTGTGTTAGTGGTTATAAGGGCTGTTTTCAGTGTGTTGGTGGTTATAAGGGCTGTTTTCAGTGTGTTGGTGGTTATAAGGGCTGTTTTCAGTGTGTTGGTGGTTATAAGGGCTGTTTTCAGTGTGTTAGTGGTTATAAGGGCTGTTTTCAGTGTGTTGGTGGTTATAAGGGCTGTTTTGAATGTGTTAGTGGTTATAAGGGCTGTTTTCAGTGTGTTGGTGGTTATAAGGGCTGTTTTCAGTGTGTTAGTGGTTATAAGGGCTGTTTTCAGTGTGTTGGTGGTTATAAGGGCTGTTTTCAGTGTGTTGGTGGTTGTAAGGGCTGTTTTCAGTGTGTTGGTGGTTATAAGGGCTGTTTTCAGTGTGTTAGTGGTTATAAGGGCTGTTTTCAGTGTGTTGGTGGTTATAAGGGCTGTTTTCAGTGTGTTAGTGGTTATAAGGGCTGTTTTCAGTGTGTTGGTGGTTATAAGGGCTGTTTTCAGTGTGTTGGTGGTTATAAGGGCTGTTTTCAGTGTGTTAGTGGTTGTAAGGGCTGTTTTCAGTGTGTTGGTGGTTATAAGGGCTGTTTTGAATGAGTTAGTGGTTATAAGGGCTGTTTTCAGTGTGTTGGTGGTTGTAAGGGCTGTTTTCAGTGTGTTGGTGGTTATAAGGGCTGTTTTCAGTGTGTTGGTGGTTATAAGGGCTGTTTTCAGTGTGTTGGTGGTTATAAGGGCTGTTTTGAATGTGTTAGTGGTTATAAGGGCTGTTTTCAGTGTGTTGGTGGTTGTAAGGGCTGTTTTCAGTGTGTTGGTGGTTGTAAGGGCTGTTTTCAGTGTGTTGGTGGTTATAAGGGCTGTTTTCAGTGTGTTGGTGGTTATAAGGGCTGTTTTGAGTGTGTTAGTGGTTATAAGGGCTGTTTTCAGTGTGTTGGTGGTTATAAGGGCTGTTTTCAGTGTGTTGGTGGTTATAAGGGCTGTTTTCAGTGTGTTGGTGGTTATAAGGGCTGTTTTCAGTGTGTTGGTGGTTATAAGGGCTGTTTTCAGTGTGTTGGTGGTTATAAGGGCTGTTTTCAGTGTGTTAGTGGTTATAAGGGCTGTTTTCAGTGTGTTGGTGGTTATAAGGGCTGTTTTCAGTGTGTTGGTGGTTATAAGGGCTGTTTTCAGTGTGTTGGTGGTTGTAAGGGCTGTTTTCAGTGTGTTGGTGGTTGTAAGGGCTGTTTTCAGTGTGTTAGTGGTTATAAGGGCTGTTTTCAGTGTGTTGGTGGTTATAAGGGCTGTTTTCAGTGTGTTGGTGGTTATAAGGGCTGTTTTCAGTGTGTTGGTGGTTATAAGGGCTGTTTTCAGTGTGTTGGTGGTTATAAGGGCTGTTTTCAGTGTGTTGGTGGTTATAAGGGCTGTTTTCAGTGTGTTAGTGGTTATAAGGGCTGTTTTCAGTGTGTTGGTGGTTATAAGGGCTGTTTTCAGTGTGTTAGTGGTTATAAGGGCTGTTTTCAGTGTGTTGGTGGTTATAAGGGCTGTTTTCAGTGTGTTGGTGGTTATAAGGGCTGTTTTCAGTGTGTTAGTGGTTATAAGGGCTGTTTTGAATGAGTTAGTGGTTATAAGGGCTGTTTTCAGTGTGTTAGTGGTTATAAGGGCTGTTTTGAATGAGTTAGTGGTTATAAGGGCTGTTTTCAGTGTGTTGGTGGTTATAAGGGCTGTTTTCAGTGTGTTGGTGGTTATAAGGGCTGTTTTCAGTGTGTTAGTGGTTGTAAGGGCTGTTTTCAGTGTGTTGGTGGTTATAAGGGCTGTTTTCAGTGTGTTAGTGGTTATAAGGGCTGTTTTCAGTGTGTTGGTGGTTATAAGGGCTGTTTTCAGTGTGTTGGTGGTTATAAGGGCTGTTTTCAGTGTGTTGGTGGTTATAAGGGCTGTTTTCAGTGTGTTGGTGGTTATAAGGGCTGTTTTCAGTGTGTTAGTGGTTATAAGGGCTGTTTTCAGTGTGTTGGTGGTTGTAAGGGCTGTTTTCAGTGTGTTGGTGGTTATAAGGGCTGTTTTCAGTGTGTTGGTGGTTATAAGGGCTGTTTTCAGTGTGTTGGTGGTTGTAAGGGCTGTTTTCAGTGTGTTAGTGGTTATAAGGGCTGTTTTCAGTGTGTTGGTGGTTATAAGGGCTGTTTTCAGTGTGTTGGTGGTTATAAGGGCTGTTTTCAGTGTGTTGGTGGTTATAAGGGCTGTTTTCAGTGTGTTGGTGGTTATAAGGGCTGTTTTCAGTGTGTTGGTGGTTATAAGGGCTGTTTTCAGTGTGTTGGTGGTTATAAGGGCTGTTTTGAATGAGTTAGTGGTTATAAGGGCTGTTTTCAGTGTGTTGGTGGTTGTAAGGGCTGTTTTCAGTGTGTTAGTGGTTATAAGGGCTGTTTTCAGTGTGTTGGTGGTTATAAGGGCTGTTTTCAGTGTGTTGGTGGTTATAAGGGCTGTTTTCAGTGTGTTAGTGGTTATAAGGGCTGTTTTCAGTGTGTTGGTGGTTATAAGGGCTGTTTTCAGTGTGTTAGTGGTTATAAGGGCTGTTTTCAGTGTGTTAGTGGTTGTAAGGGCTGTTTTCAGTGTGTTGGTGGTTATAAGGGCTGTTTTCAGTGTGTTAGTGGTTATAAGGGCTGTTTTCAGTGTGTTAGTGGTTATAAGGGCTGTTTTCAGTGTGTTAGTGGTTATAAGGGCTGTTTTCAGTGTGTTGGTGGTTATAAGGGCTGTTTTCAGTGTGTTGGTGGTTATAAGGGCTGTTTTCAGTGTGTTGGTGGTTATAAGGGCTGTTTTCAGTGTGTTAGTGGTTATAAGGGCTGTTTTCAGTGTGTTGGTGGTTATAAGGGCTGTTTTGAAGTGATTTCAAATTTCAAAGCGTTAACTTACCAAACATAAACATAATTCACCACCAAATCCCCGAAAAATAGTTTGGAAACATGTTTAGGTGCCACAAATTTTGCGATATTGCTTAATAACCACAAGTACAATACTTATAAATTATGTCTTGAGGCAAAAGGTGACAAAAAGGGTTGAAAGAAGTTTACCACAGCAATTAGTGTCATTATAAACGAGAAATAACTCAATTTTTCCAAACTATTTTTGAATTAAAGTAAGATGAAAAATATAATATAATAATCATTTATCTCTTGCACACTGAAAAGAGCTGGCCATCTGGTTTTAATAACAGCAATCATGGGGGCATCTCGAATAATTTCTTGCCTTCTATGAGCAAAGGTCTTGGTCATCATTGCAGTCACTGTGTCCTCATTGTTCTTTTTCTTAACTTCCGAAATGAGGGTCTCCCTCATCTTTTCAAGTGTGTCTGCAGATTCACCTGATGGGTAGGAGGGACAGTAATTGACTTCAGCTTTACGGGCTTTCTTCACTCCTGAAGCAGGACTGGTCTTCTCTGCAGGTTTATTGGTTAAGGAATTTACTTCGACCTCTGGGCATCCAAGTCGCTTGAGCTTCCTTCTGTAGTTGGCAAGCTTATATTTCAAACTAACTTTCCAGCCAGCATATCCAGTGGCAGAGCCTGGTTCCCTTAAACATGGATGTGATGACACAAGGGCTTCTGCTCCATCTTCAAACTCGCCATCAGTGGGGTATACTTTGTACCGCACAATTGCTTCTGCCAAACCGTCCAGAATAGCAGTTTTAAGTCTTATGTCAGGGTCAAGCAAAGTTCCATTTGCTTTGAATGCAGAATTGGCTTTTTCAAGCTGCAGCTCACAATCATATGGGAATTTGGGAACATCAAAAACAACAGGCCACCCAGACGATCTTGAGGCGGCACTCTCCCGAGATGTCAAAATGTCGGTGTCATATGAGGCAAATGAGTCATCACTACAGCATGATGTAACAGGAGTTGAGTGGGGACGGTGTGGAGTGGCAGGCAGGCCATACTCAAAGATTAGCTTTATGGTACTTTTGTCCTCAATCTCTGACATAGACGTCAAGTTGGTAAAATCATTGCCAAACTCAGCATCCATGAATTGAAGCCTGAAGTCAGTCTGCACGCCACACTCTCGCTTTATGTGGTCAACAAGCTCAGGAACAGTTGCTGGAAGCCCATCCGGTAAGATCAGTCTCTGGGAATTGTTTTCCCCAAGTATAATTCTCAGCTTTACGGAAGCAGCCATTTCTCATCACTCTGAAAATCAGAAAAGAAAACATTTCACCCATTAAATATGAGAAAGTCAATGACTTTGTAATTACGCAATTGAATTATGCAGTTAAGACATAATTACACATATTACATAAATATGCATATAATATAAATACCAGTCAAAAGTTTGAAACTTGACTGGTACAGTTTGTACACCACACTACATATACAAACGCACATACCACCCACCCACCAACACCCATGTTATGTTAATTTACATTTGAATCTTAACACACCTTAAACACTTATATGTCTTTTGAGGATCACCATTCTCAGTGATCCAATGTGGTAGTCTGCCAGAGGGTAGTCATCTGCCAAATCATTAAACTCAATCAGATCTGTCTCATTGGTTGGACATGCCATGAGCTCAAAGGCTCTGTGGTGCTCACTATACAAACTAGAAAGTCGCTTGACTACAAACACAAGTCTCTCTCTTATGACAAAAATGTGATCAATCTGTCTGAACTCAGGTAGACAACTTGTAGACCCATGAGCTACAATCATGCCCTTTCTGAAACGTACACCATTGGCTAACACAGATTTAGTCATGTGTATCTCTCTTGTGCCAGGAAACATCTGATCAATGTTCTCCATGATTTCATTCTTTAGAACATTGACAGGAACAGTTGAGACACCTGTGATCTCAAAAGCAGGTTTTTCAAAACTTGATGCTCTCATGTGATATGATATCATGAGCTGGTGCTTGACAGCTAACGTAAGGGGCACATTTTTGAAGCAGTTTGAATGTCGAATGACCTGCTTAAAGAAACTGTGCTTCGCCTCAGCGCGTGGTCCAGAGACTAACAAGAGGACCGAATTTCCTGATGAGTACAGGATAGTGCTCCAAGTAATGATGCTTGGGTAGAAGCTGCACATGAGGAAAGAGTTGTTGGTATCTTTTGCGATGCTCTGAAATTTTGCACTCAAGGTAAGCAATGGATTCCCAGTGTGTGTTGGAGCAACCAAAAGCTCAACGACATCTTTTAAATCCATCAGAATTTGCCAAGCCTTTTCACCCTCTGGCACCAGATGCCCAATGATGAATGGGAGGAATCTTAGCAGGGCCCAGTTTTCATGGGCATTTCCAATTGTTTTGGAGAGTTTCTGTGGAATTGCATGAGGCTTGTTCGTCTTGTCTGACCACTTGTACGGAAAACCAAGAATGGATTTGTTGAGCTGCTCAAGACTGAAATATTTCTTGGATATCAACACTGACAAGCAGTGTGCAAGCTCCACAGGCACAACACCTTCGAAAACATCATGCATGATATCAGGGGGGTAACCTGAGAGAACATTAAAGTGAGCAAGGTTCTTAGTGAATACACACGGTCCTTTCACACCCAAACAGCTTGACCCATCCTGCTGGGCAGAGCCCACATGTGTTTCATGTAGGTGTTTGGTTCTCAGAGGGAATGACCCCGATCTCACGTCTTGTGATTGGATATCTTTTCGTGTTGCAGTGCAGAAGCGGCATATGTGCCCTGCCGTAAAGCTTTCATTAAAACCTGCAATACTGTGAGCACCGAGGTTATTAGCAAGAACTACAAGAACTGTGCCTTTAACACACTTGCCGAGCAAAGGAACAAAAATTCCATGTTGCTCAAGGGTTTTTAAATCCTCAAGCAGTGGATGCAAAACTTGGTCATAACCATACTTCTTCACATCATCAGATTTGCTCAAGACTGCCAAGTAAATTGAGGAAAGGACTGAATGACAGCCTGGAGACAAATTACTGAGAGTCCAATAGATTGCACAGAGCTTGTGTTTTCTGCGAGAAGTACCTAAAGGATTGCATACCTTTTCTTCCATTATTTGTAGCATCTTTGGCGACAGACCGGGTTTTTTGACAAAGCGATTGTTCCTGATTATCCTCAAATATTTTTACTGGTGCATATTGACAATCTTTCTCAATCTCATTCATCAATTGTATAAGATACAAACTCTCTTGCGTGGTCGCAGCCAATGCCATGTACACTGCTTCACAAGTAGATAAAGCCACAGTAGTCTGCTTTTAGATTTCCATGAAATCAGTGGACCATCCTCAGTTAGGCTAAAGCAATAGCCTGTTGTGCTTCTCCGATCATGTAAATCTGCAGCCCAATCAGAATCACTATAAGCTTCACGTTTGTCTCACTTTTCCTGTAGCACAATTCACGGTCTAATGTACCTTTCAAATATCTCATTACATGTTTAGCAATCACCCAATGTTGTTCAGTAGGCTCAGACAGGTGTTGTGACAACTTACTCACAACCCAACTTAAATCAGGCCTTGTACACGTCATTATGTAAATCAGACTGCCTACAACCTCACGGTAAACTTTGGCATCAACAGGACCAGCATCATAGTCATGTTCAGTTTTCTGTTCACATGGGGTTAATCTAGGTTTACATTGTGACATTCCAAATCTTTCAAGTACCTTTGATATGTACCTTGTCTGGTTCATTTTCACCATTCCATCATTCTGCTCAAAATCAATTCCTAAGAAATGTTTCAATTTTCCAAGATCCATCCATCCATCTTCCATCCATCTTCTTCCGCTTATCCGGGGCCGGGTCGCGGGGGCAGCAGTCTAAGCAGGGGCTCCCAAGCTTCCTACTCCCCAGCCACTTCCTCCAGCTCCTCCGGACGGACCCCGAGGTGTTCCCAGGCCAGCCGAGAGACATAGTCCCTCCAGCGTGTCCTGGGTCTTCCCCGGGGCCTCCTACCGGTGGGACATGCCGGCAACACCTCCCGAGGGAGGCGTCCAGGAGGCATCTGGACCAGATGCCGGAGCCACCTCAGCTGGCTACTCTCGACGTGGAGGAGCAGCGACTCTACTCCGAGCTCCTCCCGTGTGACCGAGCTCCTCACCCTATCTCTAAGGGAGCGTCCGGCCACTCTGCGGAGGAAACTCATTTCGGCCGCGATCTTGTCCTTTTGGTCATTACCAGAATGCTTATTATTTCCAAGATCCTTCATGTTAAATTTCATAGCAAGTGCCTTCTTCACGTCATTCAGTAAATCATCACTACTAGCAGCAATAAGTAAATCATCAACCCAAATGACCAGTATTGCTCTTTCTTTTCCAGATTGTTTTGTATACACACAGTGATCTGCAGGGTTTTGCACAAATCCATTATTTGTCAAGTAATCACTTAGCATTTTGTTCCAGTTTCTGCCGGATGGTTTCAGGCCATAAAGTGACTTGTTCAGTTTACAGACCAATTTTTCACCTGTGACAGATTTCACTTCAAATCCTTCTGGTTGTTCCATGTATACATCACAATCAATAGGCGCATGCAAGTATGCGGTCTTGACATCCATCTGATGCAATTTAATAGGGCTGAAAGATTCATCGAGTTAATCGATTAAATTGATTAGAAAAATGCATCGATTTTTTTTTTTTGCCTCGATGCTTCGTTTTATTTTCATACGCTCGGCGGTGGCCGAAACCTTTTGTGGTAGAGGTAAAGTTTCCGCACGACCACTGCACTTCACTGTACACAAAACAGCGGCGCCCATGGATGTATGGTGATGCGATGCGCTCCTCACCCCGCATCACCGATGCGCCGCGCTCCTCATCCCCGTCGCCGCGCACTCTGCGCGTGGATTGTGTCTTGTCGCGTACACTCCGTGGAGCGCGCTTCCTCCTGTGCGCCTCTAAACCAGAACTCACACCAGGACTAAACCAGGTCTAAACCAGGTCTAAATCAGATCTAAATCAGATCTAAAACCAGGACTAATCCAGGTCTAAAACCAAACAAGAATTTGCAGGAGTTGGTTGCTACATTTATGTAGTTTTAAAAATCATGACAATATCAAGTAATCCGAAGTATTCAGATTACGTTACTCACTTTAAGTAATTTAATTGATTACGTCACAAACTACATTTTGGGGAATGTAATCTGTAATCTGTAGGGGATTACATTTTAAAAGTCACCTTCTCAACACTGATGCTACAACATCTAAACAGAAAGCCCCGTACATTACATCAAGTGGAAAAGAAACCGCGAGGTAAATCAACCTTAGCCTCGCGATAATTACGTTTTTCATGTCCAAAACACGTGTATCTGTCAGTGCACGTGGTGTGTACTTAACATGTGCAAAGTATGTCTACTTTGTCTACGACAATAACAAACGATTACTCGATTATTCAAACTAAATAATCGACAGAATAATCGATTACTGTAATAATCGATAGCTGCAGCCCTACAATTTAAGATCATATTGTGCAGCCATTTGCATCAGGATCCTAACTGACGTTAAGTTGGCAGTTGGAGAAAAAGTCTCCTTGTAGTCTATACCCATCACCTGATTGTAACCTTTGGCTACATACCTGACCTTATAGGCTTCTGCCTGATCTGCATTTGTGTTAATGGCATAAACCCATCTTCCCCCCCACTTCATGTTTACCCTCTGGTAGGGTGGTCAGGGTGAATGTATCATTTTCCTTCAAAGAATCCATTTCCTCCTGCATGGCTTTTGCCCATACTTCAGCTTTTGGTGAACTCATAGCTTCCTTATATGTCTGTGGCACATCACACATCCTGTAGCAAAAATCAATACTGATCGACACCTGGTCATCAGATTGAGCATCTGTGACATATTCTGAGAGATACAGAGGTGCTCTCCTGTCTCTCCTAGGGTAACGTGGTTCATTCCCTTCAACTTGGATTTCTTCAGGGGACTGTCAGAAGTTCCTGGGTATCTTCTGAACCCCCTACCTTGTCTTGTCATCTACACTGGCTCTGGGTGACACATATATTCTCTCAGTAAAACCATTCATCATTGTGTCTGTCTGGGTTCCCTTTTCAGCTACCCTCTCTGTAACAAACCTCACCAATCGATGTTTGAAAACTTTTCGTGTGTCAGGATAGTAGATTAGATATGAGGGGCTATTTTTGTCATAACCCACAAACACTCCCTTATCACATCTTGAGTCTAACTTCTTCTTGTCGTGTTTGTATGCATAGCACACGGATCCGAAAGGTCTCATCCGAGACAAATTTGGTTTCTTCCCTGTAAGTAAGTAGTATGGTGTCTGCTTCATCCTATTGTTAAAGCACCTGTTGCGTATTATTGCAGCAGTCATCACAGCATATGTCCAGAGCTCTTTGGGCAAATTGCTCTCAATCAACAATGTGCGCCAATTCCTCTCTGCTGTGCCATTTTGATGTGGCGAATATGGTGCAGAGGACTCATATCTAATACTATTCTTCGACAGCAACGACTGAAATTCCTGTCCTGTGAATTCAGTGCTATTATCCGATCGAATGCACTTTACCCTATCATATGGGGATACATCGGCAAGAAATCGCTCTGTGGCCTTTGTGGTGTCACTCTTAGCTTTCAAGAAGTACACAAACACTGTGCTTGAATAGTCATCTGTAAAGGCTAGAGCATATTTGAACCCATCTTTTGCCACTGGGTCAATTGGACCAGCTAAATCTGTGTGAATGAGCTCAAGTGGTGCTTTCGCACGGCTATCTGGTTCTCGGTTCCTGCTTTGGACAAATTTACCCTTTGTGCAGGTCTCACAGCTAAGTTTGGATTTGTCAAATTTTCCTTTTATCTGCATTCCCTCTACCACATCCTGCAACCTGGAAAGATCATCATAATTGCAGTGACCTAGTATTTCATGCCAGGTCTGAATGTCATAACAACCATTGCAAAATCACCAGTTTCATTACTTTCATTACTTACAGTGTTCAAGTAATACAATCTATTGTGTTCAACTATGTTGAACTCAGTACCACTCTCATGAATGTGTTCATCATGGCCTTGTTGAAACTTGATTGAAGCTCCGTTGGCTGTCGCTGCTTTCACTGAGAAGATGTCTTGGGGATACGTGGGGATGAACAGCGCATCTTTCAGTGTGGCTTTTACCGTCCTTCCCTCTCGGCTCACCAGGTTCACCTCCGCGTCCCCCCTCTTCAGTGCCACGCCGTTGGTTCTGGTGCCGTCCGCCAATTCGATGAAGTGCTTTTCGGGCTGGAACGTGGAGTCAAATTTTCTGAACTTTCCGATGTCTGTAATAATGTGTGACGTTGCTCCAGTGTCGTGTGCTCCATGTTTCAATCCGCCAGGCTGGGGGTGGCTCGCTTTAAATACATATGCGTGTTGCTCACTTTGTTCATCAGCCACCTGTTTCACGTCGTCTTTTCTTTTGCGGCGGCACTGTGTTTCTTTATGCGTCGCGCTCCTGCAATGGCGGCACCATTGTTTCTCCTGTGGTTCGTTAGGACCTGCCCTGGACATGTGTCCCTTCTCTCCGCTGTTGTAACAGACGATGTCGGCGGTAATCCCTTTAGTATCATGGCAATTAATAGTCCGTCACTCAATTTCTCTTCAGCATTTCGGCAATGCATTGTAACGCATAGAAGCCATAGGGCTATCCTGGCCACAAAATTCTATTTATCAGCATGCTTAAGCCTCAAATCATGTAATTTTAGCATGAGAAGCCTCCACACAGTGTAGTTTTAACAAGTTTTTACTTCTAAAGTCAGGATTGCATACATTGTCTCAGAATGCTTATTATGCGCTGAAAAGCAATTTGCGGCCATAAAAAGATGATAACGGTTATAACTTTAGCATAGAACGAGATAGAACCAAGATTCCAAATGTATTTTGTACAGGTCCCAAAGCCCTACTTGCACAGCAAAAATGGCATTGAAATCATTTGTAGTTTTTCCACAACTTCACTTTTTATGTTGAGCCAAAATGCATTATAATGCATAGACGCCATAGGGCTATCCTGGCCACAAAATTCTATTTATCAGCATGCTTAAGCCTCAAATCATGTAATTTTAGCATGAAAAGCCTCCACACAGTGTAGTTTTAACAAGTTTTTACTTCTAAAGTCAGGATTGCATACATTGTCTCAGAATGCTTATTATGCGCTGAAAAGCAATTTGCGGGCATAAAAAGATAATAACGGTTATAACTTTAGCATAGAAGGAGATAGAACCAAGATTCTAAATGTATTTTGTATAGGGCCCAAAGCCCTATGTACAGAAGAAAAATGGCATTGATATCACTTGTAGTTTTTCCACAACTTCACTTTTTATGTTCAGCCAAAATGCATTATAGTGCATAGAAGCCATAGGGCTATCCTGGACACAAAATTCTATTTATCAGTATGTTTAAGTCTCAAATCATGTAATTTTAGCATGAGAAGCCTCCACACAGTGTAGTTTTAACAAGTTTTTACTTCTAAAGTCAGGATTGCATACATTGTCTCAGAATGCTTATTATGCGCTGAAAAGCAATTTGCGGCCATAAAAAGATAATAACGGTTATAACTTTAGCATAGAACGAGATAGAACCAAGATTCTAAATGTATTTTGTATAGGTCCCAAAGCCCTATGTACAGAAGAAAAATAGCATTGATATCACTTGTAGTTTTTCCACAACTTCACTTTTTATGTTCAGCCAAAATGCATTATAGTGCATAGAAGCCATAGGGCTATCCTGGACACAAAATTCTATTTATCAGCATGCTTAAGCCTCAAATCATGTAATTTTAGCATGAGAAGCCTCCACACAGTGTAGTTTTAACAAGTTTTTACTTCTAAAGTCAGGATTGCATACATTGTCTCAGAATGCTTATTGTGCCCTGAAAAGCAATTTGCGGGCATAAAAAGATAATAACGGTTATAACTTTAGCATAGAAGGAGATAGAACCAAGATTCTAAATGTATTTTGTATAGGTCCCAAAGCCCTATGTACAGAAGAAAAATGGCATTGATATCACTTGTAGTTTTTCCACAACTTCACTTTTTATGTTCAGCCAAAATGCATTATAGTGCATAGAAGCCATAGGGCTATCCTGGACACAAAATTCTATTTATCAGTATGTTTATGTCTCAAATCATGTAATTTTAGCATGAGAAGCCTCCACACAGTGTAGTTTTAACAAGTTTTTACTTCTAAAGTCAGGATTGCATACATTGTCTCAGAATGCTTATTATGCGCTGAAAAGCAATTTGCGGCCATAAAAAGATGATAACGGTTATAACTTTAGCATAGAACGAGATATAACCAAGATTCCAAATGTATTTTGTACAGGTCCCAAAGCCCTACTTGCCCAGCAAAAATGGCATTGACATCTTTTGTAGTTTTTTCCACAAATTCACTTTTTATGTTGAGCCAAAATGCATTATAATGCATAGACGCCATAGGGCTATCCTGACCACAAAATTCTATTTATCAGCATGCTTAAGCCTCAAATCATGTAATTTTAGCATGAGAAGCCTCCACACAGTGTAGTTTTAACAAGTTTTTACTTCTAAAGTCAGGATTGCATACATTGTCTCAGAATGCTTATTATGCGCTGAAAAGCAATTTGCGGGCATAAAAAGATAATAACGGTTATAACTTTAGCATAGAAGGAGATAGAACCAAGATTCTAAATGTATTTTGTACAGGTCCCAAAGCCCTGCTGGCACAGCAAAAATCGCATTGATATCATTTGTAGTTTTTCCACAACTTCACTTTTTATGTTGAGCCAAAATGCATTATAATGCATAGACGCCATAGGGCTATCCTGGCCACAAAATTCTATTTATCAGCATGCTTAAGCCTCAAATCATGTAATTTTAGCATGAGAAGCCTCCACACAGTGTAGTTTTAACAAGTTTTTACTTCTAAAGTCAGGATTGCATACATTGTCTCAGAATGCTTATTATGCGCTGAAAAGCAATTTGCGGCCATAAAAAGATGACAACGGTTATAACTTTAGCATAGAACGAGATATAACCAAGATTCCAAATGTATTTTGTACAGGTCCCAAAGCCCTGCTTGCACAGCAAAAATAGCATTGATATCATTTGTAGTTTTTCCACAACTTCACTTTTTATGTTGAGCCAAAATGCATTATAATGCATAGACGCCATAGGGCTATCCTGGCCACAAAATTCTATTTATCAGCATGCTTAAGCCTCAAATCATGTAATTTTAGCATGAAAAGCCTCCACACAGTGTAGTTTTAACAAGTTTTTACTTCTAAAGTCAGGATTGCATACATTGTCTCAGAATGCTTACTTTCGGCCGAGCCATTTCTCTTCATTAAGGAGTGAATAATAATGTTCAAAGAGGATAAGTGACACGTTCACATCAGTTTTCGGTAACCCCGGAAGAGAGAAAAAATTTATTGGCGTAACATGTACATATAGAAAACAGAACGTAGTGCGTAGTGACCTAACTCGTGTGAGATCACGCCCCTTAACACCCCCACTTGATCTCAACCTCTTCAGATAATGAATTCAAAGAAAGAAAACTTACAACAAAAAGATATACAAAATAAACTCAAATAAAATGCCAATGTAACAGTTAACATATATTAGTACAAACATGTCATTGGTCTATTCCCCTCGTTTCTGGGTGTAAATCACACCCTCAATCACCAAACATAAATTTCATGAGTCCTTTCATTTTGAACTGTGTCATTGTCTTAGTCATAGCATCTGCGACCATATTGACAGTGGGACAGTACTCCATTATCACTTTCCCATCAGTGACAGCTTCACGGACAAAGTGATACCTGATGTCAATATGTTTACCACTCAAAAAAATAATTTGTTGGGGGAACATAAAAAAATTATGGAAAGTATTTCCACCCAATTATAACGGGCTCATTTAGCAAGCCATTGTTTTGTTGAGTGAATCATATAAAATATAGTTGTTCCTACCCCATTAAATCGGGTCACCCACACCTAAATCAAACATGTTGAACGAACATGTTAAAGTTACGATGGATTTGTTGAGTGACATCATTGTAAATATGCTAGGCTGACATGTTTTTGTAACTGTAACTTTATTATAAGAGGTGAAGCCAACATAATTTTTAAAGGTCTTTTCAACCTAATTATTGAGGGTTATGCATTCCACTGGCTTTATCACAAAAGTACATTGCATACACACAAATCTATAGCAAATGTGCCTTCTAAATTCCATTTCAAATCAGATGTACTAGTACACAAAGAAAATACACTAAAGCCACAGCAAATGTTTCTTCATTTTTATTACAAGAAAGGTGCTTCAAAGCTAAACAGCAGTCAAAACTAAACAGTGAGCATCAGTGAAAATAATGATATAACAACAGTGGCATAATAACGATGCCTCTTAGAAGTGCAAATGTAACAAAAAAAAGCAAAAACAAAAGACTTGTCATATGTAATGCAACATCCGTTACATCTGTGGGCATGTAATGCAGTCTGTATGCAACTTATCCACAACACATCAACGAGCAAGTAGGGTTTTCAGTACCTGCAGTTTCTTAGACAATCTCTGGCCATCAAGCCCCATGAAGAGTTTCTGCAGAGCTTCAATAGTATATTTCCACTCTGGAGGGTAGCTGACATTGAGAGCATAAACTAAAGCAAACAGCATTGCAATTGCCACTGGAACATTACTGAGATCGTTGAGGACCTCTACCCCCTCTAATATGATGAGAACATCCGCTGGACCCTCACCAACCTCTGCACCTTCTCTGCGAATCCCAAGTACGCCAAACACCGTCTCCATTATAGCTTGTCCGCCATCAATATCAGAGTCCTGAAAACGTAAATGAAACCATAGAAATCATAGAGATTAAATAGGGCATTTGGTTAATGCACAGTAGACATTTAATCAACATAATGTGTGATCTACAATATACTCTGCAAAAGCATAAAGGAACACCAAAACGGCTCAATGTAACTCATACAATCCACCTGTTAGGAAGCTGCACTGATAAATACATTTTGCCTACTGTTGTGCAAATTGAACAAGCAAAAGGGCAATAACCAAAATACATTATTCTGCAGGTGGGATCCACAGACCATCTCTTTTTTCATCTTTTTGTTCACATTGTCAGTTCCCTCAGTCCTGGAGGAACCATAAAGCAGTGTTAATCACCCACTGAAGTCACTCAGGTAGTGTTTCTCATCCAAGATGTCACATCAAGTGGGTGGGTTTGCTGTGTCTTCCAGGACAGTGTCCAGAGCTTGGTCGAAGTACCAGGACACGTCAGTACACCAGGAGATGTGGAGGGGTCATTAGGATCCCCAGCAGTGGGATCATAATCTTCCTTGTGCCAGGCAGCACAGGAAAAGCACTGCTAAATGAGTTTTGAAGGCTACTGATGTGCATGCTTCTGCTCAAAGGCAGACTTCATGAGGGTACGGGTGCCCGACATCCACACGAGGCCACAGCTCACATTGATGTGGCATTTTGGATGAGAAGACTACCTCAGCGACTTCAGTGGGTGATGGACACCACCTTATGGTAGGAGAGGGACTAGCAAAATGCAAAGTTGAACAAAACATGTGGACACCACCTGCAGAATCTCACATTTATGATGTAAATAATTAAAGTTAATTACATACCAGGCGTTCTTTCACCACTTTGTCCGGCTCTTCATTCAGGTAGACCACCAGCGCCTTGAGGATGCACTCTCTTTTCACATCGATGTTGTCAGTCTCAGTATGTGGGCCGCAAAAACATGCAGAAAACCATTTTAACCAACAGGGAGACTAAATGTCACAAATAATACCACATTAAACAAATGACATTTCCTCCAAATGTAACCTACTTAATCTCCATCAATGATAGATATACAGAGGAGAGGTATTGGAAACCCTCTCAAAATACAGGAGAGTAGGTACTGGCAGTGGTAGTGTAGAGTGGTATATAGAGTATTGCACAGCACGGCACAACTTTGACACTTTTCCACTAGCCCCTGGTACAATTTTGGCACCTGCTCAGCCCTGGTTCCAAATGAGCTGATGAGATACTATAAAAATGCAACATCTGCCGACTGCATTCCACCGATTTGTCTGTTGTCACTTCACAGGAATCGCAAGCAGACAGACATAAGAATCAAACCCAGAAACAAAACAAAAAAGAGCACTGCAGCAACAGCGCCTATTGCTTTACCTGAATTTAAGTGTGGTCTTCAACTGAGCTGAAGAGAATGAGTTTAGAGCTGACCCCAATTGACCCCACTACGAATCAGGAGAAACTATACAATTCAGCTGAAATGGAGAAGCAGTTTCACGGAGAGGTGCTGTGCTATGCTATGAACTTGCAGTGGAAAAACAGCATAGTCTGGATTGTTAAGCGAGTTAAGTTATTTGAGTTCACTTTGTCAAATCTTTCAAATGTCTGAATTGTAATCACATTCTTAAAATGCAAAACTTTCTCCACTTTCCAAGATATCCTACTTCTCTCATCTCCATAAAATTTCCTCTTCAAGCGTCAACATAACAGTAATGTGTTTGGCAGTATTCCCTTTGTTTTACCTGGGTCATGGGTATCAAGATCCTCTTTATCTTTCTTCCCTGCACACCACCCTTCTTGCCAAAGACCTGGAGAAGTTTCGAAGAGTGACCATCCAGCTCAGAGAAGAACTTTGGCAGCAAACCGACGGTTGTGATCCTCTTGAACTCTGCGCTTAACTTGAAAAAGGGTACAGAGAAATTTCAATGCGTTAACTTACCAATACATAAACATAATTCACCACCAAATCCCCGAAAAATAGTTTGGAAACATGTTTAGGTGCCACAAATTTTGCGATATTGCTTAATAACCACAAGTACAATACTTATAAATTATGTCTTGAGGCAAAAGGTGACAAAAAGGGTTGAAAGAAGTTTACCACAGCAATTAGTGTCATTATAAACGAGAAATAACTCAATGTTTCCAAACTATTTTTGAATTAAAGTAAGATGAAAAATATAATATAATAATCATTTACCTCTTGCACACTGAAAAGAGCTGGCCATCTGGTTTTAATAACAGCAATCATGGGGGCATCTCGAATAATTTCTTGCCTTCTATGAGCAAAGGTCTTGGTCATCATTGCAGTCACTGTGTCCTCATTGTTCTTTTTTTTAACTTCCGAAATGAGGGTCTCCCTCATCTTTTCAAGTGTGTCTGCAGATTCACCTGATGGGTAGGAGGGACAGTAATTGACTTCAGCTTTACGGGTTTTCTTCACTCCTGAAGCAGAACTGGTCTTCTCTGCAGGTTTATTGGTTAAGGAATTTACTTCGACCTCTGGGCATCCAAGTCGCTTGAGCTTCCTTCTGTAGTTGGCAAGCTTATATTTCAAACTAACTTTCCAGCCAGCATATCCAGTGGCAGAGCCTGGTTCCCTTAAACATGGATGTGATGACACAAGGGCTTCTGCTCCATCTTCAAACTCGCCATCAGTGGGGTATACTTTGTACCGCACAATTGCTTCTGCCAAACCGTCCAGAATAGCAGTTTTAAGTCTTATGTCAGGGTCAAGCAAAGTTCCATTTGCTTTGAATGCAGAATTGGCTTTTTCAAGCTGCAGCTCACAATCATATGGGAATTTGGGAACATCAAAAACAACAGGCCAACCAGACGATCTTGAGGCGGCACTCTCCCGAGATGTCAAAATGTCGGTGTCATATGAGGCAAATGAGTCATCACTACAGCATGATGTAACAGGAGTTGAGTGGGGACGGTGTGGAGTGGCAGGCAGGCCATACTCAAAGATTAGCTTTATGGTACTTTTGTCCTCAATCTCTGACATAGACGTCAAGTTGGTAAAATCATTGCCAAACTCAGCATCCATGAATTGAAGCCTGAAGTCAGTCTGCACGCCACACTCTCGCTTTATGTGGTCAACAAGCTCAGGAACAGTTGCTGGAAGCCCATCCGGTAAGATCAGTCTCTGGGAATTGTTTTCCCCAAGTATAATTCTCAGCTTTACGGAAGCAGCCATTTCTCATCACTCTGAAAATCAGAAAAGAAAACATTTCACCCATTAAATATGAGAAAGTCAATGACTTTGTAATTACGCAATTGAATTATGCAGTTAAGACATAATTACACATATTACATAAATATGCATATAATATAAATACCAGTCAAAAGTTTGAAACTTGACTGGTACAGTTTGTACACCACACTACATATACAAACGCACATACCACCCACCCACCAACACCCATGTTATGTTAATTTACATTTGAATCTTAACACACCTTAAACACTTATATGTCTTTTGAGGATCACCATTCTCAGTGATCCAATGTGGTAGTCTGCCAGAGGGTAGTCATCTGCCAAATCATTAAACTCAATCAGATCTGTCTCATTGGTTGGACATGCCATGAGCTCAAAGGCTCTGTGGTGCTCACTATACAAACTAGAAAGTCGCTTGACTACAAACACAAGTCTCTCTCTTATGACAAAAATGTGATCAATCTGTCTGAACTCAGGTAGACAACTTGTAGACCCATGAGCTACAATCATGCCCTTTCTGAAACGTACACCATTGGCTAACACAGATTTAGTCATGTGTATCTCTCTTGTGCCAGGAAACATCTGATCAATGTTCTCCATGATTTCATTCTTTAGAACATTGACAGGAACAGTTGAGACACCTGTGATCTCAAAAGCAGGTTTTTCAAAACTTGATGCTCTCATGTGATATGATATCATGAGCTGGTGCTTGACAGCTAACGTAAGGGGCACATTTTTGAAGCAGTTTGAATGTCGAATGACCTGCTTAAAGAAACTGTGCTTCGCCTCGAAGTCCAGAGACTAACAAGAGTTTTCTGATGAGTACAGGATAGTGCTCCAAGTAATGATGCTTGGGTAGAAGCTGCACATGAGGAAAGAGTTGTTGGTATCTTTTGCGATGCTCTGAAATTTTGCACTCAAGGTAAGCAATGGATTCCCCAGTGTGTGTTGGAGCAACCAAAAGCTCAACGACATCTTTTAAATCCATCAGAATTTGCCAAGCCTTTTCACCCTCTGGCACCAGATGCCCAATGATGAATGGGAGGAATCTTAGCAGGGCCCAGTTTTCATGGGCATTTCCCCCAATTGTTTTGGAGAGTTTCTGTGGAATTGCATGAGGCTTGTTCGTCTTGTCTGACCACTTGTACGGAAAACCAAGAATGGATTTGTTGAGCTGCTCAAGACTGAAATATTTCTTGGATATCAACACTGACAAGCAGTGTGCAAGCTCCACAGGCACAACACCTTCGAAAACATCATGCATGATATCAGGGGGGTAACCTGAGAGAACATTAAAGTGAGCAAGGTTCTTAGTGAATACACACGGTCCTTTCACACCCAAACAGCTTGACCCATCCTGCTGGGCAGAGCCCACATGTGTTTCATGTAGGTGTTTGGTTCTCAGAGGGAATGACCCGATCTCACGTCTTGTGATTGGATATCTTTCGTGTTGCAGTGCAGAAGCGGCATATGTGCCCTGCCGTAAAGCTTTCATTAAAACCTGCAATACTGTGAGCACCGAGGTTATCAGCAAGAACTACAAGAACTGTGCCTTTAACACACTTGCCGAGCAAAGGAACAAAAATTCCATCTTGCTCAAGGGTTTTTAAATCCTCAAGCAGTGGATGCAAAACTTGGTCATAACCATACTTCTTCACATCATCAGATTTGCTCAAGACTGCCAAGTAAATTGAGGAAAGGACTGAATGACAGCCTGGAGACAAATTACTGAGAGTCCAATAGATTGCACAGAGCTTGTGTTTTCTGCGAGAAGTACCTAAAGGATTGCATACCTTTTCTTCCATTATTTGTAGCATCTTTGGCGACAGACCGGGTTTTTTGACAAAGCGATTGTTCCCTGATTATCCTCAAATATTTTTACTGGTGCATATTGACAATCTTTCTCAATCTCATTCATCAATTGTAACTTTTGTATTTTGTTGGTGGTTATAAGGGCTGTTTTCAGTGTGTTAGTGGTTGTAAGGGCTGTTTTCAGTGTGTTGGTGGTTGTAAGGGCTGTTTTCAGTTTGTTGGTGGTTGTAAGGGCTGTTTTCAGTGTGTTAGTGGTTGTAAGGGCTGTTTTCAGTGTGTTGGTGTTTATAAGGGCTGTTTTCAGTGTGTTGGTAGTTGTAAGGGCTGTTTTCAGTGTGTTAGTGGTTGTAAGGGCTGTTTTGAATGAGTTAGTGGTTATAAGGGCTGTTTTCAGTGTGTTGGTGGTTGCAAGGGCTGTTTTCAGTGTGTTAGTGGTTGTAAGGGCTGTTTTCAGTGTGTTAGTGGTTGTAAGGGCTGTTTTCAGTGTGTTGGTGGTTATAAGGGCTGTTTTCAGTGTGTTGGTGGTTGTAAGGGCTGTTTTGAATGAGTTAGTGGTTATAAGGGCTGTTTTCAGTGTGTTGGTGGTTGTAAGGGCTGTTTTCAGTGTGTTGGTGGTTATAAGGGCTGTTTTCAGTGTGTTAGTGGTTATAAGGGCTGTTTTCAGTGTGTTGGTGGTTATAAGGGCTGTTTTCAGTGTGTTAGTGGTTGTAAGGGCTGTTTTCAGTGTGTTGGTGGTTATAAGGGCTGTTTTCAGTGTGTTGGTGGTTGTAAGGGCTGTTTTCAGTGTGTTGGTGGTTATAAGGGCTGTTTTCAGTGTGTTAGTGGTTATAAGGGCTGTTTTCAGTGTGTTGGTGGTTATAAGGGCTGTTTTCAGTGTGTTGGTGGTTATAAGGGCTGTTTTCAGTGTGTTGGTGGTTATAAGGGCTGTTTTCAGTGTGTTGGTGGTTGTAAGGGCTGTTTTCAGTGTGTTGGTGGTTATAAGGGCTGTTTTCAGTGTGTTAGTGGTTATAAGGGCTGTTTTCAGTGTGTTAGTGGTTATAAGGGCTGTTTTCAGTGTGTTGGTGGTTGTAAGGGCTGTTTTCAGTGTGTTGGTGGTTATAAGGGCTGTTTTCAGTGTGTTGGTGGTTATAAGGGCTGTTTTCAGTGTGTTGGTGGTTATAAGGGCTGTTTTCAGTGTGTTAGTGGTTATAAGGGCTGTTTTCAGTGTGTTAGTGGTTATAAGGGCTGTTTTCAGTGTGTTGGTGGTTGTAAGGGCTGTTTTCAGTGTGTTGGTGGTTATAAGGGCTGTTTTCAGTGTGTTGGTGGTTGTAAGGGCTGTTTTCAGTGTGTTGGTGGTTGTAAGGGCTGTTTTGAATGAGTTAGTGGTTATAAGGGCTGTTTTCAGTGTGTTGGTGGTTGTAAGGGCTGTTTTCAGTGTGTTGGTGGTTATAAGGGCTGTTTTCAGTGTGTTGGTGGTTATAAGGGCTGTTTTCAGTGTGTTGGTGGTTATAAGGGCTGTTTTCAGTGTGTTGGTGGTTATAAGGGCTGTTTTCAGTGTGTTGGTGGTTATAAGGGCTGTTTTCAGTGTGTTGGTGGTTGTAAGGGCTGTTTTCAGTGTGTTAGTGGTTATAAGGGCTGTTTTCAGTGTGTTGGTGGTTGTAAGGGCTGTTTTCAGTGTGTTGGTGGTTATAAGGGCTGTTTTCAGTGTGTTAGTGGTTATAAGGGCTGTTTTCAGTGTGTTGGTGGTTATAAGGGCTGTTTTCAGTGTGTTGGTGGTTATAAGGGCTGTTTTCAGTGTGTTGGTGGTTGTAAGGGCTGTTTTGAATGAGTTAGTGGTTATAAGGGCTGTTTTCAGTGTGTTGGTGGTTGTAAGGGCTGTTTTCAGTGTGTTAGTGGTTGTAAGGGCTGTTTTGAATGAGTTAGTGGTTATAAGGGCTGTTTTCAGTGTGTTGGTGGTTGTAAGGGCTGTTTTCAGTGTGTTAGTGGTTATAAGGGCTGTTTTCAGTGTGTTGGTGGTTATAAGGGCTGTTTTCAGTGTGTTGGTGGTTATAAGGGCTGTTTTCAGTGTGTTGGTGGTTATAAGGGCTGTTTTCAGTGTGTTGGTGGTTATAAGGGCTGTTTTCAGTGTGTTGGTGGTTGTAAGGGCTGTTTTCAGTGTGTTGGTGGTTATAAGGGCTGTTTTCAGTGTGTTAGTGGTTGTAAGGGCTGTTTTCAGTGTGTTGGTGGTTGTAAGGGCTGTTTTGAATGAGTTAGTGGTTATAAGGGCTGTTTTCAGTGTGTTGGTGGTTGTAAGGGCTGTTTTCAGTGTGTTAGTGGTTGTAAGGGCTGTTTTCAGTGTGTTAGTGGTTATAAGGGCTGTTTTCAGTGTGTTGGTGGTTATAAGGGCTGTTTTCAGTGTGTTGGTGGTTATAAGGGCTGTTTTCAGTGTGTTAGTGGCAGTTATAAGGGCTGTTTTCAGTGTGTTAGTGGTTATAAGGGCTGTTTTCAGTGTGTTGGTGGTTATAAGGGCTGTTTTCAGTGTGTTAGTGGTTGTAAGGGCTGTTTTCAGTGTGTTAGTGGTTATAAGGGCTGTTTTCAGTGTGTTGGTGGTTGTAAGGGCTGTTTTCAGTGTGTTGGTGGTTATAAGGGCTGTTTTCAGTGTTTTGGTGGTTATAAGGGCTGTTTTCAGTGTGTTGGTGGTTATAAGGGCTGTTTTCAGTGTGTTGGTGGTTATAAGGGCTGTTTTCAGTGTGTTAGTGGTTATAAGGGCTGTTTTCAGTGTGTTGGTGGTTATAAGGGCTGTTTTCAGTGTGTTGGTGGTTATAAGGGCTGTTTTCAGTGTGTTGGTGGTTATAAGGGCTGTTTTCAGTGTGTTGGTGGTTGTAAGGGCTGTTTTCAGTGTGTTGGTGGTTGTAAGGGCTGTTTTGAATGAGTTAGTGGTTATAAGGGCTGTTTTCAGTGTGTTGGTGGTTGTAAGGGCTGTTTTCAGTGTGTTAGTGGTTGTAAGGGCTGTTTTCAGTGTGTTGGTGGTTATAAGGGCTGTTTTCAGTGTGTTGGTGGTTATAAGGGCTGTTTTCAGTGTGTTGGTGGTTGTAAGGGCTGTTTTCAGTGTGTTAGTGGTTATAAGGGCTGTTTTCAGTGTGTTGGTGGTTATAAGGGCTGTTTTCAGTGTGTTGGTGGTTATAAGGGCTGTTTCAGTGTGTTGGTGGTTATAAGGGCTGTTTTCAGTGTGTTAGTGGTTGTAAGGGCTGTTTTCAGTGTGTTAGTGGTTATAAGGGCTGTTTTCAGTGTGTTGGTGGTTGTAAGGGCTGTTTTCAGTGTGTTGGTGGTTATAAGGGCTGTTTTCAGTGTGTTAGTGGTTATAAGGGCTGTTTTCAGTGTGTTAGTGGTTATAAGGGCTGTTTTCAGTGTGTTAGTGGTTATAAGGGCTGTTTTCAGTGTGTTGGTGGTTATAAGGGCTGTTTTCAGTGTGTTGGTGGTTATAAGGGCTGTTTTCAGTGTGTTGGTGGTTATAAGGGCTGTTTTCAGTGTGTTGGTGGTTATAAGGGCTGTTTTCAGTGTGTTAGTGGTTATAAGGGCTGTTTTCAGTGTGTTGGTGGTTATAAGGGCTGTTTTCAGTGTGTTGGTGGTTGTAAGGGCTGTTTTCAGTGTGTTAGTGGTTATAAGGGCTGTTTTCAGTGTGTTGGTGGTTGTAAGGGCTGTTTTCAGTGTGTTAGTGGTTGTAAGGGCTGTTTTGAATGAGTTAGTGGTTATAAGGGCTGTTTTCAGTGTGTTGGTGGTTGTAAGGGCTGTTTTCAGTGTGTTGGTGGTTATAAGGGCTGTTTTCAGTGTGTTGGTGGTTATAAGGGCTGTTTTCAGTGTGTTAGTGGTTATAAGGGCTGTTTTCAGTGTGTTGGTGGTTATAAGGGCTGTTTTCAGTGTGTTAGTGGTTGTAAGGGCTGTTTTCAGTGTGTTGGTGGTTGTAAGGGCTGTTTTCAGTGTGTTAGTGGTTATAAGGGCTGTTTTCAGTGTGTTGGTGGTTATAAGGGCTGTTTTCAGTGTGTTGGTGGTTATAAGGGCTGTTTTCAGTGTGTTAGTGGTTATAAGGGCTGTTTTCAGTGTGTTGGTGGTTATAAGGGCTGTTTTCAGTGTGTTGGTGGTTATAAGGGCTGTTTTCAGTGTGTTAGTGGTTATAAGGACTGTTTTCAGTGTGTTGGTGGTTGCAAGGGCTGTTTTCAGTGTGGTAGTGGTTATAAGGGCTGTTTTCAGTGTGTTGGTGGTTATAAGGGCTGTTTTCAGTGTGTTAGTGGTTGTAAGGGCTGTTTTGAATGAGTTAGTGGTTATAAGGGCTGTTTTCAGTGTGTTGGTGGTTGTAAGGGCTGTTTTCAGTGTGTTAGTGGTTGTAAGGGCTGTTTTCAGTGTGTTAGTGGTTATAAGGGCTGTTTTCAGTGTGTTGGTGGTTGTAAGGGCTGTTTTCAGTGTGTTAGTGGTTATAAGGGCTGTTTTCAGTGTGTTGGTGGTTATAAGGGCTGTTTTCAGTGTGTTGGTGGTTATAAGGGCTGTTTTCAGTGTGTTGGTGGTTATAAGGGCTGTTTTCAGTGTGTTAGTGGTTATAAGGGCTGTTTTCAGTGTGTTAGTGGTTATAAGGGCTGTTTTCAGTGTGTTGGTGGTTATAAGGGCTGTTTTCAGTGTGTTGGTGGTTGTAAGGGCTGTTTTCAGTGTGTTAGTGGTTATAAGGGCTGTTTTCAGTGTGTTGGTGGTTATAAGGGCTGTTTTCAGTGTGTTAGTGGTTATAAGGGCTGTTTTCAGTGTGTTGGTGGTTATAAGGGCTGTTTTCAGTGTGTTGGTGGTTGTAAGGGCTGTTTTCAGTGTGTTGGTGGTTATAAGGGCTGTTTTCAGTGTGTTAGTTGTTATAAGGGCTGTTTTCAGTGTGTTGGTGGTTGTAAGGGCTGTTTTCAGTGTGTTGGTGGTTATAAGGGCTGTTTTCAGTGTGTTAGTGGTTATAAGGGCTGTTTTCAGTGTGTTAGTGGAGTACAGGGCTGTTTTCAGTGTGTTAGTGGTTATAAGGGCTGTTTTCAGTGTGTTGGTGGTTGTAAGGGCTGTTTTCAGTGTGTTGGTGGTTATAAGGGCTGTTTTCAGTGTGTTGGTGGTTATAAGGGCTGTTTTCAGTGTGTTGGTGGTTATAAGGGCTGTTTTCAGTGTGTTGGTGGTTGTAAGGGCTGTTTTCAGTGTGTTAGTGGTTGTAAGGGCTGTTTTGAATGAGTTAGTGGTTATAAGGGCTGTTTTCAGTGTGTTGGTGGTTATAAGGGCTGTTTTCAGTGTGTTAGTGGTTATAAGGGCTGTTTTCAGTGTGTGTTGGTGGTTATAAGGGCTGTTTTCAGTGTGTTGGTGGTTATAAGGGCTGTTTTCAGTGTGTTGGTGGTTATAAGGGCTGTTTTCAGTGTGTTGGTGGTTATAAGGGCTGTTTTCAGTGTGTTGGTGGTTGTAAGGGCTGTTTTCAGTGAGTTAGTGGTTATAAGGGCTGTTTTCAGTGTGTTGGTGGTTGTAAGGGCTGTTTTCAGTGTGTTAGTGGTTCAAGGGCTGTTTTTCAGTGTGTTGGTGGTTATAAGGGCTGTTTTCACTGTGTGTTGGTGGTTATAAGGGCTGTTTTTCAGTGTGCTGGTGGTTATAGGGCTGTTTTCAGTGTGTTGGTGTTTATAAGTAGGGCTATTTTTCACAGTGTGTTCGTAGTTGTAAGCGCTGTTTGTCAGGGCTGTTTTCGCCTCTGTAATGGATGTTTTGAAGGTCATATATCTTATAAGGACATGTTTTCAGTGTGTTATGGTGGGTTGCAAAGCGGGGCTGTTTTCAGTGTTGGTGCTTATATAGGGCGCCAGTGTTTCAGTCATATTGGTGGTTGTAAGGGGCTTATGGTTATACAATTTCCAGTGTGTTAGTGGTTGTAAGGGCTGTTTGGACAGGGTTAGTGCTTGTAAGGACTGTTCTTCAGTGTGTTGGCGTATGTATGGTTACCAGCAAATAGCGGTTAGGCTGGCCAGCCATCAGTGCGCCAGCGGTTGTAGCTGGCCAGTTTCCGTGCGCTGGCGTTGCATACCGTTTCAGTGCGCCAGCGGTTGCGCTGGCCAGTGTCAGGTAATATGCCAGGCTTCAGCAAGCGGCTTGCCTCAGCGCCGCGGTTAGCGCCGCTCTCCGCGCTTCAGCGGCCGCGCGGCCGCTCGGTCATAATACCTTCAGCGCGCCAGGAAGGTAGCGACGTTTCGCAAATAGCGGTTATATACTGCCTCAGTACTATGGCTACGCTGGCCAGCGGATGCGCCATGGTTGTAGTGGCCAGCTTCTGTGCGCCATAACGCTGCCTTCAGGCGCCGGCGGCCACGCCTCACCCTCCAGTTATAAACCACTTCAACACACTGAAAAACAGCCCTTACAACCACCAACAACACACTGGAAAACAGCCCTTATAACCACTAACACACTGGAAAACAGCCCTTATAACCACCAACACACTGAAAAGCAGCCCTTATGCAACCACTCAACACACTGAAAACAGCGCCTTACAACCACCAACACACTGAAGACAGCCCTTATAACCACCAACACACTGAAAACAGCCCTTAAAACCACCAACACACTGAAAACAGCCCTTATAACCACTAACACACTGAAAACAGCCCTTATAACCACCAACACACTGAAAACAGCCCTTATAACCACTAACACACTGAAAACAGCCCTTACAACCACCAACACACTGAAAACAGCCCTTACAACCACCAACACACTGAAAACAGCCCTTATAACCACTAACACACTGAAAACAGCCCTTATAACCACCAACACACTGAAAACAGCCCTTATAACCACAAACACACACAAAACAGCCCTTATAACCACCAACACACTGAAAACAGCCCTTACAACCACCAACACACTGAAAACAGCCCTTACAACCACCAACACACTGAAAACAGCCCTTATAACCACTAACTCATTCAAAACAGCCCTTATAACCACCAACACACTGAAAACAGCCCTTATAACCACTAACACACTGAAAACAGCCCTTATAACCACCAACACACTGAAAACAGCCCTTATAACCACCAACACACTGAAAACAGCCCTTACAACCACCAACACACTGAAAACAGCCCATAAAAACACCAACACACAGAAACAGCCCGGATAACCACCAACACACTGAAAACCAGCTCCTTATAACCACCAACACACTGAAAAACAGCCCTTATAACCACGAACACACTGAAAACAGCCCTTATAACCACTCAACACACTGAAACAGCCCTTACAACCACCAACACACTGAAAACAGCCCTTACAACCACCAACACACTGAAACAGCCCTTATAACCACCAACACACTGAAAACAGCCCTTACAACCACCAACACACTGAAAACAGCCCTGATAACCACCAACACACTGAAAACAGCCCTTACAACCACCAACACACTGAAAACAGCCCTTATAACCACCAACACACTGAAAACAGCCCTTACAACCACCAACACACTGAAAACAGCCCTTATAACCACTAACTCATTCAAAACAGCCCTTATAACCACAAACACACTGAAAACAGCCCTTATAACCACTAACACACTGAAAACAGCCCTTATAACCACCAACACACTGAAAACAGCCCTTACAACCACCAACACACTGAAAACAGCCCTTATAACCACTAACTCATTCAAAACAGCCCTTATAACCACCAACACACTGAAAACAGCCCTTACAACCACCAACACACTGAAAACAGCCCTTATAACCACCAACACACTGAAAACAGCCCTTATAACCACCAACACACTGAAAACAGCCCTTATAACCACCAACACACTGAAAACAGCCCTTATAACCACTAACACACTGAAAACAGCCCTTATAACCACCAACACACTGAAAACAGCCCTTATAACCACCAACACACTGAAAACAGCCCTTACAACCACTAACACACTGAAAACAGCCCTTATAACCACTAACACACTGAAAACAGCCCTTATAACCAGTAACAGACTGAAAACAGCCCTTATAACCACTAACACACTGAAAACAGCCCTTATAACCACTAACTCATTCAACAGAGCCCTTATAACCACCAACACACTGAAAACAGCCCTTACAACCACCAACACAGTGAAAACAGCCCTTATAACCACTAACTCATTCAAAACAGCCCTTACAACCACCAACACACTGAAAACAGCCCTTATAACCACCAACACACTGAAAACAGCCCTTATAACCACCAACACACTGAAAACAGCCCTTACAACCACCAACACACTGAAAACAGCCCTTATATCCACCAACACACTGAAAACAGCCCTTATAACCACCAACACACTGAAAACAGCCCTTACAACCACCAACACACTGAAAACAGCCCTTATAACCACCAACACACTGAAAACAGCCCTTATAACCACTAACTCATTCAAAACAGCCCTTATAACCACCAACACACTGAAAACAGCCCTTATAACCACTAACTCATTCAAAACAGCCCTTATAACCACCAACACACTGAAAACAGCCCTTACAACCACCAACACACTGAAAACAGCCCTTATAACCACTAACTCATTCAAAACAGCCCTTATAACCACCAACACACTGAAAACAGCCCTTACAACCACCAACACACTGAAAACAGCCCTTATAACCACCAACACACTGAAAAAAGCCCTTACAACCACCAACACACTGAAAACAGCCCTTACAACCACCAACACACTGAAAACAGCCCTTATAACCACCAACACACTGAAAACAGCCCTTACAACCACCAACACACTGAAAACAGCCCTTATAACCACCAACACACTGAAAACAGCCCTTACAACCACCAACACACTGAAAACAGCCCTTATAACCACCAACACACTGAAAACAGCCCTTATAACCACCAACACACTGAAAACAGCCCTTACAACCACTAACACACTGAAAACAGCCCTTACAACCACCAACACACTGAAAACAGCCCTTACAACCACCAACACACTGAAAACAGCCCTTATAACCACCAACACACTGAAAACAGCCCTTACAACCACCAACACACTGAAAACAGCCCTTACAACCACCAACACACTGAAAACAGGCCTTATAACCACCAACACACTGAAAACAGCCCTAATAACCACCAACACACTGAAAACAGCCATTACAACCACCAACACACTGAAAAAA
Source organism: Odontamblyopus lacepedii (assembly GCA_034769755.1). Classification (NCBI taxonomy): domain Eukaryota; kingdom Metazoa; phylum Chordata; class Actinopteri; order Gobiiformes; family Gobiidae; genus Odontamblyopus; species Odontamblyopus lacepedii. The sequence continues at coordinate 7,088,173 of CM068361.1, read as the reverse complement.
GCCCTATAACCACTAACACACTGAAAACAGCCCTTACAACCACCAACACACTGAAAACAGCCCTTATAACCACTAACTCAATCAAAACAGCCCTTACAACCACTAACACACTGAAAACAGCCCTTATAACCACAAACACAATCAAAACAGCCCTTACAACCACCAACACACTGAAAACAGCCCTTATAACCACTAACACACTGAAAACAGCCCTTACAACCACCAACACACTGAAAACAGCCCTTATAACCACCAACACACTGAAAACAGCCCTTATAACCACTAACACACTGAAAACAGCCCTTACAACCACTAACACACTGAAAACAGCCCTTATAACCACCAACACACTGAAAACAGCCCTTATAACCACCAACACACTGAAAACAGCCCTTACAACCACCAACACACTGAAAACAGCCCTTATAACCACCAACACACTGAAAACAGCCCTTATAACCACCAACACACTGAAAACAGCCCTTATAACCACTAACACACTGAAAACAGCCCTTATAACCACTAACACACTGAAAACAGCCCTTACAACCACCAACACACTGAAAACAGCCCTTATAACCACCAACACACTGAAAACAGCCCTTACAACCACCAACACACTGAAAACAGCCCTTATAACCACCAACACACTGAAAAACGCCCTTATACCCACCAACACACTGAAAACAGCCCTTATAACCACCAACACACTGAAAACAGCCCTTATAACCACCAACACACTGAAACAGCCCTTATAATCACCAACACACTGAAACAGCCCTTATAACCACCAACACACTGAAAACAGCCCTTATAACCACCAACACACTGAAAACAGCCCTTACAACCACCAACACACTGAAAACAGCCCTTATAACCACCAACACACTGAAAACAGCCCTTATAACCACTAACACACTGAAAACAGCCCTTACAACCACCAACAAACTGAAAACAGCCCTTATAACCACCAACACACTGAAAACAGCCCTTATAACCACCAACACACTGAAAACAGCCCTTAGAACCACTAACCCACTGAAAACAGCCCTTACAACCACCAACACACTGAAAACAGCCCTTATAACCACTAACTCATTCAAAACAGCCCTTACAACCACCAACACACTGAAAACAGCCCTTACAACCACCAACACACTGAAAACAGCCCTTATAACCACTAACTCATTCAAAACAGCCCTTACAACCACCAACACACTGAAAACAGCCCTTACAACCACTAACACACTGAAAACAGCCCTTATAACCACCAACACACTGAAAACAGCCCTTATAACCACCAACACACTGAAAACAGCCCTTACAACCACTAACACACTGAAAACAGCCCTTACAACCACCAACACACTGAAAACAGCCCTTACAACCACCAACACACTGAAAACAGCCCTTATAACCACCAACACACTGAAAACAGCCCTTACAACCACCAACACACTGAAAACAGCCCTTATAACCACCAACACACTGAAACAGCCCTTACAACCACCAACACACTGAAAACAGCCCTTACAACCACCAACACACTGAAAACAGCCCTTATAACCACCAACACACTGAAAACAGCCCTTATAACCACCAACAGACTGAAAACAGCCCTTATATCCACCAACACACTGAAAACAGCCGTTATATAACCACCAACACACTGAAAACAGCCCTTACAACCACCAACACACTGAAAACAGCCCTTCCAACCACCAACACACTGAAAACAGCCCTTACAACCACCAACACACTGAAAACAGCCCTTATAACCACCAACACACTGAAAACAGAAACACACTGAAAACACACTGAAAACAGCCCTTACAACCACTAACACACTGAAAACAGCCCTTACAACCACCAACACACTGAAAACAGCCCTTATAACCACCAACACACTGAAAACAGCCCTTATAACCACCAACACACTGAAAACAGCCCTTATAACCACCAACACACTGAAAACAGCCCTTACAACCACCAACACACTGAAAACAGCCCTTATAACCACCAACACACTGAAAACAGCCCTTACAACCACCAACACACTGAAAACAGCCCTTATAACCACTAACTCATTCAAAACAGCCCTTACAACCACCAACACACTGAAAACAGCCCTTATAACCACTAACTCATTCAAAACAGCCCTTATAACCACCAACACACTGAAAACAGCCCTTACAACCACCAACACACTGAAAACAGCCCTTATAACCACTAACTCATTCAAAACAGCCCTTACAACCACTAACACACTGAAAACAGCCCTTACAACCACCAACACACTGAAAACAGCCCTTATAACCACAAACACAATCAAAACAGCCCTTAAAACCACTAACACACTGAAAACAGCCCTTATAACCACTAACACACTGAAAACAGCCCTTACAACCACCAACACACTGAAAACAGCCCTTACAACCACCAACACACTGAAAACAGCCCTTATAACCACCAACACACTGAAACAGCCCTTATAACCACCAACACACTGAAAACAACCTTACAACCACCAACACACTGAAAACAGCCCTTATAACCACCAACACACTGAAAACAGCCCTATACAACCACCAACACACTGAAAACAGCCCTTATAACCACCAACACACTGAAAACAGCCCTTATAACCACCAACACACTGAAAACAGCCCATATAACCACCAACACACTGAAAACAGCCCTTATAACCACCAACACACTGAAAACAGCCCTTACAACCACCAACACACTGAAAACAGCCCTTATAACCACCAACACACTGAAAACAGCCCTTATAACCACCAACACACTGAAAACAGCCCTTACAACCACCAACACACTGAAAACAGCCCTTATAACCACCAACACACTGAAAACAGCCCTTATAACCACCAACACACTGAAAACAGCCCTTATAACCACTAACACACTGAAAACAGCCCTGATAACCACCAACACACTGAAAACAGCCCTTACAACCACAAACACATAAAAAACAGCCCTTATAACCACCAACACACTGAAAACAGCCCTTATAACCACCAACACACTGAAAACAGCCCTTACAACCACCAACACACTGAAAACAGCCCTTACAACCACCAACACACTGAAAACAGCCCTTACAACCACCAACACACTGAAAACAGCCCTTATAACCACTAACACACTGAAAACAGCCCTTACAACCACCAACACACTGAAAACAGCCCTTATAACCACTAACTCATTCAAAACAGCCCTTACAACCACCAACACACTGAAAACAGCCCTTATAACCACCAACACACTGAAAACAGCCCTTATAACCACCAACACACTGAAAACAGCCCTTATAACCACCAACACACTGAAAACAGCCCTTATAACCACCAACACACTGAAAACAGCCCTTATAACCACCAACACACTGAAAACAGCCCTTACAACCACCAACACACTGAAAACAGCCCTTATAACCACTAACTCATTCAAAACAGCCCTTACAACCACCAACACACTGAAAACAGCCCTTATAACCACTAACACACTGAAAACAGCCCTTATAACCACCAACACACTGAAAACAGCCCTTATAACCACCAACACACTGAAAACAGCCCTTACAACCACCAACACACTGAAAACAGCCCTTATAACCACCAACACACTGAAAACAGCCCTTATAACCACCAACACACTGAAAACAGCCCATATAACCACTAACACACTGAAAACAGCCCTTACAACCACCAACACACTGAAAACAGCCCTTATAACCACTAACTCATTCAAAACAGCCCTTACAACCACTAACACACTGAAAACAGCCCTTACAACCACTAACACACTGAAAACAGCCCTTACAACCACCAACACACTGAAAACAGCCCTTATAACCACTAACACACTGAAAACAGCCCTTACAACCACCAACACACTGAAAACAGCCCTTATAACCACCAACACACTGAAAACAGCCCTTACAACCACCAACACACTGAAAACAGCCCTTATAACCACCAACACACTGAAAACAGCCCTTACAACCACCAACACACTGAAAACAGCCCTTATAACCACCAACACACTGAAAACAGCCCTTACAACCACCAACACACTGAAAACAGCCCTTACAACCACCAACACACTGAAAACAGCCCTTATAACCACTAACACACTGAAAACAGCCCTTATAACCACCAACACACTGAAAACAGCCCTTACAACCACCAACACACTGAAAACAGCCCTTATAACCACCAACACACTGAAAACAGCCCTTATAACCACCAACACACTGAAAACAGCCCTTATAACCACTAACACACTGAAAACAGCCCTTACAACCACCAACACACTGAAAACAGCCCTTACAACCACCAACACACTGAAAACAGCCCTTACAACCACCAACACACTGAAAACAGCCCTTACAACCACCAACACACTGAAAACAGCCCTTACAACCACCAACACACTGAAAACAGCCCTTATAACCACCAACACACTGAAAACAGCCCTTACAACCACCAACACACTGAAAACAGCCCTTATAACCACAAACACAATCAAAACAGCCCTTATAACCACCAACACACTGAAAACAGCCCTTATAACCACTAACACACTGAAAACAGCCCTTACAACCACCAACACACTGAAAACAGCCCTTATAACCACTAACACATTCAAAACAGCCCTTACAACCACCAACACACTGAAAACAGCCCTTAGAACCACTAACACACTGAAAACAGCCCTTACAACCACCAACACACTGAAAACAGCCCTTACAACCACTAACACACTGAAAACAGCCCTTATAACCACTAACTCATTCAAAACAGCCCTTACAACCACCAACACACTGAAAACAGCCCTTATAACCACCAACACACTGAAAACAGCCCTTATAACCACCAACACACTGAAAACAGCCCTTACAACCACCAACACACTGAAAACAGCCCTTATAACCACTAACTCATTCAAAACAGCCCTTACAACCACCAACACACTGAAAACAGCCCTTACAACCACCAACACACTGAAAACAGCCCTTATAACCACCAACACACTGAAAACAGCCCTTACAACCACCAACACACTGAAAACAGCCCTTATAACCACCAACACACTGAAAACAGCCCTTATAACCACTAACACACTGAAAACAGCCCCTTAATAAAGCAACCATATAACCACCAACACACTGAAAACAGCCCTTACAACCACCAACACACTGAAAACAGCCCTTACAAGCACCAACACACTGAAAACAGCCCTTATAACCACTAACACACTGAAAACAGCCCTTACAACCACTAACACACTGAAAACAGCCCTTACAACCACTAACACACTGAAAACAGCCCTTACAACCACCAACACACTGAAAACAGCCCTTATAACCACCAACACACTGAAAACAGCCCTTACAACCACCAACACACTGAAAACAGCCCTTACAACCACCAACACACTGAAAACAGCCCTTACAACCACCAACACACTGAAAACAGCCCTTATAACCACCAACACACTGAAAACAGCCCTTATAACCACCAACACACTGAAAACAGCCCTTACAACCACCAACACACTGAAAACAGCCCTTATAACCACCAACACACTGAAAACAGCCCTTATAACCACCAACACACTGAAAACAGCCCTTATAACCACCAACACACTGAAAACAGCCCTTATAACCACTAACTCATTCAAAACAGCCCTTACAACCACTAACACACTGAAAACAGCCCTTACAACCACCAACACACTGAAAACAGCCCTTATAACCACCAACACACTCAAAACAGCCCTTACAACCACCAACACACTGAAAACAGCCCTTATAACCACCAACACACTGAAAACAGCCCTTACAACCACCAACACACTGAAAACAGCCCTTATAACCACCAACACACTGAAAACAGCCCTTATAACCACCAACACACTGAAAACAGCCCTTACAACCACCAACACACTGAAAACAGCCCTTACAACCACCAACACACTGAAAACAGCCCTTATAACCACCAACACACTGAAAACAGCCCTTATAACCACCAACACACTGAAAACAGCCATTACAACCACTAACACACTGAAAACAGCCCTTATAACCACCAACACACTGAAAACAGCCCTTACAACCACCAACACACTGAAAACAGCCCTTATAACCACCAACACACTGAAAACAGCCCTTACAACCACCAACACACTGAAAACAGCCCTTACAACCACCAACACACTGAAAACAGCCCTTATAACCACCAACACACTGAAAACAGCCCTTACAACCACCAACACACTGAAAACAGCCCTTACAACCACCAACACACTGAAAACAGCCCTTACAACCACTAACACACTGAAAACAGCCCTTACAACCACCAACACACTGAAAACAGCCCTTATAACCACTAACACACTGAAAACAGCCCTATGCAACCACCAACACACTGAAAACAGTCCTTATAACCACTAACACACTGAAAACAGCCCTTGCAACCACCAACACACTGAAAACAGCCCTTATAACCACCAACACACTGAAAACAGCCCTTATAACCACCAACACACTGAAAACAGCCCTTACAACCACCAACACACTGAAAACAGCCCTTACAACCACCAACACACTGAAAACAGCCCTTATAACCACCAACACACTGAAAACAGCCCTTATAACCACCAACACACTGAAAACAGCCCTTACAACCACTAACACACTGAAAACAGCCCTTACAACCACCAACACACTGAAAACAGCCCTTACAACCACCAACACACTGAAAACAGCCCTTATAACCACCAACACACTGAAAACAGCCCTTATAACCACCAACACACTGAAAACAGCCCTTATAACCACTAACACACTGAAAACAGCCCTTACAACCACCAACACACTGAAAACAGCCCTTACAACCACCAACACACTGAAAACAGCCCTTATAACCACTAACACACTGAAAACAGCCCTTATAACCACCAACACACTGAAAACAGCCCTTATAACCACCAACACACTGAAAACAGCCCTTATAACCACCAACACACTGAAAACAGCCCTTATAACCACCAACACACTGAAAACAGCCCTTACAACCACCAACACACTGAAAACAGCCCTTATAACCACCAACACACTGAAAACAGCCCTTACAACCACCAACACACTGAAAACAGCCCTTATAACCACCAACACACTGAAAACAGCCCTTATAACCACCAACACACTGAAAACAGCCCTTACAACCACCAACACACTGAAAACAGCCCTTACAACCACCAACACACTGAAAACAGCCCTTATAACCACCAACACACTGAAAACAGCCCTTACAACCACCAACACACTGAAAACAGCCCTTATAACCACCAACACACTGAAAACAGCCCTTAGAACCACCAACACACTGAAAACAGCCCTTATAACCACCAACACACTGAAAACAGCCCTAAAAACCACCAACACACTGAAAACAGCCCTTATAACCACCAACACACTGAAAACAGCCCTTACAACCACCAACACACTGAAAACAGCCCTTATAACCACCAACACGCTGAAAACAGCCCTTAGAACCACTAACACACTGAAAACAGCCCTTATAACCACTAACTCATTCAAAACAGCCCTTACAACCACTAACACACTGAAAACAGCCCTTATAACCACTAACTCATTCAAAACAGCCCTTACAACCACCAACACACTGAAAACAGCCCTTATAACCACTAACACACTGAAAACAGCCCTTATAACCACTAACACACTGAAAACAGCCCTTACAACCACTAACACACTGAAAACAGCCCTTATAACCACTAACACACTGAAAACAGCCCTTATAACCACCAACACACTGAAAACAGCCCTTACAACCACCAACACACTGAAAACAGCCCTTATAACCACTAACTCATTCAAAACAGCCCTTACAACCACCAACACACTGAAAACAGCCCTTACAACCACTAACACACTGAAAACAGCCCTTATAACCACCAACACACTGAAAACAGCCCTTACAACCACCAACACACTGAAAACAGCCCTTATAACCACCAACACACTGAAAACAGCCCTTACAACCACCAACACACTGAAAACAGCCCTTACAACCACCAACACACTGAAAACAGCCCTTATAACCACTAACACACTGAAAACAGCCCTTATAACCACTAACACACTGAAAACAGCCCTTACAACCACTAACACACTGAAAACAGCCCTTACAACCACCAACACACTGAAAACAGCCCTTACAACCACTAACACACTGAAAACAGCCCTTACAACCACCAACACACTGAAAACAGCCCTTATAACCACCAACACACTGAAAACAGCCCTTACAACCACCAACACACTGAAAACAGCCCTTACAACCACCAACACACTGAAAACAGCCCTTATAACCACCAACACACTGAAAACAGCCCTTATAACCACCAACACACTGAAAACAGCCCTTACAACCACCAACACACTGAAAACAGCCCTTATAACCACCAACACACTGAAAACAGCCCTTATAACCACCAACACACTGAAAACAGCCCTTACAACCACCAACACACTGAAAACAGCCCTTATAACCACCAACACACTGAAAACAGCCCTTACAACCACCAACACACTGAAAACAGCCCTTATAACCACCAACACACTGAAAACAGCCCTTATAACCACTAACTCATTCAAAACAGCCCTTACAACCACTAACACACTGAAAACAGCCCTTACAACCACCAACACACTGAAAACAGCCCTTACAACCACTAACACACTGAAAACAGCCCTTACAACCACCAACACACTGAAAACAGCCCTTATAACCACCAACACACTGAAAACAGCCCTTATAACCACCAACACACTGAAAACAGCCCTTACAACCACCAACACACTGAAAACAGCCCTTATAACCACCAACACACTGAAAACAGCCCTTACAACCACCAACACACTGAAAACAGCCCTTATAACCACCAACACACTGAAAACAGCCCTTATAACCACCAACACACTGAAAACAGCCCTTATAACCACCAACACACTGAAAACAGCCCTTACAACCACTAACACACTGAAAACAGCCCTTATAACCACCAACACACTGAAAACAGCCCTTACAACCACCAACACACTGAAAACAGCCCTTATAACCACCAACACACTGAAAACAGCCCTTACAACCACCAACACACTGAAAACAGCCCTTATAACCACCAACACACTGAAAACAGCCCTTATAACCACCAACACACTGAAAACAGCCCTTATAACCACTAACACACTGAAAACAGCCCTTACAACCACCAACACACTGAAAACAGCCCTTATAACCACTAACTCATTCAAAACAGCCCTTACAACCACCAACACACTGAAAACAGCCCTTATAACCACTAACTCATTCAAAACAGCCCTTACAACCACCAACACACTGAAAACAGCCCTTATAACCACTAACTCATTCAAAACAGCCCTTACAACCACCAACACACTGAAAACAGCCCTTATAACCACTAACACACTGAAAACAGCCCTTACAACCACCAACACACTGAAAACAGCCCTTATAACCACCAACACACTGAAAACAGCCCTTATAACCACTAACTCATTCAAAACAGCCCTTACAACCACCAACACACTGAAAACAGCCCTTACAACCACCAACACACTGAAAACAGCCCTTATAACCACCAACACACTGAAAACAGCCCTTACAACCACCAACACACTGAAAACAGCCCTTACAACCACTAACTCATTCAAAACAGCCCTTACAACCACCAACACACTGAAAACAGCCCTTATAACCACTAACTCATTCAAAACAGCCCTTATAACCACCAACACACTGAAAACAGCCCTTATAACCACCAACACACTGAAAACAGCCCTTATAACCACCAACACACTGAAAACAGCCCTTATAACCACTAACACACTGAAAACAGCCCTTATAACCACTAACACACTGAAAACAGCCCTTACAACCACTAACACACTGAAAACAGCCCTTACAACCACCAACACACTGAAAACAGCCATTACAACCACCAACACACTGAAAACAGCCCTTATAACCACCAACACATTCAAAACAGCCCTTACAACCACTAACACACTGAAAACAGCCCTTACAACCACCAACACACTGAAAACAGCCCTTATAACCACCAACACACTGAAAACAGCCCTTATAACCACCAACACACTGAAAACAGCCCTTACAACCACCAACACACTGAAAACAGCCCTTATAACCACCAACACACTGAAAACAGCCCTTATAACCACCAACACACTGAAAACAGCCCTTATAACCACCAACACACTGAAAACAGCCCTTACAACCACTAACACACTGAAAACAGCCCTTATAACCACCAACACACTGAAAACAGCCCTTACAACCACCAACACACTGAAAACAGCCCTTATAACCACCAACACACTGAAAACAGCCCTTACAACCACCAACACACTGAAAACAGCCCTTATAACCACCAACACACTGAAAACAGCCCTTATAACCACCAACACACTGAAAACAGCCCTTACAACCACCAACACACTGAAAACAGCCCTTATAACCACTAACACATTCAAAACAGCCCTTACAACCACCAACACACTGAAAACAGCCCTTATAACCACTAACACACTGAAAACAGCCCTTACAACCACCAACACACTGAAAACAGCCCTTATAACCACTAACACACTGAAAACAGCCCTTACAACCACCAACACACTGAAAACAGCCCTTATAACCACTAACACACTGAAAACAGCCCTTACAACCACCAACACACTGAAAACAGCCCTTATAACCACTAACACATTCAAAACAGCCCTTACAACCACCAACACACTGAAAACAGCCCTTACAACCACCAACACACTGAAAACAGCCCTTATAACCACTAACTCATTCAAAACAGCCCTTACAACCACTAACACACTGAAAACAGCCCTTACAACCACTAACACACTGAAAACAGCCCTTACAACCACCAACACACTGAAAACAGCCCTTATAACCACCAACACACTGAAAACAGCCCTTACAACCACTAACACACTGAAAACAGCCCTTATAACCACTAACTCACTGAAAACAGCCCTTACAACCACCAACACACTGAAAACAGCCCTTACAACCACCAACACACTGAAAACAGCCCTTATAACCACTAACTCATTCAAAACAGCCCTTACAACCACCAACACACTGAAAACAGCCCTTACAACCACCAACACACTGAAAACAGCCCTTATAACCACTAACACACTGAAAACAGCCCTTACAACCACCAACACACTGAAAACAGCCCTTACAACCACCAACACACTGAAAACAGCCCTTATAACCACCAACACACTGAAAACAGCCCTTATAACCACCAACACACTGAAAACAGCCCTTATAACCACCAACACACTGAAAACAGCCCTTATAACCACCAACACACTGAAAACAGCCCTTACAACCACCAACACACTGAAAACAGCCCTTACAACCACCAACACACTGAAAACAGCCCTTATAACCACTAACTCATTCAAAACAGCCCTTACAACCACCAACACACTGAAAACAGCCCTTATAACCACCAACACACTGAAAACAGCCCTTACAACCACCAACACACTGAAAACAGCCCTTATAACCACCAACACACTGAAAACAGCCCTTATAACCACCAACACACTGAAAACAGCCCTTACAACCACCAACACACTGAAAACAGCCCTTATAACCACTAACACACTGAAAACAGCCCTTACAACCACCAACACACTGAAAACAGCCCTTATAACCACCAACACACTGAAAACAGCCCTTATAACCACCAACACACTGAAAACAGCCCTTACAACCACTAACACACTGAAAACAGCCCTTACAACCACCAACACACTGAAAACAGCCCTTACAACCACCAACACACTGAAAACAGCCCTTATAACCACTAACTCATTCAAAACAGCCCTTACAACCACTAACACACTGAAAACAGCCCTTATAACCACCAACACACTGAAAACAGCCCTTATAACCACTAACTCATTCAAAACAGCCCTTACAACCACCAACACACTGAAAACAGCCCTTATAACCACTAACTCATTCAAAACAGCCCTTACAACCACCAACACACTGAAAACAGCCCTTACAACCACCAACACACTGAAAACAGCCCTTACAACCACCAACACACTGAAAACAGCCCTTATAACCACTAACTCATTCAAAACAGCCCTTACAACCACCAACACACTGAAAACAGCCCTTATAACCACTAACTCATTCAAAACAGCCCTTATAACCACTAACACACTGAAAACAGCCCTTACAACCACTAACACACTGAAAACAGCCCTTACAACCACCAACACACTGAAAACAGCCCTTACAACCACCAACACACTGAAAACAGCCCTTATAACCACTAACTCATTCAAAACAGCCCTTACAACCACTAACACACTGAAAACAGCCCTTATAACCACCAACACACTGAAAACAGCCCTTATAACCACCAACACACTGAAAACAGCCCTTATAACCACCAACACACTGAAAACAGCCCTTACAACCACTAACACACTCAAAACAGCCCTTACAACCACCAACACACTGAAAACAGCCCTTATAACCACTAACTCATTCAAAACAGCCCTTACAACCACCAACACACTGAAAACAGCCCTTACAACCACTAACACACTGAAAACAGCCCTTACAACCACCAACACACTGAAAACAGCCCTTACAACCACCAACACACTGAAAACAGCCCTTATAACCACCAACACACTGAAAACAGCCCTTATAACCACCAACACACTGAAAACAGCCCTTACAACCACCAACACACTGAAAACAGCCCTTATAACCACCAACACACTGAAAACAGCCCTTATAACCACCAACACACTGAAAACAGCCCTTACAACCACCAACACACTGAAAACAGCCCTTATAACCACTAACACACTGAAAACAGCCCTTACAACCACCAACACACTGAAAACAGCCCTTATAACCACCAACACACTGAAAACAGCCCTTACAACCACCAACACACTGAAAACAGCCCTTATAACCACCAACACACTGAAAACAGCCCTTATAACCACCAACACACTGAAAACAGCCCTTACAACCACCAACACACTGAAAACAGCCCTTATAACCACTAACTCATTCAAAACAGCCCTTACAACCACCAACACACTGAAAACAGCCCTTATAACCACTAACACACTGAAAACAGCCCTTATAACCACTAACACACTGAAAACAGCCCTTACAACCACTAACACACTGAAAACAGCCCTTATAACCACCAACACACTGAAAACAGCCCTTATAACCACTAACACACTGAAAACAGCCCTTACAACCACCAACACACTGAAAACAGCCCTTATAACCACCAACACACTGAAAACAGCCCTTATAACCACCAACACACTGAAAACAGCCCTTATAACCACCAACACACTGAAAACAGCCCTATGCAACCACCAACACACTGAAAACAGCCCTTATAACCACTAACTCATTCAAAACAGCCCTTACAACCACCAACACACTGAAAACAGCCCTTATAACCACTAACACACTGAAAACAGCCCTTATAACCACTAACACACTGAAAACAGCCCTTACAACCACTAACACACTGAAAACAGCCCTTATAACCACCAACACACTGAAAACAGCCCTTACAACCACCAACACACTGAAAACAGCCCTTATAACCACTAACTCATTCAAAACAGCCCTTACAACCACCAACACACTGAAAACAGCCCTTATAACCACCAACACACTGAAAACAGCCCTTATAACCACTAACACACTGAAAACAGCCCTTACAACCACCAACACACTGAAAACAGCCCTTATAACCACTAACTCATTCAAAACAGCCCTTACAACCACCAACACACTGAAAACAGCCCTTATAACCACCAACACACTGAAAACAGCCCTTATAACCACCAACACACTGAAAACAGCCCTTATAACCACTAACACACTGAAAACAGCCCTTACAACCACCAACACACTGAAAACAGCCCTTATAACCACTAACACACTGAAAACAGCCCTTATAACCACCAACACACTGAAAACAGCCCTTACAACCACCAACACACTGAAAACAGCCCTTACAACCACCAACACACTGAAAACAGCCCTTACAACCACTAACACACTGAAAACAGCCCTTACAACCACTAACACACTGAAAACAGCCCTTACAACCACCAACACACTGAAAACAGCCCTTACAACCACCAACACACTGAAAACAGCCCTTACAACCACTAACACACTGAAAACAGCCCTTATAACCACCAACACACTGAAAACAGCCCTTACAACCACCAACACACTGAAAACAGCCCTTATAACCACCAACACACTGAAAACAGCCCTTATAACCACCAACACACTGAAAACAGCCCTTACAACCACCAACACACTGAAAACAGCCCTTATAACCACCAACACACTGAAAACAGCCCTTACAACCACCAACACACTGAAAACAGCCCTTATAACCACCAACACACTGAAAACAGCCCTTACAACCACCAACACACTGAAAACAGCCCTTACAACCACCAACACACTGAAAACAGCCCTTATAACCACCAACACACTGAAAACAGCCCTTACAACCACCAACACACTGAAAACAGCCCTTACAACCACTAACACACTGAAAACAGCCCTTATAACCACTAACACACTGAAAACAGCCCTTACAACCACCAACACACTGAAAACAGCCCTTATAACCACTAACACACTGAAAACAGCCCTTATAACCACCAACACACTGAAAACAGCCCTTACAACCACCAACACACTGAAAACAGCCCTTATAACCACCAACACACTGAAAACAGCCCTTACAACCACCAACACACTGAAAACAGCCCTTATAACCACTAACACACTGAAAACAGCCCTTACAACCACCAACACACTGAAAACAGCCCTTATAACCACTAACTCATTCAAAACAGCCCTTACAACCACCAACACACTGAAAACAGCCCTTATAACCACTAACACACTGAAAACAGCCCTTACAACCACCAACACACTGAAAACAGCCCTTACAACCACTAACACACTGAAAACAGCCCTTACAACCACCAACACACTGAAAACAGCCCTTATAACCACCAACACACTGAAAACAGCCCTTATAACCACCAACACACTGAAAACAGCCCTTATAACCACTAACTCATTCAAAACAGCCCTTACAACCACCAACACACTGAAAACAGCCCTTATAACCACTAACTCATTCAAAACAGCCCTTACAACCACCAACACACTGAAAACAGCCCTTACAACCACCAACACACTGAAAACAGCCCTTATAACCACTAACACACTGAAAACAGCCCTTACAACCACTAACACACTGAAAACAGCCCTTACAACCACCAACACACTGAAAACAGCCCTTATAACCACCAACACACTGAAAACAGCCCTTATAACCACCAACACACTGAAAACAGCCCTTACAACCACCAACACACTGAAAACAGCCCTTATAACCACCAACACACTGAAAACAGCCCTTACAACCACCAACACACTGAAAACAGCCCTTATAACCACCAACACACTGAAAACAGCCCTTATAACCACTAACACACTGAAAACAGCCCTTACAACCACCAACACACTGAAAACAGCCCTTATAACCACCAACACACTGAAAACAGCCCTTACAACCACCAACACACTGAAAACAGCCCTTATAACCACCAACACACTGAAAACAGCCCTTACAACCACCAACACACTGAAAACAGCCCTTACAACCACTAACACACTGAAAACAGCCCTTATAACCACCAACACACTGAAAACAGCCCTTACAACCACCAACACACTGAAAACAGCCCTTATAACCACCAACACACTGAAAACAGCCCTTACAACCACCAACACACTGAAAACAGCCCTTACAACCACCAACACACTGAAAACAGCCCTTATAACCACCAACACACTGAAAACAGCCCTTACAACCACCAACACACTGAAAACAGCCCTTATAACCACTAACTCATTCAAAACAGCCCTTACAACCACTAACACACTGAAAACAGCCCTTATAACCACCAACACACTGAAAACAGCCCTTATAACCACTAACTCATTCAAAACAGCCCTTACAACCACCAACACACTGAAAACAGCCCTTACAACCACTAACACACTGAAAACAGCCCTTACAACCACCAACACACTGAAAACAGCCCTTATAACCACTAACACACTGAAAACAGCCCTTACAACCACCAACACACTGAAAACAGCCCTTATAACCACTAACTCATTCAAAACAGCCCTTACAACCACCAACACACTGAAAACAGCCCTTATAACCACTAACACACTGAAAACAGCCCTTATAACCACCAACACACTGAAAACAGCCCTTACAACCACCAACACACTGAAAACAGCCCTTACAACCACTAACACACTGAAAACAGCCCTTACAACCACCAACACACTGAAAACAGCCCTTATAACCACTAACTCATTCAAAACAGCCCTTACAACCACCAACACACTGAAAACAGCCCTTACAACCACCAACACACTGAAAACAGCCCTTATAACCACCAACACACTGAAAACAGCCCTTACAACCACCAACACACTGAAAACAGCCCTTATAACCACTAACTCATTCAAAACAGCCCTTACAACCACCAACACACTGAAAACAGCCCTTACAACCACCAACACACTGAAAACAGCCCTTACAACCACCAACACACTGAAAACAGCCCTTATAACCACTAACACACTGAAAACAGCCCTTACAACCACCAACACACTGAAAACAGCCCTTATAACCACCAACACACTGAAAACAGCCCTTATAACCACCAACACACTGAAAACAGCCCTTACAACCACCAACACACTGAAAACAGCCCTTATAACCACCAACACACTGAAAACAGCCCTTACAACCACCAACACACTGAAAACAGCCCTTATAACCACTAACACACTGAAAACAGCCCTTACAACCACTAACACACTGAAAACAGCCCTTATAACCACCAACACACTGAAAACAGCCCTTATAACCACTAACACATTCAAAACAGCCCTTACAACCACCAACACACTGAAAACAGCCCTTATAACCACTAACACACTGAAAACAGCCCTTACAACCACCAACACACTGAAAACAGCCCTTATAACCACCAACACACTGAAACAGCCCTTACAACCACCAACACACTGAAAACAGCCCTTATAACCACTAACTCATTCAAAACAGCCCTTACAACCACCAACACACTGAAAACAGCCCTTATAACCACCAACACACTGAAAACAGCCCTTATAACCACTAACTCATTCAAAACAGCCCTTACAACCACCAACACACTGAAAACAGCCCTTACAACCACCAACACACTGAAAACAGCCCTTATAACCACTAACACACTGAAAACAGCCCTTACAACCACTAACACACTGAAAACAGCCCTTATAACCACCAACACACTGAAAACAGCCCTTATAACCACTAACACACTGAAAACAGCCCTTATAACCACCAACACACTGAAAACAGCCCTTATAACCACCAACACACTGAAAACAGCCCTTACAACCACCAACACACTGAAAACAGCCCTTATAACCACCAACACACTGAAAACAGCCCTTATAACCACCAACACACTGAAAACAGCCCTTACAACCACTAACACACTGAAAACAGCCCTTACAACCACCAACACACTGAAAACAGCCCTTACAACCACCAACACACTGAAAACAGCCCTTATAACCACCAACACACTGAAAACAGCCCTTACAACCACCAACACACTGAAAACAGCCCTTATAACCACCAACACACTGAAAACAGCCCTTATAACCACCAACACACTGAAAACAGCCCTTATAACCACCAACACACTGAAAACAGCCCTTACAACCACCAACACACTGAAAACAGCCCTTATAACCACTAACTCATTCAAAACAGCCCTTACAACCACCAACACACTGAAAACAGCCCTTATAACCACTAACTCATTCAAAACAGCCCTTACAACCACCAACACACTGAAAACAGCCCTTATAACCACTAACACACTGAAAACAGCCCTTACAACCACTAACACACTGAAAACAGCCCTTACAACCACCAACACACTGAAAACAGCCCTTATAACCACTAACACACTGAAAACAGCCCTTACAACCACCAACACACTGAAAACAGCCCTTATAACCACTAACACACTGAAAACAGCCCTTACAACCACCAACACACTGAAAACAGCCCTTATAACCACTAACTCATTCAAAACAGCCCTTACAACCACCAACACACTGAAAACAGCCCTTACAACCACTAACACACTGAAAACAGCCCTTATAACCACCAACACACTGAAAACAGCCCTTACAACCACCAACACACTGAAAACAGCCCTTACAACCACTAACACACTGAAAACAGCCCTTACAACCACCAACACACTGAAAACAGCCCTTACAACCACCAACACACTGAAAACAGCCCTTACAACCACTAACACACTGAAAACAGCCCTTACAACCACCAACACACTGAAAACAGCCCTTATAACCACCAACACACTGAAAACAGCCCTTACAACCACCAACACACTGAAAACAGCCCTTATAACCACCAACACACTGAAAACAGCCCTTATAACCACCAACACACTGAAAACAGCCCTTACAACCACCAACACACTGAAAACAGCCCTTATAACCACTAACACACTGAAAACAGCCCTTACAACCACCAACACACTGAAAACAGCCCTTATAACCACTAACTCATTCAAAACAGCCCTTACAACCACCAACACACTGAAAACAGCCCTTACAACCACTAACACACTGAAAACAGCCCTTATAACCACTAACACACTGAAAACAGCCCTTACAACCACCAACACACTGAAAACAGCCCTTATAACCACCAACACACTGAAAACAGCCCTTACAACCACCAACACACTGAAAACAGCCCTTATAACCACCAACACACTGAAAACAGCCCTTACAACCACCAACACACTGAAAACAGCCCTTATAACCACTAACTCATTCAAAACAGCCCTTACAACCACTAACACACTGAAAACAGCCCTTATAACCACCAACACACTGAAAACAGCCCTTATAACCACTAACACACTGAAAACAGCCCTTACAACCACCAACACACTGAAAACAGCCCTTATAACCACTAACTCATTCAAAACAGCCCTTACAACCACCAACACACTGAAAACAGCCCTTACAACCACTAACACACTGAAAACAGCCCTTACAACCACCAACACACTGAAAACAGCCCTTATAACCACTAACTCATTCAAAACAGCCCTTACAACCACCAACACACTGAAAACAGCCCTTATAACCACCAACACACTGAAAACAGCCCTTATAACCACTAACACACTGAAAACAGCCCTTACAACCACTAACACACTGAAAACAGCCCTTACAACCACCAACACACTGAAAACAGCCCTTACAACCACCAACACACTGAAAACAGCCCTTATAACCACTAACTCATTCAAAACAGCCCTTACAACCACCAACACACTGAAAACAGCCCTTATAACCACCAACACACTGAAAACAGCCCTTATAACCACTAACTCACTGAAAACAGCCCTTACAACCACCAACACACTGAAAACAGCCCTTATAACCACTAACTCATTCAAAACAGCCCTTACAACCACCAACACACTGAAAACAGCCCTTATAACCACCAACACACTGAAAACAGCCCTTACAACCACCAACACACTGAAAACAGCCCTTATAACCACTAACTCATTCAAAACAGCCCTTACAACCACCAACACACTGAAAACAGCCCTTATAACCACTAACACACTGAAAACAGCCCTTACAACCACTAACTCATTCAAAACAGCCCTTACAACCACTAACACACTGAAAACAGCCCTTACAACCACCAACACACTGAAAACAGCCCTTACAAGCACCAACACACTGAAAACAGCCCTTATAACCACTAACTCATTCAAAACAGCCCTTACAACCACTAACACACTGAAAACAGCCCTTATAACCACCAACACACTGAAAACAGCCCTTATAACCACTAACACACTGAAAACAGCCCTTACAACCACCAACACACTGAAAACAGCCCTTATAACCACTAACACACTGAAAACAGCCCTTACAACCACCAACACACTGAAAACAGCCCTTATAACCACCAACACACTGAAAACAGCCCTTACAACCACCAACACACTGAAAACAGCCCTTATAACCACTAACTCATTCAAAACAGCCCTTACAACCACCAACACACTGAAAACAGCCCTTATAACCACTAACTCATTCAAAACAGCCCTTATAACCACTAACTCATTCAAAACAGCCCTTACAACCACTAACACACTGAAAACAGCCCTTACAACCACCAACACACTGAAAACAGCCCTTACAACCACCAACACACTGAAAACAGCCCTTATAACCACTAACTCATTCAAAACAGCCCTTACAACCACTAACACACTGAAAACAGCCCTTATAACCACCAACACACTGAAAACAGCCCTTATAACCACTAACTCATTCAAAACAGCCCTTACAACCACCAACACACTCAAAACAGCCCTTATAACCATTAACTCATTCAAAACAGCCCTTACAACCACCAACACACTGAAAACAGCCCTTACAACCACCAACACACTGAAAACAGCCCTTACAACCACCAACACACTGAAAACAGCCCTTATAACCACTAACTCATTCAAAACAGCCCTTACAACCACCAACACACTGAAAACAGCCCTTATAACCACCAACACACTGAAAACAGCCCTTATAACCACTAACTCATTCAAAACAGCCCTTACAACCACTAACACACTGAAAACAGCCCTTACAACCACCAACACACTGAAAACAGCCCTTATAACCACTAACTCATTCAAAACAGCCCTTACAACCACTAACACACTGAAAACAGCCCTTACAACCACCAACACACTGAAAACAGCCCTTACAACCACCAACACACTGAAAACAGCCCTTATAACCACAAACACACTGAAAACAGCCCTTATAACCACCAACACACTGAAAACAGCCCTTACAACCACCAACACACTGAAAACAGGCCTTATAACCACCAACACACTGAAAACAGCCCTTATAACCACCAACACACTGAAAACAGCCCTTACAACCACTAACACACTGAAAACAGCCCTTACAACCACCAACACACTGAAAACAGCCCTTACAACCACCAACACACTGAAAACAGCCCTTATAACCACCAACACACTGAAAACAGCCCTTACAACCACCAACACACTGAAAACAGCCCTTATAACCACCAACACACTGAAAACAGCCCTTATAACCACCAACACACTGAAAACAGCCCTTACAACCACCAACACACTGAAAACAGCCCTTACAACCACCAACACACTGAAAACAGCCCTTATAACCACTAACTCATTCAAAACAGCCCTTACAACCACCAACACACTGAAAACAGCCCTTATAACCACTAACTCATTCAAAACAGCCCTTACAACCACCAACACACTGAAAACAGCCCTTACAACCACTAACACACTGAAAACAGCCCTTACAACCACTAACACACTGAAAACAGCCCTTACAACCACCAACACACTGAAAACAGCCCTTATAACCACTAACTCATTCAAAACAGCCCTTACAACCACTAACACACTGAAAACAGCCCTTATAACCACTAACTCATTCAAAACAGCCCTTACAACCACCAACACACTGAAAACAGCCCTTATAACCACTAACTCATTCAAAACAGCCCTTACAACCACCAACACACTGAAAACAGCCCTTACAACCACTAACACACTGAAAACAGCCCTTATAACCACTAACACACTGAAAACAGCCCTTACAACCACCAACACACTGAAAACAGCCATTATAACCACTAACTCATTCAAAACAGCCCTTATAACCACCAACACACTGAAAACAGCCCTTACAACGACCAACACATTGAAAACAGCCCTTACAACCACCAACACACTGAAAACAGCCCTTATAAGCACTAATACACTGAAAACACCCCTTATAACCACTAACTCATTCAAAACAGCCCTTACAACCACTAACACACTGAATATAGCCCTTACAACCACTAACACACTGAAAACAGCCCTTACAACCACTAACCCATTCAAAACAGCCATTACAACCACTAACACACTGAAAACAGCCCTTACAACCACCAACACACTGAAAACAGCCCTTACAACCACCAACACACTGAAAACAGGCCTTATAACCACAAACACACTGAAAACCGGCCTTATAACCACCAACACACTGAAAACAGCCCTTACAACCACCAACACACTGAAAACAGGCCTTATAACCACCAACACACTGAAAACAGCCCTAATAACCACCAACACACTGAAAACAGCCATTACAACCACTAACACACTGAAAACAGCCCTTACAACCACCAACACACTGAAAACAGCCCTTACAACCACCAACACACTGAAAACAGCCCTTATAACCACCAACACACTGAAAACAGCCCTTACAACCACCAACACACTGAAAACAGCCCTTACAACCACCAACACACTGAAAACCGCCCTTATAAACACCAACACACTGAAAACAGCCCTTACAACTACCAACACACTGAAAACAGCCCTTACAACCACTAACACACTGAAAACAGCCCTTATAACCACTAACTCATTCAAAACAGCCCTTACAACCACCAACACACTGAAAACAGCCCTTATAAGCACTAACTCATTCAAAACAACCCTTACAACCACCAACACACTGAAAACAGCCCTTACAACCACTAACACACTGAAAACAGCCCTTACAACCACTAACACACTGAAAACAGCCCTTACAACCACCAACACACTGAAAACAGCCCTTATAACCACTAACTCATTCAAAACAGCCCTTACAACCACTAACACACTGAAAACAGCCCTTATAACCACTAACTCATTCAAAACAGCCCTTACAACCACCAACACACTGAAAACAGCCCTTATAAGCACTAACTCATTCAAAACAGCCCTTACAACTACCAACACATTGAAAACAGCCCTTACAACCACTAACACACTGAAAACAGCCCTTACAACCACTAACACGCTGAAAACAGCCCTTACAACCACCAACACACTGAAAACAGCCCTTACAACCACTAACTCATTCAAAACAGCCCTTACAACCACCAACACACTGAAAACAGCCCTTACAACCACTGACTCATTCAAAACAGCCCTTACAACCAGTAACACGCTGAAAACAGCCCTTACAACGACCAACACACTGAAAACAGCCCTTATAACCACCAACACACTGAAAACAGCCCTTACAACCACCAACACACTGAAAACAGCCCTTATAACCACCAACACACTGAAAACAGCCCTTATAACCACTAACTCATTCAAAACAGCCCTTAAAACCACCAACACACAGAAAACAGCCCTTATAACCACTAACTCATTCAAAACAGCCCTTACAACCACTAACACACTGAAAGCAGCCCTTACAACCACCAACACACTGAAAACAGCTCTTACAAGCACCAACACACTGAAAACAGCCCTTATAACCCATAACTCATTCAAAACAGCCCTTACAACCACTAACACACTGAAAACAGCCCTTATAACCACCAACACACTGAAAACAGCCCTTATAACCACTAACTCATTCAAAACAGCCCTTACAACCACCAACACACTGAAAACAGCCCTTATAACCACTAACTCATTCAAAACAGCCCTTACAACCACCAACACACTGAAAACAGCCCTTATAACCACTAACTCATTCAAAACAGCCCTTACAACCACCAACACACTGAAAACAGCCCTTACAACTACCAACACACTGAAAACAGCCCTTACAACCACTAACACACTGAAAACAGCCCTTATAACCACTAACTCATTCAAAACAGCACTTACAACCACCAACACACTGAAAACAGCCCTTATAAGCACTAACTCATTCAAAACAACCCTTACAACCACCAACACACTGAAAAAAGCCCTTACAACCACTAACACACTGAAAACAGCCTTTACAACCACTAACACACTGAAAACAGCCCTTACAACCACCAACACACTGAAAACAGCCCTTATAACCACTAACTCATTCAAAACAGCCCTTACAACCACCAACACACTGAAAACAGCCCTTACAACCACTAACACACTGAAAACAGCCCTTATAACCACCAACACACTGAAAACAGCCCTTATAACCACTAACTCATTCAAAACAGCCCTTACAACCACCAACACACTGAAAACAGCCCTTATAACCACTAACTCATTCAAAACAGCCCTTACAACCACCAACACACTGAAAACAGCCTTTATAACCATTAACTCATTCAAAACAGCCCTTACAACCACCAACACACTGAAAACAGCCCTTACAACTACCAACACACTGAAAACAGCCCTTACAACCACTAACACACTGAAAACAGCCCTTATAACCACTAACTCATTCAAAACAGCACTTACAACCACCAACACACTGAAAACAGCCCTTATAAGCACTAACTCATTCAAAACAACCCTTACAACCACCAACACACTGAAAAAAGCCCTTACAACCACTAACACACTGAAAACAGCCTTTACAACCACTAACACACTGAAAACAGCCCTTACAACCACCAACACACTGAAAACAGCCCTTATAACCACTAACTCATTCAAAACAGCCCTTACAACCACCAACACACTGAAAACAGCCCTTACAACCACTAACACACTGAAAACAGCCCTTATAACCACTAACTCATTCAAAACAGCCCTTACAACCACCAACACACTGAAAACAGCCCTTATAACCACTAACTCATTCAAAACAGCCCTTATAACCACTAACTCATTCAAAACAGCCCTTACAACCACTAACACACTGAAAAAAGCCCTTACAACCACCAACACACTGAAAACAGCCCTTACAACCACCAATACACTGAAAACAGCCCTTATAACCCATAACTCATTCAAAACAGCCCTTACAACCACTAACACGCTGAAAACAGCCCTTACAACCACCAACACACTGAAAACAGCCCTTACAACCACTAACTCATTCAAAACAGCCCTTACAACCACCAACACACTGAAAACAGCCCTTACAACCACTGACTCATTCAAAACAGCCCTTACAACCAGTAACACGCTGAAAACAGCCCTTACAACGACCAACACACTGAAAACAGCCCTTATAACCACCAACACACTGAAAACAGCCCTTACAACCACCAACACACTGAAAACAGCCCTTATAACCACCAACACACTGAAAACAGCCCTTATAACCACTAACTCATTCAAAACAGCCCTTACAACCACTAACACACTGAAAACAGCCCTTATAACCACTAACTCATTCAAAACAGCCCTTACAACCACTAACACACTGAAAAAAGCCCTTACAACCACCAACACACTGAAAACAGCCCTTACAACCACCAATACACTGAAAACAGCCCTTATAACCCATAACTCATTCAAAACAGCCCTTACAACCACTAACACACTGAAAACAGCCCTTATAACCACCAACACACTGAAAACAGCCCTTATAACCACTAACTCATTCAAAACAGCCCTTACAACCACCAACACACTGAAAACAGCCCTTATAACCACTAACTCATTCAAAACAGCCCTTACAACCACCAACACACTGAAAACAGCCCTTATAACCATTAACTCATTCAAAACAGCCCTTACAACCACCAACACACTGAAAACAGCCCTTACAACTACCAACACACTGAAAACAGCCCTTACAACCACTAACACACTGAAAACAGCCCTTATAACCACTAACTCATTCAAAACAGCCCTTACAACCACCAACACATTGAAAACAGCCCTTATAAGCACTAACTCATTCAAAACAACCCTTACAACCACCAACACACTGAAAAAAGCCCTTACAACCACTAACACACTGAAAACAGCCTTTACAACCACTAACACACTGAAAACAGCCCTTACAACCACCAACACACTGAAAACAGCCCTTATAACCACTAACTCATTCAAAACAGCCCTTACAACCACCAACACACTGAAAACAGCCCTTACAACCACTAACACACTGAAAACAGCCCTTATAACCACTAACTCATTCAAAACAGCCCTTACAACCACCAACACACTGAAAACAGCCCTTATAACCACTAACTCATTCAAAACAGCCCTTATAACCACTAACTCATTCAAAACAGCCCTTACAACCACTAACACACTGAAAAAAGCCCTTACAACCACCAACACACTGAAAACAGCCCTTACAACCACCAACACACTGAAAACAGCCCTTATAACCACTAACTCATTCAAAACAGCCCTTACAACCACTAACACACTGAAAACAGTCTTATAACCACTAACTCATTCAAAACAGCCCTTAAAACCACCAACACACAGAAAACAGCCCTTATAACCACTAACTCATTCAAAACAGCCCTTACAACCACTAACACACTCAAAACAGCCTTTATAACCCATAACGCTCGTCATTGACCTCTTTGATTTGTCACATACCCAGTGCATGTTTTTGGCGTTTACCCGAGTTAACATTACAAGTAATGTTCACTTGAGTACATTTTTCTTCTCTCCGTCGCGTCTGGTTCTCTCAAACACAGTAATACCAAAGTGCTTTTACTGTGACAGAGCAGAGCGTGTTTCCGGTGCGCCTGGAGTTTGCCGTGTGCGCGGAGCGGAGCGGACATCAGAGCACAGCGTCGAGAGGAGCGCGCTGCTGTGTCCAGGCTCTGCGGTCTACTGCGGCTGGAGCGGCGAGAGAGCGGCGAGTGCGCGTCACGACCAGACCCCAGTGCCCCTCTGCCACCCCCCTGGTGCCCCCCCTTCTCCACCCCGACCCCTCCTCCAGCGCCGAGCCGAGGTCCAAGCGCGCAGAGCAGGAGAGAGGAGCAGCGCGCAGCCTGGGGACGATACACGGGCATGACGCAGCCGACGCGCGGATCGCTGTCGGGAGAAACACCGCGTTAAAACAGCGTCTGGATTATCTGAGGAGGATTAGACCTTCCCGTGGTGGGTCTGCGCGGGGAGCTGGAGGTACGAGCGGGCCGGTGATGCGGCAGAGGCGGACCGGGCAGAGGCAGTCAGTCTCGGAGCAGGTGGAGGGCCAGACCGTCGCTCACCAGCCGCCGCTCCGCCCCAGTCCAGCTGCATAGGCGCTAGTCCGGACCGGTTTGACCCGAGCCAGATGCGACGTGACGGCTCCAGCGCGCACGTAGAGTAGGCAGTACGTGTGAGCGCGCGTTTCGTGGCTCCGCACCTAAACATACGGTAGGAGCATGGGTCCACCCTTGGAACAGATCACTTCTAAATATAGATACAGCCAATAATTACTATAAAGTAGTCTCTGTAGCGTAGTTATTACGAGTAAATTGTTCATAGGATAAGGCAGAGGCAGTGCATGGGCCCCTCCATGCCATTGTGCGTTAAAATGTTACGATATTTTAAGACAAGTATAAGACTAAAATATCTATAAGTAACCTAGAATCATACTAGTACTCATTTATCACAGTTAGTTTTGCATAGGAGCCCCAGTATAAAGTTAAATATTACATTTTGTTAGAATGTTACTGTAACGTGCAACTGACCTAGACTATATGTAAAACCTATGTCATCTCTTTCACCTAGCACCAGCATTATTAAATAGACTTTTTAATCAAAATAAGGCTAATTTTTTTTCCCTCAAACTAAGTTAGACATTATTTGACTGGAATTACATGACATGGCTGAAAACTTGAATTAGAAGTGAAAGTCATCGACTACTGAACTCTGTGGATATTTTTGTTTTTTTTTATTTTTGATCAAGCATTCCTACATATTGCATTATTTTAAGCCAAATCTCAACATACAAGATAAAGTTTACAACGTTAAGTCATATGTGAATATCCCGGAATGTCAACTCTGTCGCCTTGATCATATGTTATTGGATATCTCTTCTGGAGTTGGATCTGATAGATTTTGCTAAAATTGACTTTTAAAAAAATAGCTTTTACCCTAAAACTCATTGTGAAGCTTAAAATATTGAGCATATTTTAATACCTGGTTACGTCATCCCCGTGACGTGGATCATACGTTATTGGATATATTCTGGAGTTTTGAAGTTTTGACTTTTGCCTGCACACTTGTTACTGAAACTCAATGTACAGTAAAACGTAACATGTAGCGTCATCTCTGAACACCTGGTTACGTCATCTCCGTCACGTGGGGCATACCTGCCGCCCATACCCCCCGGACGTCACCATGTTACCGGGCGTGGGCGTGTTCGGCACCAGCCTGACGGCGCGGGTGATCGTGCCGCTGCTGCAGAAGGAGGGCTTCAGTGTGCGGGCGCTGTGGGGGCGGAGTCAGGAGGAGGCGGAGGAGCTGGCGCAGGAGATGGGCGTGGCCTTCTACACCAGCCGCATCGACGACGTTCTGCTGCACCAGGACGTGGACCTGGTCTGCATCAACCTGCCCCCTCCCCTCACACGACAGATCGCCGTCAAGACCCTCGGTGAGTTTCCCCCGTGGAAAACAGGCTTATTAGTTTCATATATGTGCGTTTTATGTGACCTTCTCCAAAGTTTTATAAGTTCTCCAACCTGACAGGGTTCTCCTATGCCAGAGGTGACCAATTTTTCATGCCCGTCCAGTCTTCTGTCTCCTATTATCCGGGGAAATCCTTTTTACTGCTAGTTTTAAATTATCTACCATTGTAATTTATACATCTAACACTTTTATGTGAGACAGGCCTGATTAGGGGTGTGACGATATCCAAGTCTCACAATACGATATCGTCACATTCTGAACCTCACAGTGCGATATTTATTGCGATATGGTGGGAGGCTCACGATATGACAATATTCTACAGAATAACAAGACTGACATTCTAAAATGCTTTGACCAGTCATTTAGTACAACATTTATTGTCATTAGGGATGGAACGATATCCAAATCTCTCTGTACGATATTTTCATCATAAACATCTCACGGTACCAGATTTATTACAAAATTTTGTGGAGGCACAAAACTGTGAATCTGTTCCTTTTTCCTCTAAAAATGCTTCACAAGACTTAATCCAAAGAATGAAGATTTCAAAGTGCTTACAACAGTTATTTCTTCATGTAGTCTGCACTGAAACGGCGCAAAGGATCATGGTCTATGTAGTTCTCTCTGTTTTTTAGCTATTTCTGCATCAGAACTATTCATTTAAGCAAAGAGACTTGGGATTCAATATATTGTGATGGTCTATGATATTATTGTGAGACCTTTGACCATAGGCCTACAATATTACCATATTTCAGTTATTCTTACATCCTTAGGCCTGATATTCACATTCTGAGTCTGATATAACCCGTGGTAGCACTTTAAAACCTCAGATAAGACCTCCTTTTTTGAATGATTCATGGTATTGACCTCCAGTCTATGGCCCTGCATGTTTTCTGTTTCTATATATGACAATATAAGTTTGGACACCCCTGTTCTAGGGATTTCTGGGGAGAATGTGTGAATGTGGAGGAATGGACTTGGGAAATTTAAGATAATAGATTAATAACACGTTATTGCCGATATTAATCTATGATAGGAACGTACAGAGAGAGATTGGTATTGCCATTTTACTTAATTGAAAGACCGTAATAAACCTAGAAAGTCCTGATTTCTTTGCAAGAAAAAAATTACTTGAGTATGTTTTGTAGATGTAAATGTCACTTTGTATGAAGTTCAGATGGCATAGATCAAAAAGTGAGACATTCTAATGAGTGGGAGCCTTGTCTGACCGACCCGTCCCTTCCACGTTCTGTTCAAATGCAGAAGGATCTGGAATGGGACCAAACCTCTGTCCAAACTTGAGACGGTTCAACCACAGCTGCTCATTTGTATCACGTGTCTCTCAAATGCAGAAGACTTCTCTCTAAAATTTTCATATCCATCCATCCATCTTCTCCCGCTTAATCCGGCTGGGTCGCGGGGGCAGCTTGCTGCCCAATACTCATAGCACCTGACCCCCCCTATGAACCCCTCTGCAGGTGGTGAGCCCACAGGAGAGTGGACATTATGGTCCTTGATGTTAGTTCATAGGGGTGCGGGCATGTTTTGGGTTGATGGGGGAAAGCGGAGTACCCAGAGGAAACCCATCCAGACACGGGGAGGAACATGCAAACTCCACACAGAAAGGCCCGGGCATCGAACCCGCAACCTTCTTGCTGTGAGGCCTGAGTGTTGCCACTCAGCCACCGTGCCGCCAATTTTCATATCACTCTGAGTTAAAGATATCACTCCTTTTACTTGAGATAAATAGTTTAGTTGAGTTTAGTGCTTGGACTGTTGATTTTACAGAAGTCTACGCGTTTCTTACTCCTTTGCTTTATTTTTTTGTTTGTTTTTATGGACCATGTGCCCTATGGGTCCCTGTGCCTCTCTGTGCTTATTTTATTTATTTATTTATTTATTTGATATGGACATAACAATTGCATTGGACAAACCAGATACATTGTTTCAAGTGTTATAGCACAAGTGCTAATTTACAACACCTGTCCACAGGAGGCTTTTAGAAAAGGTTAAAAGTAATAAAACATTAAGAGTTAATAATACAATAAAACGTTAAATTATGCATTTTCATGTGTACAGCTCTGTCCTGACTTCAGCCACAATTTCAATTGTCTATTAAAAATGTTGGGGTCAGTCTGTTGTTTTAGGTCAGTGGGGAGAGAGTTCCACAGTCTGGGTCCAGTAGAGGAGAAACTGGACTGTCCAAAGGATGTTCTAGACTTTGGAACGACACAGTCTCCACTGACAGAAGCTCTGGTGTTAGGTCTGAGAGAGCCCCGACGCCTGACAGCAAAATCAGACAACAGTGGTGACACATGATTTATCAAAGTTGTAATAGCTTGTAAATAGTAAAAGTATTGTTTTTTTCTCAGTTAAGAAAGTTGTTTTATCCTTGTTTGTGAAGGAAGACACCAACTGCTGTGTGTGAGACGGCAACGCTCAAGTGGTACTGGTATTTTTTGGTGTTACTGTGATGTTAAACTCCACTTTAACATTTGGACATTTGAAAAACACACTTCTATAACATTTAAACCACCATGTTATCTTGTATTGTTCTGAAAATGCTATATACTCTGAAATTAGTGTATTCACAGTATTAACAGTATTTCACTTTCACTTTTATTTTTGATGATCCGAGTTCCTCCCCCACTTCCCCTTCAGAGTGTTATCACACACAACCAGCAGCCCACTAATGACACTACTGCACATCACATCAGGTTTGTGTAGTTGTTTGTCCAATTTTGTATCATGTTTTTGCATATATTTGTCATGTGGGAGCGTGGGTGGAGCTTTGAGCATACAGCAAACAGTAAAGAGGGTTTGAACAGGGCCTGGGAGAGAACACTTAAATACTCAAACATGCAGGGATGACTCTAAAACCTCTTCAGGCATGTTTTTGATGAAGGAACAATGTTAAAAGTCTGTTTTGCATAATACCCCTTCTTTAAGTGGACAGGACAGTCCCAGTTTTGAGCCCTGTGTCCCCTGCCTGACGAACTGCTCACTAATTATCATTGAGACATGGGTACTGCAGTTTGTTGTAAACATCTTTGCTCATCACACAGTCCCTTCAGAAATCGGACCATAAGAGCGTGAAAAACCTCATTCCAAATGTGAGAAAACTGTTGTAACATCCAGAACAAAATATAGAACTTCTTTTCCCAGAGATAATTCATAGTTTGGTGTTTCAATTGTTGATTTTTAGATGATCCACACAGTTTCTCAGTCCTTTATGTTGTTTTTTCCTCTTTTTTAATGTGTAGCAGCCATGTTTAAATGGAGCATGCGTCTCTCTGATTGGTTAATCCACCTGTCAGTCATCCTCTGAAATCAGGGAGACAGAATATTACTCGACCCATGTGTTTTGGCTGGTCAGATAGGCAAATATTGAGTCGTTTATTGTGTTGAGAGCGACAGACCGGCAGCTACTCTTCCATTAGTCTGCCTCAGGAGCTGAGTACCCGAAAAGTCCATCTTTAGTTGGTTTGGTTGGTGAAATCATGTCCAAGTTCTGTAACTTTTCTAGTAGGGTGTCTGGCCATCTGCTCGTTTCCATGGAGATGTTGCTGTCTGACATGTTCCACAAATAAAGAGCCCATATTACACTAGTTTCTAGTCG
Organism: Odontamblyopus lacepedii; assembly: GCA_034769755.1. NCBI lineage: Eukaryota > Metazoa > Chordata > Actinopteri > Gobiiformes > Gobiidae > Odontamblyopus > Odontamblyopus lacepedii. The sequence goes on along the minus strand of CM068361.1, from coordinate 7,055,768 downwards.
ATGTTCTAATGTTTCCTCATCACAAACAGACCTGGAGCTGTGTTTTGTTTCCTACACTCTGTCCCACCTTGTGATGTCATGTGGTAATACAGGAAGTTCTCCACTGTGTTCACTGCAAATGTGTCTGATCAGGCCAAGATTTTCAAACTTATATCAGGTTATTCATGTTGTTTTTATATTTATGATCTACTTAATAGTTCTGAGACGCTTCATTCTAGTCTAGAGGTTGTTTATTTGAAGAGAACTTGTCAAGTATAATGATCTTGCTGCAGGACAGATCATTTCACTACTTTTATGTCATTTTCAGATAGATTTAAGTGTTTAGATCTTATATTTTGGCCAAGCTTTTTTGCAGGATTTTTAAACTCCATACACGTTCACTAGAATCATTTGGATGATTTCAGACCTGGATTTGCCCAACTCTACTGAACTAAAGGTAAAAGGAGCAACTCTACTGACCTAAAGGTAAAAGAAGCTGTTCACTTGAAAACTACCACATCATGACATCACAAGGTGGGACAGAGCATTTTAAGCTTTGGAGATGTAGACAGACTAATAATAAAGAGTTACTCAAACATGGGAATGAAACAAAACACAGCTCCCGGTCTGTTTATGAGGATGTAACAGCATTGGAACATGGCTTAAAGCTCACATGAGTAAATTTTGTGTTATACAGGACCTTTAAAGAAAAATGTATTGTGTCAACTGCACTGAAAACAGAAGTTGTAAGATTTACAAAAAAAAATCCTTGTTATAATTTGCACCAGCACTTTTTTAGTAAATTTTACGGCTGTAATATCAGGTACAATTTACTTGTCAGTATTAAGTAAAATGTACTCACCACCACGATTAACGAATTTACTGAGGAAGTCAAGAATTTACTGAGGAATTACTCATTTTTAAGTTAGAAGTCATATTTATGTAAATAAATTAAGTAAATATAGGTAAAATATATAAAATATTGTCATAATTAATTGCATTGCTGTGATGAAATGATTAAGTAAATATGATATGTCTAGTATTTACTGATGTATAATAAATGGACACATTTTTATAAAGCACTTTTCAATCTTTAAGGCTCAAAGCACTTTACAACAAGGAGCTACTCACATACATTCACCACCAGTGTACACAGACACTGGGGTGAGGTGGGTTAAGTGTCTTGCCCAAGGACACAACGACCGCTTCATCTGTGGGAGCTGGAATCACACCAGCGACCTGTGAGTCAGTGGATCTGACCGCTCACCAGTGATGTTTTTTTTTTATGTCGAGAGCGGGATTTGAACCGCCAACCTTTGGATCAGTGAACAAACGCTCTACCAAATGAGCTACTGTCGCCATTTTCCAGCCTGAATGTGGGTTAGAGAGCGCACAGGGGCCCTCAGAGACAGGGGCCTGGGTCAGACTCAGACAGTGAGGAGGGTGTGAGGATGTGGAGCAGAGCGGAGGTCTCTGGAGACAGGACACACTGGTGTCTATGCTGAAAACAGAGGAAGAAACTCATGTCACAGTTTAGATGAAACTGCACACAATTTTGACTTGATCTTGACAAAATGATTCTTCATGTGACCAACTGTTTTTGTGAATCCACCATAACAAGTATTAGTACAGTATGTGCTGTAAACAGAGATCCAATAGTGTTCAAATTTTACTATTTTCTGATCTGATGTTCCAATGTTTCCTCATCACAAATGCACCTAGAGTGTTGTTGTGTTTCATTCACACGTTTAACACACAAACTTTGCAGATTTAGAACACTCTGTTCCACCTTGTGATTTCCCGATTCCACTGCTACATGACATCACAAGGTGGAACTGAGCTCTGGAGGTGTAGACAGACTAATAATAAAGAATTACACAAACATGTGTGAGTGAAACAACTGCAGGTCTGTTTTTGAAGAGGAAACAGCATGCTAACATGACTTAAAGCTCAAGAGTTCATTTTGCGTAATATAGGACCTTTAACCAAGATGCAGTCATTTCTAATACGCAATTATCAACTGGGATTGTTTTAATGAAGAGGTCTACATGTGGTCTGTGTGTTTATAAATATAAATATAACTCTCATTAGAAGTCTGTGTTTTTATATTCAGGAAATAAATACCGAAATCTGTTTTAATAGTTTAAAAATGTGATTAATATGCCATAAGCAGCAGCGACATCCAGATCACCCAGATGCTACATGCACATTTGGCAGGACCAGATGTCCCTATTTCCCCGGGACAGTCCCAGTTTTGAGCTCTGTGTCCCCTGTCTCAGCAGATTTATCCAAAATAAGTTGTTTGTCCCAGAAATCTCCCAGGTTTTCCTATTTTTGACCAGTTTGATCCCTGCCAACAGTAAAGAGAGGCATAAATTTGTCATTTGTTTCAGTAAAATATAGAAAAGCTGCTTAAAAATGACCAAAACACAAAGATAATCTGACTATACTGACTCACATGTTTGTCATGAATGAGCAGAACAATTTTCCTTAATTTCGCAATCGTTTCACAGTTTTATTATTACCGACCACCACAAACACGAGGAGCAGTTTTTGCTTTTGAAAATCTGGTCACCTTAACATTTGGGTTTCCAGCAGTAGTAATATAGTCTAAAAATATTTGTTTAATAAAATATATTGTCTTTCAGCATGCCTTACATTGTTATCATGATACTGAAATAAGAATACTCCAAGTGAATGTGATTTTCAACATTAAATTTTAGTACTTTTTTGTTCCCATGTGGTCTTATATCTGGTACAGCTCAAGATCACTCAAAAACTATTCAGGAAAGGTTCATATCTGCCCTGTGAATAGGACTTCTTTAGAATCGATACCTGCTCAAATGAGTATCTAGTTTTGATACTAGTTTTAGTATTGATTAGTGACTGATTTTCAATACTCTTGACACCCTAATGCCTTATAAATCACATCTTTGTATCAAACACATTGGTAGGGTGAACAGATTATCAAAATAAAAATGGGGACATCCCTGGTTTGTGGTGGTTAGTAATAATAAAACTGTGAAACAAGTGTGTAATGAAGGAAAATCATTCTGTACTTTTCTGTACCATTCATGACCATCATGTGAGTCAGTATAGTCACATTTTCTTTGTGTTTTGGTCATTTTTAAGCAGCTTTTTTGTATTTTACTTAAACAAATGACAAATGCATCCCTGCACATTGGGTAGCTTACTTTCCGGTTCAACTTGTGACCTTAAATGGTTTCAAGATAACAGAGCTAACGTTTGTATTCTGTTAAATACCTAAGTGACTGCGGCTGCATGTGCTCATACCACCGCTCGCTTGTCAACACAGACACATTTCTCTCGCCGCACTCCACTCTGATTGCTCTCATTGTCTACCTGCGGGTCAAAGGTCATCTGTTTCATTTACGCCCACAGCGAACTCACTTCCTGACATTAGCGCACTGACACATGATCATTATTTCATTCATGTGTGGAGCTAGAATCACACTGCAAATTTCTCTGATCTAGCCAAGATTTTAAAACTTATATCAGGTTCTTCATCTTGTTTTCAGATTTATGATCTACTTACTCATTCTGAATTGACTAGTCTAGTCTAGAGGTAGTTTAGGGTGACAGACGTCCCTATTTTCCTGGGACAGTCCCAGTTTTGAGCCCTGTGGCCCCCGTCCCAGCAGTTTATCCAAAACCAGTGAGTTGTCCCAGTTTTATACAAGAAGTGTCCCTGGTGTCCCTATTTTTGACCAATCTGAGCTAAACCAGGACTAAACCAGGTCTAAACTAGGACTATATCAGGTCTATATCAGGTCTAAACCAGGACTAAACTAGGACTAAAATAGAACTATACCCGGTTTAAACCAGGTATAAACCAGGACTAAACTAGGGCTAAACCAGGACTAAACTAGGGCTAAACCAGGACTAAACTAGGACTAAAATAGAACTATACCTGGTTTAAACCAGGTATAAACCAGGTCTAAACTAAGACTATATCAGGTCTAAACCAAGTCTAAATCAGGTGTAAATCAGGTCTAAACTAGGGCTAATCTAGGGATAAACCAGGGTTAAACCAGGTCTAAACCATGTCTAAACTAGGGCTAAAAATTAGAGCTAAACCAGGTGTAAATCAGGTCTAAACCAGGTGTAAATTTGTTCTAAACCAGATCTAAACCATGCCTAAACAAGGACTATTTCAGGTCTAAATTTGTTCTGAACCAGGTCTAAACCATGTCTAAACTAGGACTATTTCAGGTCTAAACTAGGGCTAAACCAGTTTTAAACCAGGTCTAAACCAGAGGAGCATAAATTTAATTTGTTTAGCCCAAATCCAGAAGAAGCGCTTCTGTATTAATCTCAGATTATAACTAACCCACACATGAGTCGAGAATGTACAATGCTACGTGCTTTTTCACTATTTTATTTATACCAACCATCTCAACCCGGGTGTGTCCCAGTTTCTAATTTGGAAAGACCCTAATGTGGACATCCGGTCACCCCAAGTTTATTTGAAGAGAACTTGTCAAGTAAAATGATCTTGCTGCATGGACAGATTTCACTACTTTTAAGTCATTTTCTGATCAAATTAAGTGTTTAGATCTTACATTTTGGCTTTTTGGCAGTGCATGGATCTGAGTGGGTGGCATAGGAAAGTATTACGCAGCCTGTGTTTGTGTGTGTTTGTGTGTGTGTGTATATGGTAGGTTAGAGCACTTCCTCTTTTGTCGCGCTGCAGCTGATGTTATCGGTGAGAACGTTCCAGAGCTCACCTCAGCTGTGCGGTGGAAGCGCAGAGACAGAGGACATGGGCAGGAAGTGATCATTCACAAAAGAAGAAGCGTTTTATTTCAGTTTCAAGAGCAGTTGTGATAATATGTACCAGTGATGTTTTCATTGCTGTTTTTCAGAGGACATTCTCAGGGTCAGTCATATTTAAGACAGACTGGGACCAGTAAAATGTAGATCTTTGTTATAATACAGTGAGTAATAAGAGCTAGTCACTAATAGAAATGATCAGGTTCAACATTTATGCATTTCCTAGGGTGACTGGACAGATTGGTACCAAAAAAAACAACCCAGGATTTTTCCCCACAAATAGTCTTACCATGAGGGGGGGAAATAAAATGAAATAATTGAAGAAAACACAAAGAGATTAACTACTTCTGATTGTTTATTTACAAAAACACCTAAATCACCTAGCTTTTTTGTCTTTAACCTTTTCACATCCACCGTTCTCCTTACGTTTTCTGTTCCACATCTTTGACATGTGTTGAAACCAGCAAGTACCCCATTCTTCTTTGACGCCTATGCAATTCATGCTTGACAAATGGGCAAATTATCTTATTAGTGCCCTCTGCTGTTAGTACGGCCAACGGTTGGTAGACCAGACGGCTGATCTGGACTTTTCCAGAACGCACAGGCTGCCAGTCCACCCCTGACCAGACGTCTTTATTTACCTGGGACAGTCCCAGTTTTGAGCCTTGTGTCCCCTGTCCCAGCAGATTTATCCAAAACCAATGATTTGTCCCAGTTTTACACAAGAAATATCCCAGGTGTCCCTATTTTTGACCAATTTGATCCTGCCAACAGTAAAGAGAGGCATAAACTGTCATTTGTTTAGGTAAAATACAGAAAAGCTGCTTAAAAATGACTAAAACACAAAGAAAATGTGACTATACTGAGTCACGTGTTGGTCATGAATGGGGCAAGTGCAGAACGTTTTTTCTTAATTTCGTGCCCATTTTACAATTTTATTATTACCAACCACCACAAACCAGGGATGTTTGAAAATCTGGTCACTGTAACCTTCACCTTTTAGATACAGCAGGGCAAAGTACAATGTTATCTGTAGAAAACACTGACTCTTGCCCCCATCTGGGATTATGACGCCATCACATTCTAGAATCTGAAAACCGCCATTATCACATACTCACACTGCACATTTTAGACACATCCAGAACCAAAAACATGAGACACTGCGTACAGAAGTGGAGTAAGGGAGTGTGACGTCACCCACAGTGTTCAGTCAAATGAAGCTCACAGAGACTAGCAGTTATAGGAGTGAATTTGGAGCTGAGTTCTGACCACGAGCATCATCACAACAAAAGAGCCGATCCGGAGTGAGGCTAAGACATTTCTACCGGTAACTATCGCTCTTCTGCCTTTTTATCACTGCAAACAAAATAGGACACTCTTTTTTATAATATATTTGCAGCAAGTTTGTACAAATAAGGTTCTGTTTTTATTAATACTGTTTGTTAAAATGGTACAGTACAATTTAAAGAGCCTATTTTCTCATTTTTCCTCATCAATCCAATTTCCTCATCCGTGCTGGATTAACAGGGAGCATCTCATTTGTCTATTCTAATTTGTTATTTTCATTTATTAAAGTTAATATCTTTATTTACAGACAAAATAGTGAAAGAATCGTGTAGAGCGGTTTAATATGCACATTTTCAGGTCAGAACGAGGAGCCTGACAGTGAAAGGAGTGATTATTTTCCAATACAAAGTGAATAGGACCCATAACCAACTTTCTCTCTCTCAGCATAGCATTCGTAATAGGCAATGTGGGTGAAGTGTCTTGCCTGACAACACAACAACAGTTCCCAGTAGTCTCCGTTCCAAGTACAGACCAAGCCCAGCCCTGCTTAGGTTCAGAGGTGAGGGGAGGTTGGGCTTTGGCGTGGAATTGTGGCCACAAGAACATTTGGTTTGAAGTGATTGACACGAAGCTGAATGGTATTGTTCAGACGATAACTATGGATTTTTAGCTCTCAATCTGAAACATCTGTAAAACTCTATTGATATTTTGTAGTGATATCACGCTGGGAGTGTTCTGCATGTGTATAGCAGATTGTTGAGTAGTTACCATGGTGACAGAACGTACACACTGCAAAAAAGCTTGGCTAAAATTTAAGATCGAATCACTTAAATCTATCAGAAAATGACTTAAAAGTAGTGGAATGATCTGTCCATGCGGCAAGATCATTTTACTGGGCAAGTTCTCTTCAAATAAACTCCCTCTACACTGGAAAAAACAGTATCTGGGTAAGTTAAAATGACTTAAATTAAGAACATGGTACTTTATTTGAGTCGATTCAACTTGCCAAGTAAAATTATCTGCCAGTGGAATAAGGGTGTTTTTATTAATTCAAGCAACTCTGGCAGATAATTTTACTTGTCAAGTGAAGTTTAGTCAAATCATGGTAAAACTTTCTTTGATTTTGGTTTTTGCAGTGTAGACTAGAATGAAGCGTCTCTGTGAAAGTTCATGGGCTGAAAATAAGTTTATGGACGCTCAGTTTGAGATAAACATACATAAAACCAGTTTAGGATCAGTGTTCATGGCCTGATAATAAGTTCTCAGATGCCAAATTCTAGATAAAATCCTTTAAATTCTACTAAATTCTAGATAAACATACTTAAAACAAGTTCTTGATTAGTATGAATGGCCTGATAATACATTCAAAGTAGATAATAAATCTGAAAACAAGATGAATAACCTGATAAAAGTTTTAAAATATTGGCCAGATCAGGCAAATTTGCAGTGCACATAAGGTTTTAAGATTGTCTGATAACCCAAGAAAAAAATACCAAAAGTCATTTAAAGAGGACATTTTCAGCACCCTGTGACCAATACGAGAGTCCATGGTCCTGTTTAGGAGTTTGATTTTCAACAAAAACTAATCTTTTTGGTCAGATTTTGTTTGAGTAAATCTCACATTAAAGTCTAACAAAGCCTCAGACAGAGCCTACAGTTAGCATCACACCCCCTGTTGATGGACTGTTGATGACATTAACACATCACACAGTCTAATAACCTGACTTAAACCTTCCCCGCCTGTTTGAGCGTCTCTAGAAGCTCTTGAACTTTCACATGGTATATTTAGCGTTCCTTAAGGCTTGTCCATTGTCTTTTAAGTCTCTAAACTTGCTCGGCAGTTTCCAGTTTGTCCCAGGTAACACAGTAACTCTCTCCTCTCCGTGGGCTTTGTTATGTCTAGTATCAGGAGCGCCACCCGAGCGCCCAAGATCTCTCCTATTGTGCACCCAAGGGAGACACAGGCACCCGGCAACTGTTCAGGTTTGGCGGGTGTGGAACCAGTCCGTCTTGTCCGTCAGCCACTCCTTCAGATGAGTTGGAAGGAGCTGCAGCAGAGGGAATCCCAGAGAGGAGAATCCAACAGTGTATTCCCACTCTCAGATCTTTACAAGGACTTAGATCAGGAGTTTGAACTAGAGACTGGTTGGCGAATATATCGGGCCGATATTTGCACTTTTAAGCACATCGCTTATCGCTCTTAAATCTCCAGCAGATGTTGATATTTTGTTTTGAATGACCAGCTGCCTAAAGAACTCACTTATCTGAACAGTGCAAAGAAATAACAGCACAAAACATGACCACACAGTTCTCAAAAAGAGGGTTTCAGGTAAATTACTTTGATGCTAACTGTAGGCATGCTCTGTCTGAGGTTTTGTAGTCTTGCTTTTGCCTTAAACTACTTTCGGACAACGTGTGCTCTCAGTCAGAGGCACTAAGTTCTGGAACAGTCTCCCATTATCAATAAGAGACACTCCAGCACTAGACACTTTCAGATCAACCTGAAACAGCAGCAAAAGGAAAACCAGACTTGTGATGCTTTTAGTGTATCATTGTCATTATTGTAACTTATTGTTTTGCTGTTAAATCTCTCACCTGCCGAGGGATTATAGATGGAAATGAGCATTTTTGCTATAATCTGTCATTTTTACACTGCAGTGTTGTAGATGTTCATTAATATGCACTGTCCCTATTAAATAAGTAAATAAATAAATACATTTGTAGTATATTTAAAGAGTTTATCAGCCATCGGCAGCATGTTGTTATCGGCAGAAAAAAAATAAAACAGAAACTTCTTGATTCAGGAGTTTCTTGTAGGTAACATGTAGAATAACTCAACTAAATCCCTGTTATTCATGAATCCCTTATGGAATTTTAATAGCTCTATTCTGTGCATTTGGAGCTAACTCACTGACCTCTGACCATCACTAAAACGGTTTAGATTCTCACATAATCATTTATTTTCTAAAATCATCACATCTTCTAATATTCACATTTGGTTATTACAGCCCCTCTGTGGAACAGAATAAACTGAAACTAAAGCAATTATTTGTTTATGGATGTTTTTATTGCTCTAAAAAAGAATAACATGTAACCATAGACTGTATGTACGGAGCTGACCTACAAGCCGCTGTACTCCAAAGAGGAAGTGAGCATGGCCGTGCTTCCTGCTCCATCAACTATGACTCTAATTCACTTTGTACTGGAAAAATGTCACACCTCTCTTCATAACTGCAGCTCTGACTGGAGCTGAACGCTGTGGGTGCCGTCACTTCCTTATACACTCCATGAGATGCTGCTGCTTTGCCTGAAATGTTCCAGAGTATGGCATTATCCATCTCCATGGAGACAAGCAGGTGGCATGCCTAACCATTAGACATGTTCCACACTGCTGCTTTTGTTTCGTAGGTGATCATGTCTTAAGTCATGTGGAGAGGTTTCAGGTGCACTTCGTGTGTGTGTGTGTGTGTGTGTGTGTGTGTGTGTGTGTGTGTGTGTGTGTGTGTGTGTGTGTGTGTGTGTGTGTGTGTGCGTGCGCGCGTGCGCGTGCGCGTGCAGCCACAGTCACTTCTGATGCTACATGAGAAACTGACAGGAAGCTGCAGGCGTTTCTCGTGAGGCTGACTCACTGTAGACACTTTCAGTGCAACACCATGAGGTAAAGAACACGTGAACAGTACAGAGGGTATTTTCACTGACACCTTTATGGATTCATTTAAAGTGTGTGTGAGAGGTTTGGATGATGTGTGTAAAATCCCTCAGTCGTTCAGGTAGAATCCATGGCAAAGGAGGGAGTTAAATTTGTCAATTAAATTAAAGTTTGTCCAGATGACAAATTTAACTCTCTCCTTTACCAGGTTTGGATGATGTTAGCTTAAGTTGGTGAACTGTTGTAAATAAAAAATGATAACACATCAATGAAAAAGCAGTTTGTAAAGAAAGGAAAAATATGATGAAAATGACAGGAAGTAGAGTTTTATTTCAGAGTCCTACACTGATGACATCACACTGGGAGAATTTTGTCCAAAGGTCAGACACACTATACACACAGGAAACTCTTTTTTTTAAGTCTTTAAACATAATTCCAAATAAATAAATGTATTTCCTTATATTTATATTTCTCAGATAGTAATTCCTGTGTACATTGGAGGACTTTTGGCTGTGCACCACATGGTTGCTAGGTAACAGTTGTGGAATTTCCCAGTGTGGTGTCATGATTTCCAACCAGGAAGTAAAATCTGCAACCTAAAAAACTCGACTTTTTTTTTTCTTTTCTTTTTTTTTTTTTTTTTTTTACAATTTTTAGCCAAATATTTCCTTTAGATTTAGTTATCCTGTCATAGACTCTTTAATTTCATTTTGATTTTATTTTCCAGCTGTGAACCATGAGACTCAAAACCATATGGGTTTTAGAATGAGGTTCAGACCTGCTGCCATTTGGTTATTGGGCGTGTGCTTAACCCACTGTGCCAATATCACCTGTAAGAATGATGCTCCTGTTTACACCTCTCCATCTCATCATTTGCATGTTCTGCCTCTCTACATTTTCACATAGTCTATATATTTTTCCTTTTTCCTGCATTGCGGGATAGGGCCAATGTGCAGCCAGTCAAAAATGGTTTTAAACATGTATAATAGACAGACGTTCTGTACTAAGCGTGCGGATGTGCAGCTGTTGTTGTTATTGGGAGCTGCAGAGGTTTCCATGGTAACAGAGGAAAGCGCAGGAAGCCCTGATTGGCTCTTTCCTTCCTTCCCTGTTTAATTAGGCTGAATCAAAAGCTGAACTATAATCGTGTGAAATGCCAGGCTCAGGCTTTGTTTGCACTCATGATACTTTGCTCTGGTATTTGAAATATAAAGAACATGATCTTTCTTTCAGTTTCTTTTCCTTTGAACGGTTGGATCAGGTGTCTGTGCCCTCTGGTAGCTTCAGCGTTTACCTACGTGTATCATTGTTCATGCTTCAACATGACCCGGCCATTTTAAAAGGAGCCAAAAGAAGGTGTATTTACAGATTTAAAGCTGGACTATAAATACCTAAACTCTCCTGAAAACCACATTTCAAATAGAGCCGCTAAACTGGGCAGGGGAGGACTAAAGGGGACAGTGAGGAGGGAGGAGGGGCGAGGTCTGGAGGACTAAAGGCCAGAACAGAAGGATTCCCTAAAAGTAAGTAAGTTTATTTATAGAGCACTTTTCACAGACATATGTCACAAAGACACTAGGCAAAGGCAGTGTGGGTGAAGTACCTTGCCTAAGGACACAACAACAACAGTTTTTGTGACTGGCGCCCCCCCCGTGGCACCTTATTTTTCCAGTAGTCTCCCATCCACGTACTGACCAGGCCCGGCCTTGCTGAGCTTCTGAGATCTGATGAGATCAGGCACTGTCCTAACCACCTCTGAAAACAGGATTACTCAAACATGCTGTTGAAATCCTTTTTTTTATTTTAATGTTGGGTGCGTTTGATGCTTAATTGGCAGTTTTTTGTTGTTGTTTTTTCTTTTTTTTTTAAATAAGAAAACTAACAATACAAACACTGCCACAAAATATAAATAAATGAGTACAGACTGACACATGCGAAATACTACTTTGAATGAATGATGAGGAAATACTGTTATAAGATGGTCGATTTCATACAGTATGTCCCTGTTTAAAAAGTCATTGTACCACAGACACTACGTTCTAAATAAGAAGTGATTATGGGCACACTTCCAGCTCCATCGACTCCATTTCACTTTGAAATCGTCGTCTCTCTCTGTGTAACTGCTGCTCTTATGCTCCTCATTTTGGGCTTAAAATACTCATATTAACCCACTCTAGATGATCCTGGGTTTTTTATTTCGCCATTTGAATCAATTCCTATTCCTAACAATAAAATCGACTTCTAATCTGCCCCTTTAACTGCAATCCTCGATGAGTTTAATGACTGGACACTGCAAAAAAGCTTAAATCTATCAGAAAATGACTTAAAAGTAGTGAAATGATCTGTCCCTGCAGCAAGATCAATTTACTGGACAAGTTCTCTTAAAATAAACGACCTCTAGACTAGAATGAAGCATCTCAGAACTAATAAGTAGATCAGAAATGTGAAAACAAGATGAATAGCCAGATAGAAGTCTTCCACTTCTTTATACAGTCTCAGTCAGTTGCTGTGAGGAAAGCAGAGGAAGACTGTGAAGCTGTGATACTTGGAGGGGCTGTATTTGACATTTTTGTGTTTCACACAGTAAACCTCCTCCTGAATGGCAAACCCCTGTGTCTGGCTCACGTCATCTACACAACACAACGCAGACGTTTGCTAATCGGTCGGTTCAAAGGACGCACAGAGAGAGAGAGACGACCCTGCTCACTAAGAATTGTGGGTCCAATGGGAAGTAACGTTGGTGTAAACATCTTCACAACAAAGAGCCACATGCCGTCAGTACCTCCTATGGATATCTGCACATCATTCTGAGTTGAGAAGATGGCTCCTGCACCTTCTTGGACACACGTTCCTGTTCGTCACTTCCTGTTCCTGTCAAAAAGTTTGTCTCGTGTTTATGGTACTGACCTTTGATTTATCGATAACGAAATGGATTACGGACACTGGCATTGCATTGTTTGAAAATCTCAGACCCTGAAACGACGTGTTTAAGTGTAACTAGTTAGCGGAGCACCGCTCGCGCTAACAGCTGGCGACCGAGGGAACAGGTGAACTGAGCGCAAAGATAACAATAACCAGAATGCCACCTAAAAGGAGTCCAACGACGGAGGAAATTGAGGACATAAAAAACTCACTCGATTCCCTCATCGGAGATGTGACCGCTGTCAGAGAGCAACAGAGGAAGCTGCTGGATGTACTGGAGGAGGTGAAAACGCTACGCCTCCAGAACGCGGAGAAGGATTGGCGCATCGCGGAGCTGGAGCGGAGGGTGGATGATCTGGAGCAGTACTCCCGCATGAACGACGTGGTCATCAGCGGGACACCTGAGGAAGCTAAAGTTTTGGTGGTGAGAGACAAAGAAGATCTGGATAAATACTGACAATGTTCCCAATGGTATTAAGGTACTGTAACTTTTGACTCTACACATCACATGCACAATACACCAATTAGACAGACTGCATTAAGGAGAAATAATGACATGGACATGCTGCAGAAAATTCTTAACTACACGCAAGTGGAACTGGACAATTTTGCATACAATGAATATAACACAACAGACCCAGCCGGAGAGATAGACCCAGATACAAACTTTCTTTCTTCTATTGTTAACAATTGTAGTTATATTACACAAGAACAATTTGAAAACAGTGTGAGATTAGAGGGTAAACTGTCAATAATACATTTTAACAGTAGAAGTATGTACACTAATTTCAGCTCTATCAAGGAGTATTTGCAACATTTCACTCACCCCTTCAGTATCATAGCTATTACTGAAACCTGGTTCAATGATGACAAAGGGATAGATTTTGATCTTGAAGATTATGAATTAATATATAAAAATAGAGAAAATAAAGCAGGGGGAGGGGTTGCTTTTTATATTCATAATTCCATAAACTTTATGGTCTTAGCTAACCTGTCGCTTGCTATTAATGAAACGATGGAATGTTTAACAGTTGAAATCCAAAATGGGAAAAAAGAAAACGTAATTATAAGCTGTGTTTATCGATCACCTGGCTCTGATGTGGAAGTTTTCAATGAATGGATGGAGAGACTGTTTTCCACTGTGAATCACAAAACATTATTTATCTGTGGAGATTTTAACATTGACCTGCTAAATCCAGCCAAACTAAAAATAATGATGACTTCTCAGATACAATGTTCAGTATGTCCCTCTATCCCACGATAACTAAACCAACGAGAGTAACCTCACACAGTGCTACGATTATTGATAATATCTTTACTAACTTTATGGGGAATCAATTAATCAGTGGCCTATTTTTATGTGATATTTCTGACCATTTACCAGTTTTCATTGCTCTTGACTATGATCTCGAAATAACTTTTTAGATATATTCTTGTCTTTATATAATAAACACTGTCCAGTCATAGAACTCAGACTAAATAGAAAATGTACAAATAGTCCTTGGCTAACAAAAGGAATAATTAATGCTTGTAAAAAGAAAAATAATCTGTATAAAAAATTCATAAAGTCTAAAACTAAAGAAGCAGAACAAAGATATAAGAAGTACAAAAATAAATTAACGGACATAATTAGAGCGAGCAAGCAGCTATACTACCGTATACCGTACCGTATATATTGTCACCGTCTGAACCTCACAGTATGATATTTATTGTGATATTGCGGGAAAGCTCACAATATTACAATATTCTACAGAATAACAAGACTGACATTCTAAAATGCTTTGACCAGTCATTTGGTACAACATTTATTGTCATTAGGGATGGAACGATATCCAAATCTCTCTGTACCAGATTTTCACCATATACATCTCACTGTACCAGATTTATTACAATATTTTGTGGAGGCACAAAACTGTGAATCTGCTCCTTTTTCCTCTAAAAATGTCTTCACAAGACTTAATCCAAAGACTGAAAATTTCAAAGTGCTTAGAACAGTTATTTCTTCATGTCGTCTGCACTGAAACGGAGCAAAGGATCATGGTCTATGTAGTTCCCCTGTTTTTTTGTCTTTTTTGTTTTGTTTTTTGTTTTGTTTTTTTGCTATTTCTGCATCAGAACTATTCATTTAAGCAAAGAGACTTGGGATTCAATACATTTTGATGGTCCATGATATTATTATGAGACCTTTGACCATACGATATCACCATATTTCAGTTATTGTTACATCCTTATTACCACAGTGAGCTAGGTACTCTGCACCAAGTTTAAAGGGCCCATATTACACTTTGTTCTGATCTCTGTTCTAATGTCGTTTCCTCATCAACAGACCTGGATTTGTGTTTTGTTTCATTCACACATGTTTAACACACAAACCTGCAGAGTTCTTCTCTTAAAACGTAGCTGTTAACCTGAAAAAGACCAATAACAATGGATTACTCAAACATATGTGAATGAAACAAAGCACAACTCCAGGTGTTTTATTTACCATGATAACTTTGTACACTACAGATTTCTCTGATCTGGCCATGATTTTAAAACTTCATGTTATTCATCTTGTTTTCAGATTTATTATCTACTTACTAGTTCTGAATTGGTTCTATCATCTTAAACATTGTCATATATATTTCTTCCATGACTTAACTAGTCAGAAAATATTAAATTTGGGCAATAAATGTTTAAAAGAAGAAGCTACAATCTACAATTTACCATAGTTTTCTCCTGCAACACTTCACTTTTTAGTTTCAGTGATACAGATTTGTTTGATACAAGACTGACGGTGAACTACGATCATGTCAGACTGATTTTCTCCTGCAACACTTCACTTTTTAGTTTCAGTGATACAGATTTGTTTGATACAAGACTGACGGCGAACTACGATCATGTCAGACTGATTTAAGTACTTATATCTACAATTTATCATCTCTGAACTTATTATCAGGCCATTCATACTCATCATAAACTTGTTTTAAGTATGTTTATCCAGAATTTTGCAGAATTTAAAGCATTTTAACTAGAATTTGGCATCTGAGAACTTATTATGAGGCCATGAACACTGATCCTAAACTGATTTTAAGTTGGTTTATCTCAAACTTAGCATCCATAAACTTAGTTCCAGCCCATGAACATGTTCTGAGACGCTTCATTCTAGTCTAGAGGTCGTTTTATTTTAGGATAACTTGTCAAATAAAATGATCTTGCTGCATGGACAGATCATTTCATTACTTTTAAGTCATTTTCTGATAGATTTAAGTGTTTAGATCTTACATTTTCCCAAGTTTTTTGCAGTGTAAGCATATTTCACAATGTTTAAAGACAAGAGCGGAGTTTTGCTGTGACGAGAACAACAACAAGCATCCTAACTGTGCACATCCTGGCCCCTGAACAATAAAGTGCTTTCTAATTGACCGGTTAACCTGTTATAACCCTGTACATCTTCATAGATCTTTTATTTAGTTTTTAGTTTAGTGTTACATTACATCCGACTATTCATTTCAGCTCAGATTTCTAAAGCAAAGCTCGTGTTTCCTGTTTGTCTGTCGTGTGTGTGTGTGTGTGTGCGTGCGTGTGTGTGTATACGTGTGTGTGCATGTGTAGTAGTATTTGTATTAGTAGTTGCAGTAGTATGAGGATGAGCTCGAGTCACCTGCTAAAGGCCGGCCCACATGCGCTTCTATTTATAACTGCACTCATTATAAATACATGTGCAGCTCTTACGCAACTGCGCCTCCTGCTGGACAGGAGCTCCCCTAACGTTACAGAAGAACTGTAGTCCCTCTTCAAATATTTACTGTGTGGATCCTAACAGCTCCAAGTCCATGTTGTCCACCACTGTGTGAGTTTATGACCTATACACTTTACCTCCCTTTCCTTAGTGTTATGTAACTATGGAATTGACATAAGAACTCAGAGAATTCCATGTTATAGTTGGAAAAGGTTGTGTATATGATTTTTTCTATGTATGTGTCTTGCCCAAGTACAGATATCAAAGTTTCAAAGTCAGCTTTATTGTCCATTCCTTCACATGTGCTAGACTTACAAACAAATCAAAATGACTTTGTCTCTGTCCCATGCGTAAACCAGACAGTAGTAGGGCTCGGTATTGATTCAAATTCCAAGAATTGTTTTTATTCCGATTCTCAAGATTCAGAATCGATTATCATGATTCGATCCGATCTGATCTGATCCGGATTGGGGTTAGTGTTATTAGAATCATTTCTGAGCTGTTACTTGAGCTGTTCCAGTGCTTCCTGAGGTTGGTTGTGTTTCCGCTGTACTTCACCTCCCTTTGGCCTTCAAATCTCTTTGCTTCTGTCAAGTGCATCTTTGTCTTTATTGTTTCTGAACCCGAAATGGTGCCAGACGGAGCTCTGAGTGTTTCTGGAGTCTTCAGACTTGTTACATTACTCGAGTAATGTTGCCACTAGTGTCCAGAGCCATGTTGTTTTGATATAGTCAGACTGCGCTGCGCTGAGGGAAAATGTGTTAAAAATGAAATCGATCTTTGGACGTACAAATCGATCTTATGGAAGTAGTATGCAAATGGATTCAGAATCGGAAAAACAATTTTTTTCAACACAGCCCTACAAGACAGGACAGATATTAAAGTGCAAAACAGGACAACACTGACGTGCACAGACACAGCAAATAACATCCTCTCTAAGCACTACAGTAACCACAGATAATTAAATGAAGCTAAAACCACTAGCGTACAGTACAGAGCAGGTCAAGTCAGATCAGGTTTTAGCAGCAGTAATAAAAGCAGCAGATGGTGCACTGACCTACAAAGGCAGAACGCAGGAACATTATATTTGGTCAAAAATGAGTTAATGCCATTTTGGGATATTTGAGACCTTTTTTATCATGTGAATAAATATCATGACAAATACTGAGCTCAAAATTGACCTTTGACCTTATTTGGCAGTTCCTGTATCCTGCCTTTGCCTTTGTATCATGGCAAAAATAAGGAGTTATGCAAAGACAAAAGGCAGAAACTGACACTGTTACTAAATACACATACAAATATTTCTTTATTGTAGCAACTAGCTGGTAAATTTTGGGAGCCCTACCTTTTATACTTTTGTCTGGACAAAACAGAAACTTTGAAGTTGTTCTCTGGTGAGTTAAGGTCTTTTGCCTTTGTAGGGCAGAATAGTGCAGGTAGATATTTAGTGTAAGCAGCTCTTGAGGTCAAAATAAGTCTGTCGTATGCATCTAATTAGAAACGGTTTTAATGCTGGAGAATCAGGAAGTGCATTATGTAACTTTTCTGGTAGGTCTGTCACCTGCTTCTCTTAAAAACTATGTTGCTAAACGTGTCGTATTGGTTATGTATTTACTTTCAGGCCAAAATTTTTTTTTTATATAGTGCCCTGCTCATTCTTTTGCTAGTTTTATTGTTTTTTCTCTGATGACGACGTGACATTTGTGAATGAGGCGGCGCTTTAGAACTTTCCCTTAACATGAAAGGTTGGAACCAGATCTCATTTTTTAAAAGAGCTGAATGTTTTTATTTCTAACTTTTATGCATTTCATAGAGGCAGCTGAATAATCTTCAAATTATTATTATTGTAAAGTAATGTTTCGTTTAGAGTTTCTTCATTTCAAAGGGTATAAACTCTCCCTCTCTCAGTCTGAACTATTTTAAACAGATCTTAGGCGTGGTCATCTCTCATTTCTGTTAGTTTATAGATAAAATGAGTTCTCACACTGGCTTATGTCATATAAACTAATATAAAAAGCCAGTCTTTTAAACGACTCTTTGAAAAGAACAGACCCAAAAGATTCGGATCCCATAAAAGAGCCGAAAGTCTCGTCTCCCCCATCACTAAAACAGAGAGCTGTGTCCAGTGGCTTCACGTCTCTACACTCCCTTTGTCTGGTCCTGTTGTTTACTCCTCGCTTGGTGATCCTGTCTTCCTCTGTCCTCATCTGTTCTCCTCTGTCCTCCTCTGTCCTCCTCTGCCCTCCTCTGTCCTCCTCTGCCCTCCTCTGTCCTCCTCTGCCCTCCTCTGTCCTCCTCTGTCCTCCTCTGCCCTCCTCCTCCTCCTCCTGTTCTCCAGCTGGACCTTTCTCACCAGGGCAGGGTCCTGTCTGTGTGAACAGCCCTTTTACATGCTAATGCCCCTCTGTGTGTGGCTACGTATGGGTGTGTAGGTGTGTGTGTATCTGTGTGTAAGTGTGTGTGTGTGTGTGTGTGTGTGTGTGCGCACAGACACAGGCTGGAGAATAGAGCTGTGTACGGCCTCTGTGAAATTTGTGAATTCAGTGAATGAAAAGCAAAACAACCAACTGTGAGGATAAACATAGACTGGCACAGTGGGTGAGTGGCACAGAGGGTGAGTGGCACAGAGGGTGAGTGGCACAGAGGGTGAGTGGCACAGTGGGTGAGTGGCACAGTGGGTGAGTGGCACAGAGGGTGAGTGGCACAGAGGGTGAGTGGCACAGAGGGTGAGTGGCACAGTAGGTGAGTGGCACAGAGGGTGAGTGGCACAGTGGGTGAGTGGCACAGAGGGTGAGTGGCACAGTGGGTGAGTGGCACAGAGGGTGAGTGGCACAGAGGGTGAGTGGCAGTGAGATCTCACAGTCTGAAGGTCCAGGGTCTCAGACTGAGTGGAGTTTGTGTGTGATGTTCTGTTGCTGGGCTTCTCTCAGAGGTCTGGGTTCCTTCATCAACTTAAAACATCACATTTTGCTTAAGTTCCAGTTCCATCCTCTTCTTCACCACACTTTACTGTGGGAATTAAAGAGTGATTTTCACCTTTGACCTGACCTTAACCTTAAAACTGCAATAAGTCACTTTTCTCTTGGAGGGTTCACCACCTGCTCGTTTGAGGAGACGTTATTGTATTGCCCAGAATGAGAGCCTTCATCCACATTTGGGTTTGTGAAGAGGCGAGCCTGTTAGCAATAATCTGTAACTGAATAAACACTTGAAAAGATAGATCAGTTTAATGCCCTATTGTGAAACATTCTGGGCAAAGCAATGGCATCTCCATGAAGACAAGCACAGAAATGTTATAGTTACTAATTCAACTTTCTGCAGCAAACACAAAATGACACAGAGAAGAGAATGCTAGATTATTGTTCTGAAACTAGACAAATGCAAAGATGTAAAAGTCGCATTTCAAATGCTGCAATAAAGTAAAAGTGCTCAATGGCCCAAAAGTGCTGGATTAGGATTAGCAGCACATTGTGTTTGTGGATTAATTTCTGTTCAATAATCTGATGGTCACACGCTCGTTCTTTTTACTCTCGGCACGTTTTGCTGCTCATTTGATTTAAGGCATTTCAAAGTTAAAGAAAAACTCACAGACCAGGGAGTTTAAATGGACTTTATTTAAAAAATGTCATGTTAAATTCCATAAACATGAACAAACTGTGTCCCCAGATATGAGATAAACATGTTCAAATCAGATATGACTTTTACTGATGTCAATTCTAATGCTTACTTTTTTTTATTTTCAAAAACAATGCACATGATGGACAAGTTGTTCATCATTTGGTGTTGAATCTCTTGTTGGTGTTGCCAGTTTCGATGCTGAAATCCAGTTGGTTTAAACCTAAAATATTTCTCTCTGATCTGAACGGTCTCTACCTAAACTGTGTCTCTATTTGCAGGTTAACACAGGCTCAGGGCTCATTTGTCACTGTTATACCTGAGCTCTGCAGTTTCTTTAATAAGCTCAAATTTAACACGACTTTTTTAACCTCAGTGAAATTGTACAAAACTGCAGCTTTACTGTTCTCTTTCAAAACACTCTTTATCAACACTTTCCTGAATAACGCTGGCTCATTGTTTAGTGTGAGTCCCAAGATGCTGAGGCTCTGTTCTGGGCGTGCTCAGTAGGACTTTATGTGGCGCGTGCAGATGAGGGAGGAGAAGTGTCCTAATTGGCCTTCAGGGATGAGACAAGCACAAGGGGACAAGGAGGGAGGAGACGAGGAGGGAGGAGACAATAGAGAGGAGATGAGGAGATAAACGGCCTAAAGGACAAGACAGCTAGTGAAGAGACAGGACAGGAGGGAGGAAATAAGGAGGTAGGCCTATAGGAGACTGGAGGGGAACCAGGAGGAAGGACATATAGGTAAAAGACATGAAAGGACCCAGGAAGACATAAAGGAGACAAGAGGATGGACACAGGAGTAGGGAAGTAGGAATCGAGGAAATAGGAGACGCACTGCTAAAAAGCGTGTTCAAAATGTACTCTATCAGAAAACTCTATCAGAAAATTATCTGGCCTGCAGCAAGATCATTTTACTTGACAAGTTCTCTTAAAATAAACGATAATAAATCTGAAAACAAGATGAATAACCTGATATAAGTTTGAAAATCTTGTCCAGATCAGAGAAATTTGCAGTGTAGAGGTAGGAGTCGTAGTAGGAGACAGGAGGTAGGAGTCAAGAGGTAGAAAACAGTAGGGAGGATGTAGGATGTAGGAAGTGGGAGTTGAAAGCTAAGGAAAGGATGTAGAAGAAAGGAGGTAGGAGTCAAGAGGTAAAAAACAGTAGAAAGGACGTAGGAGTCAAGGACGTGGGAGATGGAAGCTAAGGAAAGGAGGTAGGAGACAGGAGGTAGGAGTCAAGAGGTAGAAAACAGTAGGAAGGATGTAGGATGTAAGAAATAGGAGTTGAAAGGTCAGGAAAGGATGTAGGAGACAGGAGGTAAGACTCAAGAAGTAAAAAACAGTAAGAAGGATGTAAGAGTCAAGGAAGTGAGAGATGGAAGCTAAGAAAAGGAGGTAGGAAACAAGGAGGTAGGAGTCAAGGAAGTGGGAAACAGTATGGATGTAGGAGACAAGGAGATATGGAGCAAGTGGATAGGATACAGAAAATAGGTGACTTTTGGAAAAAGAAAGACATAAGAAAGAAGAAAAAACGTAGTTAACAGTTTTTCAGTTTGTCGCTCTCACAGTTTTATCAAAAAACCAAACTCCTAAACAGAAAACTCCAGAAAATGTGCTGTTTTACTCCATTGTGTGTTCATCTTAAAACTTTTTTGACAGTGTTTGCTCATGTAGGCGTGATGTCATTGCAAAGCATGAATCGGAAGTTAGAGCAAGGAGGTAGGAGTCTAGGAAGTAGGAGGCGTGAGTGTGAGTGTGCTTTGGACCGGCCTGTGGGACTCCCTATGCCCCAGTGATCTGATAGTATTGTGCGTTTATGAATGAAGGCGTCTGCATTGTGTGCACTCGAGTGGCATTTGTGTTGGACTGTAAAAACACGTCTCTTAACTCTCCCCGGGGTTACTCAGATCAGAATGTTATCAGACTGTATCTAACGGGCCCGTATCACACTGTTTTTTGAGTTTTTCTATGTTCTAATGTTGTTTCCTCATTCAAATAGAGCTAGAGTTGTGTTTTGACACCCTGTTCCACCTTGTGATGTCATGTGGTGATACAGGAGGTGCTCCACTGTGTTTTTAAACTCCACACACCTTCACTAGAATCATTTGGATACATTCAGTTGTGGATGTATGGAGCCGTTCTCATCTGAATAAAAGTTAAAAGGAGGTGTTCACTTGAAAACTATCACGTCATGACATCACAAGGTGGAGCAGAGCATTTTTAACTTTGGAGACATAGACAGACTAATGATAAAGGTTTAGTCAAACAAAACACAGCCCCAGGTCTGTTTTTGAGGATTCTAACATGAGAGTCAAACTTGCGTGATATAACCTTTAAAGAAGAGCTTTTGTGCTTGTGTCTGCTCTGTTGTTACAGTCTTTTTTTTTAGACTTTTTAGACCCTTTTGTCCCCAAGAGGAAATTTATATTCACACACAGAGCTTGTTTGGCACAGACAGCAACAACACAGCACAACAAACACGTTAAAATAGACGCTACAGCACAGTCAGCGAGGTTTGCTGTTCAGAAATGTGATGGTCGAGGGGATCAGGCCTCTGCCAGAGCGAGCCCTCCTGCACCTGACGCCCTGTACCTCTGTCCTGAGGGCAGAGGGGTGAGGGCAGAGGGTGAGGTGTTCTTGTAGTGGGTGACTGGGGTCCTGTTCTATGGAGAGTGCAATGCGTCCAGTGGCCCTGTTGTTTAGATCTGCCAGGTTGGGTGTGGGATGATTTTAGCAGCTGTGTGTGTGTGTGTTACCTTTGTGAGTTTAGAGCGGTTTTTAGCAGTGAGCAGACTGAAAAAGCAGGTGGAATCTATCACACCATCACTGTTATTTCTAGCTCTTAACAAGCAGCATTGTTTTTTTTTTTTTATCCCAAAATGGCTACACAGTGTCAACAATAAAAAAAAAAACAGTGGGTGTGTATAGGTCGGTGAAAACAGGAATTTCCGAATCAAAGACGTATTGAACAGGACAGGAGTATAAAGGTTAAACATGAATTACAACTTCCATTGTGTGAATGAGAGGGGAAACTTCTTCACTCATTATCAGAGAATGACTGTGTCTCTGTGCATTAAAAAAGCACTCATTAAAATAAATTGCTTAGGAGGAGCCCACAGCACACAACGCTTTGTTGTGCTGACTTTTCCGGTGACATCAGCTCAGCCTATCAGCCTATTGAGCACCACAGCTCTGTAACATGGACGTTAGCTGACTTGTTTCTTTTATTAAGTTGTTTTTTGTTTTATTTTATTAATTTTGTGAAGTTTTAAGACACCATATAGAGTCAAATTCAAGACACACACAAAAAACAGAAAACTAATGATACAAACACTGCCACAAAATATCAGAATCAGAATTACTTTTATTCATCCCCGAAGGGAAATTTTCTTTTCTTTGTTACAGATGCAACCGACCAAGAGCATGTAGTTCGAAACAAGTTACAAAAATAAGATAAGATAAATACAATAAGATAAAAGATAAAATAGCTCTCTCTGGGAAATTATTTACATCAGTGACATATTTATGACTATATACATGTGTGAGCAGGGAATAGGATAAAAAGGATTGAGTAGTTTGTGATTTAAAGTGCAGCGTTCAACAGTTTGATGGCGACAGGCAGGAAAGATTTCCTGTGTCTCTCAGTGGAGCAGCGCGGCAGCCGCAGCCTATGGCTGAAAGAGCTCCTCTGACTGGCCAGCACCTTGTGGAGGGGGTGGGAGGGAGAGTCCAGAATAGTCCAGATTTTGTCCAGTATTCTCCTGTCCAACACCACCGCCAGAGAGTCCAGCTCCTCCCCCACAACATGTCCAGCCTTCCTAATGATCTTCTCGAGTCTATTAGTGTCCCTCACGCGCAGACTGCTGCCCCAGCAGACTACAGCGTACATGATGGCACTGGCCACCATAGACTCGTAGAACATCCTGAGCATTGTCCTGCAGATGTCAAAGGACCTCAGCCTCCTCAGGAAATAGAGGCGGCTCTGGCCCTTCTTGTAAACAGCGTCCACGTTCCTGCTCCAGTCCAGTTTATTGTCCAAGTACACCCCCAGGTACTTGTACTCCTCCACCACGTCCACACTGACCCCCTGGATGGAGATGGGGGTCACAGCAGCTTTGGTCCTCCTCAGGTCCACCACCAGTTCCTTTGTCTTCATCATGTTGAGCTGGAGGTGGTTCTTCTCACTCCAAGTGACAAAGTTGTCCACTACATCAGCGGTGGTGACGAGGAGGAGTACAGGACGTACTCCTCCTCGTCACCACCGCTGATGCATCCTACCACTGCAGAGTCGTCAGAAAACTTCTGAAGGTGGCAAGACTCGCTGCAGTAGTTGAAGTCTGTGGTGTAGAGGGTGAAGAGGAAGGGAGACAGGACTGTCCCCTGTGGAGCCCCGGTGTTGCTGACCACTCTGTCCGACACACAGCTCTGCAAACGCACATACTGTGGTCTTCCAGTGAGGTAATCCACAATCCAGGACACCAAGGAGGCATCCACCTGCATCACTGCCAGCTTCTCAGCCAGCAGAGCCGGCCTGATGTTGTCGAACGCACTGGAGAAGTCAACAAACATGATCCTCACAGTGGCAGCCGGCTTGTCCAGGTGGGAGTAGACTCTGTGGAGTAGGGTCAGGATGGCGTCATCTACTCCAAGGTGGGGCTGGTAGGCAAACTGGAGAGGGTCTTGCAAATGTTGGACCATGGGCCTCAGCTGCTCCAGGACGAGTCACTCCAGAGTCTTCATGATGTGGGAGATCAGTGCCACGGGCCTGTAGTCCTTAGGGTCGCTGGGGCGCGGCGTCTTCGGGACAGGGACGAGGCACGATGTCTTCCACAGCAGGGGGACTCTCTGAAGACTCAGGCTCAGGCTGAAGATCTGGTGCAGGACACCACTGAGCTGGGGAGCACAGCCCTTCAAGACTCTGGGGCTCACTCCATCAGGTCCTGGTGCTTTCCGGCCTTCAGTCTCTGCAGTTGACACCTCACCTGCTCCTCAGTGACAGTCAGCGTGGAGGTGTCAGGAGGGGGAGGGGTGGTGTCATCTGAGGTGTGAGCTGGGTCTTCCACAGGAGACGGGGGAGGGAGGGGTAGGGGGGTGACTGCTGCTGGCTGGAGGTGGACAGTTCCTGCAGTGTTAAAGCGATTGAAGAAGATGTTGAACTCATTAGCTGTGTTCACGTCTCCCTCAACGCTTCCCCCTCGGGTCGGCTTGTGTCCCGTGATGGTCCTCATGCCGCTCCACACTTCCCGCATGTTGTTCTGCTGAAGTTTCCACTCCAGCTTCCTCCCATGTCTCTGTCTGGCCTGGCTCAGCTGCGCCTTCAGTTTCTTCTGAGCAGCCCGGGCCTCCTCCTTGTTTCTCGAGCTGCAGGCCTTCCTCTTCCCAATGAGTGTGGCTTTAATGTCCTTGGTTATCCATGGCTTGTTGTTTGGATAACAGCTCACAGTCTTTGTTGGGACAACTGAGTCCACAAAGAAGTTTATGTAGCTGGTGATGCAGTCAGTCAGCCCGCCGAGGTCTTCTCCATGGGGCTCAGTGAGTGCAGCCCAGTCTGTCACCTCAAAGCAGCTCTGTAACACCTCCAGAGACTCATCTGTCCACTTCCTCACAGACCGGGGGGAGGGGGGAAAGCGCTTCACCAGAGGTGTGTAAGATGTCCTGAGGAGCACCAGGATGTGGTCTGAACGGCCAAGTGGGGGCAGGGGGGCCGCCAGGTATGCGCCACGAACATTAGCATAGAGATGGTCTAATGTTTTTCCCTCCCTGGTGGAGCAGTTCACAAACTGGGAGAAAGTGGGGAGGATTTTGGCCAAACTGACATGATTGAAGTCCCCGGAGATGGCGATGAAGGCTGTAGGGTGAGCATTCTGAATCCGGGCTACCGCAGCGTGGATAGAGTCACAGGCGCTGTGGGCGTTGGCTGACCGAGGCACGTAGACAGCAACAAACACAACATGCGAGAACTCCCTCGGTAGATAATAAGGCCGTAGTCCGACAGTACATAGTTCCACATCGCGGCCGCAGATCCGTTCCTTGACGGTGATGTGCGATGGATGGCACCAGCGGTGGTTGATGAGCACAGCGGCCTCTGCTCTTCCCGCAGCTGGCGCGCTCTCTGTCGGCCCGTACAGTGGAGAAGCCCGCGATAGAAACGTTGTCATCAGGCACATCTTCATGCAGCCATGTCTCGGAGAAACACATTAAACTGCACTCCCGATATTCCTTCTGACTCTGGGCTAGCGCTGTCAGTTCGTCCATCTTATTTACGAGGGATCTCACGTTACCCATCACAATAGAGGGGAGACACGGCTTGAACTTAAGTCTCTGTTGTTTTGCTGCTATCCTCTTCTGTCGCAGTTTTTTATTTCCTCTGCAGCCCCTGTGTGTCCTTCTCCTGCAGTCCGCGGGGATGTCAGGTGAGCTCCCGGTGGTTCCTATAGAAGCCGCTCCAGCGTCTCTCAGCGCCATCAGCTGTTCCCGAGTGTAACGAAGCTGCATTGTAACCCCGTGTCAGTCAGAAACAGTCTTAAGGGTCACTCAAAATCGCCAAAAAAAAAAAGAAAAAAACTCCCTCAGCTGACTCTAGTGTTGTTAAGAACTATGTCAAAAAGTAGGTGCTCAAATAGAAAGGTAAAAAGTACAAAAAAGCAAGAAAAGCTAAGAAAGGATCGGAGCTCTGTAAACAGGCTGCACACGCAAACTCGCGCATGCGCACTTATTTATAACTAAATGAGTACAGACTGACACATGTTTGGTGCGCACATACCATAAAACAGTGGTCCCCAACCCCTGGGCCGGGGACCGGTACCAGTCCGTGGATCAATAATTAATTATTTCCATTGTATTTATTATCTGAATCTTTTATTTTGAAAAATCTTTTCAAAACCCATCAGACCCCCTAAAAAGGCTGTAATGTTAGAAAAACTACACAATCTGGTTGTAAACAGGAAGGAAAACAATTTGTACGAAACTGAGAAGTCCCATTTGGAGGAGGTGGGCCAAAGCACGGCACATCTGCACCGATGCCCCTGCACGAGGAAAACACCAAACAAAGTCCACTTCAAAACATACGGAGAATCCGCGACAAGGACCATGGACAACTTCTCTCCCTGGCACCGCCTTCACATCCACAAACCCACACCCGCCCCACCACGCAAGAGACACCCCCTGCCACTGGACCCACCCTCCACGACAAAACCGCAGCTCCACCGCGCGACCCGCAAACAGAGCCATGTGACGATACCCTGACCACAGCCCGACAGGTGCGAACGCAGAACTCCGGGTCCGCGGTGATAAAAAGGTTGGGGACCACTGCCGTAAAATACCAAATAAGAGCCGGATCGTCTTTGAACGCCGGGTGCAGGTGTATATTTTGATAAATAAGCGCCAGTTCCAATTAAATGTTGAGTCTAATGTTGGTGCTGGAGACAGAAGTCTCTACACAAACCAAACTTAAAACCACACGGCTCATTTGCATAAGCGCTTTCAATGTGGGAAACTCTCCGCTCCACAGATATTTTGTTGTAACATTTCAAATGAACTCGCCAATGTCTGTATAGAAAGTCGCCTAAATGATAGTCATACTGGTTAAAAGAATATTAGTACCCGATTTTCCCAGTTTTGCTGAGTAAGATGTTTGTGAGGAAGGAATTAATCTTCTGCCCCAAATCGCCGCCTGGTCTCAAATAAAAGCTCTTGTTTGGTATGTTTTTTGTGTACAAGTCTTTCCATGGCCAAGCACCAAAGTACATCTGTGACATGTTAGTGCAATATGAACCATCTGCATCTGAGGAGCTCAGGGACCGGCCTCCTGCTGGTCCCAGAGTCAGGACTAAACTCGGAGAGTCAGAGTTTCAGATTCATGCAGCTAAAACCTGGAACAGTCTGAACATGTGAGACAGACTCTGACTCTGTTTAAATCCAGGCTAAAAACGGTTCTGTTTAGCTATGCAGATGACTGAAAGGTTTTCATTTTCCATTCCGCACTCTACTCTTCTCTCTAATTCTCTCTAATTTAATCCCATCTCTATTTATGATGATTATTTATGTTTTGATTTGTTTGTATTGTGATTTTAATGTATTTCTTATTCTGTAAAGCACTTTGAATTACTTTGTGTACGAATTGTGCTGTACAAATAAACTTGCCTTGCCTTGCCTTTACGGTATTACACATCTGCGCTGTCGTCGGTAAATTGATACCTGGGTATCAAAACTATGAAACCCCAACACCAACCCTAACCCATTCCAACGTGCATCAGTGCTGAAGAATAATCGCACAGATAGACCAGAACCGGCCCTGACCAAATAACCTCAGAACCATCCCTGTCCACATCGGAGCCAGCACAAGAACCCACGGCAAAGCTCAAGAGACCACCCAACTGCCACCAGGAAGCACTGACAAGTTGTTATAGATCAATACTGTGATTTAAAATGTGCAAATTTGAACAGAATGATCCCCAGGGGTCAGAGATTAGAACTGTAGAGCAGACACAAACACTGCTGTCCTGCTCCAGACAGTCTGTTACAATCCGGGGCTTTAGTTGTGTAGTTATTACCTAATGCACTTGTGTAATAATGTGACTATTGAGGCTTAGACCTGGTGTAAGATCAGCTGCAGGACTTTAACATCATACATACTGAACACAAACCAAACCCAAACATGAAAACCCCTCATTTGCACTTTAACCTTCACCATGGAAACACATCCTGTCCTCTGACCCCCGCTGGAGCCTCATGCAGGGGGCGTGTCTGTTACCATGACAACCAGCCACTCGCCCTCTCCCCCTCCTCTGTCAGACCTTACAGCTGTTCAGACTGCACCGTTTGACTCTGATGAACCGACACGTTTTATCCCCACACGAGAACAGACTCCTGCGCCCTCACCAGCCCCGTCACCACTGCGTCCTGCTTTACAGAGTTTTTACAGAGTTAGAGTTAGCGTGGAGCAGCAGTCACATGGCGGCGGGAGCACGTTTTAGGTCTAACTGCTGGCGTTGTGTGGCTGGTTAGCATTCCCCCTGTCTCCTCCTCGCTCACAGCACTACAAAGACGTCCTTTATGTCCCCTGAGACTTGTCCTGTCTCTGTCACATGCATTTGTTTGGGGGGATCTCTCGTTCTGCGTAGTGTCTGGAGAAAGAGGTGAAGAGGAGATGGAGAAGCTGTGGAGGTTGGGGGTTTGGCTGCTGTGGTGGAGATGGAGCACAGGAAGGTCATACTTAGGCTAAACTTGCATAAGAGTGATTGTTGAGAGAGTGTTAGCAGGTTTCTACTGATTTTGTAGATTGTCAATGGGGAAGTTGCATAATCACACTGGTTATGTACTATAATAGTGGAAGCCTGTAGTTTTTACTTGTATGTTTATTTCCATTCTGTTATGGAGTTCTGCAATGATATGTCTGTATTTTTACTGATTTTTATTTTTATGCTATTTGACTTTAAAATAAATGGTAAACATTTCATTGAACAATTGAAATTAGAGATGTCCCGATCAAGATTTTTTGGCTTCCGATCTGAGTTTTTAAGGAGTACTCTTTCCGATACCGATCCGATACCTTTTTGTGTAGTGTCATGAAGGAAGTTTGTAACTTAAGCACCAAAAAGTCCATTAGATGACAAAAGCCTATGTTTTCCAGGACAGACAGCGGTTTATCATCTAAAGTGATGAATTTGACAATCCTGTGTTATTTTCTTGGACTTGTCGCCATTTAGCTATTACAATAATATCTTAATTATAATTTAGCCTTTAGCTTTTCTCTTCTTTGAAACACCTCCACCAGTGTTTGCTGCTGTGGCTTTGTCGTCTTGCACTTGTAAATCTCAAACTCGTCCGGATGATTCTTTTGTAAGTGATGAATCAAATTGGTCGTGTTAAAGTGGCTCTGCTGGTTCCTCCATGAGAAACGGTTTGTTTGCAGCGATTGCGTCGCTGTTTGACTCTCGTTTTGTTGTAGTGAAAAGTCCCACACGGAGGACATGGCGGCGTTTTGATTTACGGCTGCGCGTCAATGGTGCACAAACATACAAAACATGTGTCGGTCCGATCACGTGACTGAACCCAATACTGTCCCATACTCATAAAAGAGCCGGATCGGGAGCTGATACTGAAACTGAATATCGGATCGGGACATCCCTAATTGAAATGATGGCGGACTGGGAAGGCTTCCTGTTTGTGTGTGTATGTGTGTGTGTGTGTGTGTGTGTGTGTGTATGGAAAATGAGTCCGGGTGGAGCAGGAGCAGCTGGAGAACAGGGGGATAGGGCAAACATGTAATTAAAGTGATAATGTGTCTGTACCTCCTTGTTAAAGCCTGATCTTTGTTTGATCTTCCTGTGACCTCTTGTATAAGCGGTAATTTTATATTTTACTTATTTTGCTATTTTATTTTGACTTGTACATACACATTATTATAATTATGTCTTATTTACTTCTTATTTAGAATGTATTATTACCATTTATATTTTTTACCCTTTGTTATTCTATTATATTGTGATGTTGGAGCTGCTGTGTCCAAATCATTTCCCTTGTGCATCACTAAAGTTTGTCTAAGTCTCAGGCTACAGTGGGGATTGAAGGTTTGGGCACCCGGGTAAAAATTTGTATAAATGTGCATAAAGAAGCCAAGGAAAGATGGAAAAATCTCCAAAAGGCATGAGACATTCTTCTAATATGTCAAAAAAGTTAGATTTTATTTCCATCATTTACACTTTAAAAATAATAGAACAAAATACAACAAAATAATGGGGTCTGCAAAAGTGTCCAGGGGCAAAAAACTGTTGTTGTGTTCTTAGGCAAGGCACTTCACTGTCTAGTACGTCGTGCGTGGGAGTGTAGGGGCTGTGGCTACCATAGAAGCTTTAGCTTAGCACCACAAAACGCTTTGGGCATCTTGAAACGCAAAATATAGTATACAAGTTTCTATAAGTGTATAAGTGCATTGGCCAAAGACACAAGTATTGAAACACCTAAGTACATTTGTAAAGGAGATTGATTCACAAACATCTAGATCAAAACTAAAGGACGAGAAGCAGCCAGAAGCCGCTCCTCAAGACTTCCTGTTCTTAGACAATAATGGAGCACTTAGACTCTGCTCCAGCATCATCATCATTAGACTGAGGCTGTTCCTCCTCTTTCTCCCCTTCTTTCTCCTCCTTGTCTTTTCCTTTCTCCTTTTCCTCCTCTTTCTCATTTTTTCTCCTCTCCTCCTTCCTTTTCCTCCTCCTCCACGTGAGACTCTAATGGGCATGCAGACCTGAGAGCATCTATAGACAGGGTAAGGGGTATAGAGGGAGGGGGAGAGAGTTAGGACAAGAGCAGGGAGAGCGTGAGGAGACAGGGAGGAGAGAGTGAGGAGACAGGGAGGAGAGAGGACAGAGTGAGGAGACAGAGGGAGGAGAGCGGAGAGAGTGAGGAGACAGGGAGGAGAGAGTGAGGAGACAGAGGGAGGGGAGCAGAGAGAGTAAGGAGACAGAGGGAGGGGAGCAGAGAGAGTGAGGAGACAGAGGGAGGAGAGAGTGAGGAGACAGAGGGAGGGGAGCAGAGAGAGTAAGGAGACAGAGGGAGGAGAGAGAGAGGAGAGAGTGAGGAGACAGAGAGAGGAGAGCGGGGGAGAGAGGGTCCCACAGGAGAGCCAATTCTCCGAACACTTAGTGTGTACAGATCCATTACTCTGAGTGGTGTGATGCTGCTGATGGAAGGAGTTTTCAGAACTAGAATTCATTTGTGAGTGGGCTCGCTTCTCCACTGATGTGACTTTTACAGATTTTTAATGTCTTAAAAACATTCAAAATAAAATTAGATCATTTGAAACAGTTTGCAATGGTTCAAAGTTGTTCCTCACCTACCTTCTGCATTCAGAGCATCCTCATTATTCACTATGATGAGCTGTCATGGAAACACTAACCTCTGATCCAAAGGTTGGAGGTTCAAATCCCGCTCTCCACATAAACATCATTGGTAGAATGTTCAGATCCACCGACCCACAGGTTGGCAAAGTGATTCTAGATCCCACAGAAGAATGCTATTGTTGTGTCCTTAATCCACCCTGCCCCCAGTGTCAGTGAACACTGATGTGTGTGTGTGTGCGTGTGTGTGTGTGAGGGTGTGTGTGTCTGTGAATGGGTGTGTGGTTCCTAAATGTTTTTCGAGTGTCTTGAAGGTTTAAAAGTGTTATATAAAAATGTAACCATTTACCAACAACTAGCATACTATCTGTGCCTGATTATGAAACTATAAAATGTTTTAGAATTAGATACAGACAGTACTCAAGAGCTGCCAGTAAATCTGTAATGGACAAGACACATGTAGGCTATGACATATGCTCAAATATATGGGAAAAAATCATGCAGGAGCTTTAATGCCATATTGTGTAACATTAAAATCAATACTCCTCCAGAAAAGTGTCACAGTGTAGCTTTAATCCCTCTTCAGCAGGAGCAGTTGGGAAGCACTCCTCAGTTTGAGCAGCACTGGTGCAGCTGAGGTTCTCACAGTGTCCTGTTTCAGCCTGACATTTGTCATCACTTTAGGCTAAATGAAGTTTGGATGTGAGCAGATAAAGAAGCCTGCAGCTCCCTCTGCACACACCGCTGCACACACCGCTGCACACACCGCTGCACACACTGGGGCACACACTGGTGCACACACCGCTGCATACACTGCTGCACACACTGGTGCACACACTGCTGCACACAGTTGTACAGCGGAGTGTGTTTACCAACCACAGCCATGCACACTCTGAAACAAATGTATATGAAATGTAGACTGTATAAATGAATATGAAATGTTCTTTGTAGTACGTTTCACATCCTCAAAATGGTTCATGCATTTGGCATATCATTAATAGAGATCCACTGATACCGATACTAGTACTGAATGTGCTGATGGTGAAAAATTTGCTGAATTGGGTATCGTTTCCATGTTATCGGTACGGCCGATATCCTGGTTGGGATTAATTTGATGTACTAAGACAGACTGATTTTGGCTCAGAACGCCTTGTAATGTTTGAATTTTTAAGTTGTTTCGTAGTCATGTGAAGGATAAATAACAGTTACATAACTCTATTCGATCTCTTGTGCAAAAAGTTAAGAAAATAAGTGTCATTTTCTGACCCTACACTGACATCGGTTGATGCTGGTTATGATACTTAAAGTCAAAGCATCAATATTGGTATCGGAAATGAAAAAGCTGAATTGGTGCGTCTTTAATCGTCAAAAACAGTAAATAAAGTAAAGAGACTTGTATATAAAGTAGTACTGGTACACAATATTGGAGTACTCAGAGGTCAGTTCAGTTGAATCATTAAGACTTAAAGAGTGGGAACAGCAGAGTGATTTCCTGTCATTCTTTTCCCTGACTGTAAACTCTCACTCTTAAGTTGCACATTACTTCCACTTCAAAACACAACTCCTGATACAAAACCTGATATTTTGTTTATATTAAGTTTCTGTTACATTTGAAATGAAGAACACATATGCAAAATTGACCTTTTTGACCTTTTAACCATGTTATATTGTTGCCCCCTCATCTAAAACAGGCCTGGAGTTATATTTTGTTTCATTCACACTGTTTCATTTATCCAAATCCATCTTCTCCGAGCCTCAAAAATGCTCTGTACACATTTTGCCCAGATTGTTGTGTCACATGTAAAACTCTGGACTTCTACTCAGTTTAGATGCCCATAAACCATCTCCAGTCTTCATGACATCTTTACTTTCCCATTGTTCATTCCTGTTGGGCCTAAATGTCTCATTGTAAACAAAGATGTTTGAAGTGTATTTTCCAAATGCAGACATTATTTTAAGTTAGACAATGAGAAATACTGTTCCCAAGGTGACCAAAACCGTGTTTAAAAGAGAATTAAAGCCACAAGAATGTGTAGTATGTTCTTTAACCTTTAGTGTTTCTCAAACTGTGGAATATATAACACTGGTGGCTACAATAGTAGTTTACCACCACCGGGTATGGAGTGAATGAATAAATGCTCTGTAAAGCGTCTTTGAGTGTCCAGAAAAGCGCTATATATAAAAAAAAAAAAAAAAAACACCTGATGACTGGTGCATGGTTTGCTCTCTTATCCATGCGGTACGTTAATATTTGTAATATTTGTTACTATTATTTTATTTTACAGTCAGCCCTATCCACTTTTTGGTCCTCTGGGTATTTTCTTTCTACTGTAGCAATTATATGGTCCTGTTATAGACCTGGTTTAGACCTGGTGGCACTCTGAAAGCTAAATGAAATGTCTGAAAATCACTGCTAGAACATTTTATTTCATTTTGCTATTTTCAGAATCTGTTTAAGAGAGTTTAACATAAAAGTTTAAACACAGGAGAGATGGAGGACACTGATGAGCCTATCCTCCCTGCACATGCACTGCAGCGCCACCACTGAGCCGCACTGAAACCCCATTGTCTCTCTGTGGGGCACCAATGACAGCTAAACAAATGTACTGAAATCTGTTTGTGAGGAAGTGTTTGTGTCCTAAACTCAGCATGGAGCCAAAATAACCCCCCTCCAGAAGAGTGTGCGTGCCCAGGGAGGGGCCTGCTATCTGTGGGGGGACAAACCCGGGGGGTCCCTAAGCGCTCCTTGGATCTGGGTCAGTGGGATTTGTTTCCTGGTCTGGCTGCAGCTAATAGTCCATTAGCATAGATTTCACTCCCCAAACAGCCCCTCAGCTCAGCCAGCACACGAGGAGGGGGGATCTAACCACCCGCCCTCTGATGTGTGGAGTGTTTTACTGTTCCTTTAGGACTCTTTGTGAACCCATATTTTCTCTTTGTCGTAATTTAAATATTAATTACTTTTTATAGCTTAAAAGTCCCATATTATACTACAGGGTGTCCTAAAAAATATTGACATAATTTTAAAAGCAATTATCTTGAAAACTATGAAGTCCAGCTCAATGATGATGTTGATGTTTGTACCAGATCCTTTAGCCCTGCATAAACAGCCTTTCTCTTTACATTTTTGGCACCAAATCCAAATTTGTTTGCCAGTTGGTGAAGTTTTTCCAAATGTTGTATTGAAGCTGCACAGTCTGGGGTGAGTGTGTGGAGCAGATTCCAACACACAAAATGATTTCTCTTTGGGAGTGAATGGCTCAACCTGAAAACAGAACAAAAATAAAACATTAAATATAAAATCTTGATCTATTTCTATACATTCTGTGAGGTTATTTCAACAAGAATTGACAAAATTATTGGCTTGTGAAATTATCTGTTCTCTGTTCTAATGTAGTTTCCTCATCACAAACAGATCTGCAGTTGTGTTTTGTTTCATTCACACATGTTTAACACACAAACCTGCAGATTTAGGCTGAGTTCTTCTGTCAGACTGAAAACACTTGTGCCACCTTGTGATGTCATGTGGTAATACAGGAAGTGCCCCACTGTGTTTTAAACTCCATTCAACTTCACTAGAATCAGTTGGATAATTTCACACTGCAAAATGCTTGGGCAAAATATAAGATCTAAACACTTAAATCTCTCAGAAATTACTTAAAAGTAGTGAAATGATCTGTCCATGAAGCAAGATCATTTTACTGGATTTTACTGGAAGTTCTCTTAAAATAAACAACCTCTAGACTAGAATGAAGCGTCTCAGAACTAATACATAGATCATAATCACTACACTGCAAATTTCTCTGATCTGGCCAAGAGTTATATCAGGTTTTTTATCTTGTTTTCAGATTTATGATCTACTTACTAGTTCTGAGTCTGCTTCACTCTAGTCTAGAGGTAATTTATTTTAAAGAACTTGTCAAATAAAATGATCTTGCTGCATGGACAGATCATTTCACTACTTTTAAGTCATTTTCAGATAGATTTAAGTGTTTATATCTTCATTTTTGACCAAGCTTTTTTCCAGTGTTCTTCTCTAAAACTAAAATGCTCTGTGCCGCATTGTGTTGTCATGTGGTTAAGGTACAGGAAGTACTCCACTAAAACTTCACTAGAGTTGGATAATTTCAGCCCTGGAATTTCTTATCTCTATGGAACAAAAGCTATTATAAAAGATGTAAAAGGTATAAAAAACTTATTTAAAAAAGGGTATAAAAAGGGTATAAAAAAGGTGTAAAAGGTGCTTCGTGACATCACAAGGTGGAACAGAGCATTTTGAGCTTTGGAGATGTAGACAGAATAATAATAAAGAATGAATTACTCAAACATGCATGAATGAAACAAAACACAACTTCAGGTCTGTTTTTCAGGAGGTAACCACAGTCTAACATGACTTAAAGCTCCCAAGAGTCAGTTTTCATAATATAGGAGCTTTAAACATGAAATTCCAATTGAATTATAAAAAGTATCAGTGTTTCAATACTTGCTCAAAGACATGTCCCTCACACAGCGCTGTCCAAGGTCCTAACCCACTTCCTGTCTCTTGTGCCCAGGCATTGGTAAGAATGTGATCTGCGACCGCACCGCCACCCCACTGGACGCCTTCAGGATGATGTCAGCGGCACAGTACTACCCCAAACTGCTGAGCATCATGGGAAACGTGCTGCGCTTCCTGCCTGCCTTTGTACGCATGAAGGAGCTGGTGGAGGAGGGATACGTGGGAGAGCTGCTGGTGTGCGAGGCTCAGGTGGGCAATCTGTTCAGGCACAGAGACAGATCTACTTTTTTATTGGTCATTTTGAGAACGTACTAACAAAAGAAATATCTACGTTTATCTTCATATTTGCACAGTTACATTTTCAGATCGCAGGTTAACTGGGGATGTTCAGCTGGACGTGTTTTCTCAGTAGTTGCTCATTGGCTCACACTTTTCAACTTTGTGCAACATATAACACACAATTAGGCTGAGTTTGGTAATACAGGAAGTGCTCCACTGTGTTTTCAAACTCCACACACCTTCACTAGAATGATTTGGACCATTTCAGCTCTGGAATTCCAAATCTCTATTGACTAAAGGTGAAAGGAGCTGTTCACTTGAAAACTACCACTTCATGACATCACAAGGTGGAACAGAGCATTTTCAGCTGTAGGGAACCTGACAGACTAAACATGTGTTAATGAAACTAAATATAACTCCTGGTTTGTTTTTGATGGGTTAACAACATCACAATATGGCTTAAACTTAGGGGACATTTACATGATAACGGTAATGGGGGGAAAACGATGTCCATATCATTTAGACAGCAAAGACATTTTGGGGGGTTGAAAACGCAAAAATCTTGAAAATGCTCCACCTTGTTGTCGCCGTGTAAATGGATGAAAATGGAAAATGACATTTTCGTGGGCCGTGGCGTAGAGCTTACATCACGAGCACGAGTCAGTTCAGGAAAAAAACAAACATGGCAGACCTTCATCTTGCCCTGCTGCTGCAAATGCCACAGGACTCTAGTCAGAAAGTAACGACACTGATCACACAGTCATTCAGAGCAGATAAGGCAATTTCAACATATTGCAGACATTTTTGGTGCACTGGAGAAGCAGCACAACTTTGGATGCATAGCTGAAGGGTTATATATACGGGTTATACGCAGGCATTGGTCTTGGTGGTGCTGCCACCTATGCACTGTTGGCGGGGATCAGATTGGTTAAAAATAGGGACACTTAGGACATTTATTTTATAAAACTGAGACAAATCACTAGTTTTGGATAAAATCTGCTGGGGCAGGGGACACAGGGCTCAAAACTTGGTCTGGCCACCTTACTTAAAGCTCACAAGAGTTAATTTTACGTGATCTAGTTTAATAATATCAATTATCGTCACATTTTCAATACATTCCCAATATAGCATAATGTCTTAATATCTTTAATTGCACTTGCAGTGTTCAGCCAAATCAGAGAATGTATTTATGTTTTCTATTTCCTGATGCAGTCTTCTGTCAGTCTTCTGTCAGCACCATGACTCAGGCTCTACTGCCCCCTGCTGGACCACACTGGTCTGACATGTTGAGGCTCTAAGCTGGACATTTATCATTTGGTTGTAAAATTAAAGCTGTCTGTATAAATGGACATAGCTCTCCCACAAGCCGCCGTGTTCCAAATAGTGAGCAGGAGCATGGGCGTGCTTCCGACTCCATCAACTCCACTTCACTTTATATTGAAAAACAGTTGCCTCTCTCTGTAACTGAGCCTCTTCATTTGGTCTAAAAAAATATTGTATTAACCCTCTTTACATGATCCTGGGGTTTTATTTTGCTATTCTGTCTGTAAATGAAAATATGAACATTAATAACAGACAAATCATATGGCCTGTTTCACTGAGGTCACCCCTGCTGGTGTCAGGTTGATTGACGGCGTTGCTAAGCTCTTAAATTCAACAGCCTTGCTACTATTTGGCTCTTTGGTTGCTATGATACTTGCAGTCAGAATTCCAAATAAGAAACTTTGCTCCAAATTCACCCCTATGACTGCGAGACTCACTGAGCTGCATTTGACTGGAGCTGAACGCAATGAGTCCACTTCTTTATACAGTCTGTGGTTATAAATGGCGTCTACATTACATGCTTTTTACAATTACACCATTTTTTCACATTAAGTAAAAATAAAAACATTGATGTACTGTAGATTTACCCAAATAGCAGTACAATGGTCCCTCGTTTATTGTGGGGGTTACGTTCTAAAAATAACCCGTAATAGGTGAAATCCGCAAAGTAGTCAGCTTTATTTTTTACAATTATTATATATGGTTTAAGGCTGTAAAACCACCACACACTTTATACACTTTTCTCAGACAGGCTCTGTGATCAGAAATCAGTAACTTTCTTATTTCTGTGGTTTACAGTGTTATTGTTAGAGCGTTTGTAAATATTTTAATGTTTTGTTTTTGTTTTTTTTGTTTTTTTTATAATATGTTTGTAGGATTTTAAATTGTTTTATAGAATGTTGTACTATTTGTAGCATGTTACTTTTAGTGCGCACCTGCCCAGAGACTGCGGATGGAAAATAGCTTTTTTGCTAAATCTGGTACAAAACATCTCCTCTTTTCTAAGATTAATGTGTTTGTACATGGTCCCTGACAAATAAATAATAAACTAAACTAAACTAAACTAAACTGATTTAAACTTGATTACCCAGAACAGCCAATCAGGGTGCAGAACACAATGCGCATTCAGACGCTGTAAAAAAAAAAAAAAAAGAAAAAAGCATGCAAAATTGCACAAAAGAAAAATCCGTGAAACAATGAGGCTGCGAAATAGTTATAGTGAGGGACGGCTGTATAAGTGTATCTCTATTCTGACTATTATTTTTGACATTTTTACAGCAGAATTTCAGTCTGCACTTTTGCCTTTATATAATTAAAATTATTTGACCTCCTCTAATCCTCTACCTTGTCTCCAGGTGCACAGTGGGAGCCTGCTGGGTAAGAAATACAACTGGAGTTGTGACGACCTGATGGGTGGGGGCGGTCTGCACTCAGTGGGCAGTTACATCATTGACCTCCTGACCTTCCTGACCGGCCAGCGCGCCATCAAGGTCCACGGCTTCCTCAAGACCTTCGTCAAGCAGACCGCCCACATCCGCGGCATCCGCCAGATTACCAGCGACGACTTCTGCACCTTCCAAATGGCGCTGGAGGGCGGGGCCTGTTGCACGGTAACGCTAAACTTCAACGTCCCGGGAGAGTTTCGCCAAGAGGTCATTGTTGTAGGAACGGTGGGTCGGCTAACGGTGACCGGCACGGATTTGTATGGACAGAAGAACGTGGGTGGACCTGAACTTTTGCTCAAAGACTCTACGCCTCTGGAAAAGTCTGCACTACCGGAGAAGGCGTTCAGCGATATCCCAACGCCATATCTGATTGGGACAATTCGAATGATTCAAGCGGTCCGGGAGGCGTTCCAGGACCAGGATGATCGTAGGACGTGGGATGGGAGGCCTCTGACTATGGCGGCGACATTTGAGGACTGTCTGTATGCTCTGTGTGTGGTGGACACCATCAAGAAGTCCAACCAGAGCGGAGAGTGGCAGAACATCGCGGTGATGACGGAGGAGCCTGAGGTCAGCCCGGCGTACCTTATCAGCGAGGCCATGAGGCGCAGTCGCATGTCTCTCTACTGTTAGCACTGCACTGGACTGAAGGGGAACCAGAGGAACCAGAGAAACCAGAGGAACCAGAGGAACCAGAGGAGATGTTTGGCTGTTCACACCTGGAGCGATTCTGGAGTGATTTAAAGAGAACAATGCAATGCAAAAATGTCAATGTCTGACAATACCACTATGGACTGAAGCTTTTCATACCAGGTTAAATTTAGACAATTTAGACAGTAAAACTGCATTACTTAAAGGTGCTTTTATGTAACTTTTCTAGTGGAGGGTCCACCACCACGTTTCCAAATATTCAAGGGTTTCAGACAAACTTCCTTCCTGTTTTGAAGGACTTTGGAACTTCCTAAATTCTGATTCTTGTCCAGGGGCGGGGCTTAGTGTTCCATGTCAAAACAAAAGCTCTTGGCTGTGGTCCCTCGAATAAGTTCAGTTCATAATCAGCAGATGGAATTGTAGATCCTTTTAAGATAATAATATTCAGTGTCATTTTGTGTTTAATACAGTTAGACTTTTAATTATTTAGCATTTTCTTTCGTGTAAACATCACAGCTCAGTTTTGCTAAGACCCAGGTTAGCAGATCTTACCAAAAACCTGAAATTTGCCTGTTCCTAAACCTACCCTGATCCTAACCTGAACCTTAACCTGATGTGAAAACATATATAGACAAAAATCAACACTGCAGTGTGACCACTAACACAAAGTTGCTGTTGATTAATATAACTGTGTTTTTGGTACAATTTTAGGTCTAAATTCTTCTTTATCTTGTCAAAAGTCCTGCCCCTGGACGAAATGTTGAGTTTTTAGGGAGTCCCGAGGACCTTTCCCCATTCAGTAGCTCTAATCTTTTGATTTGAACTGCTTAATTGCTATGATCAGGGAGGACTGCTCCCATAGCGTCGACTAACCCGAACCCATGAATATACTGTAGGGGTTTACACATTCTAGAATGTGCTGTCATGGGGGAGGGAGTAAGAGACAGTTTTCCACATTGATTACACTGTACTTTGTGTGAAATGTCCAAAGCTTAAAACAAGAAAAAAAGTGTGTTTTAACCATATTCATTTTAGCCTCTCCCAGACGTATTAAATATTATTGACCAACAGAATGTTAAGATGTCTGAAACCAGCTTCTCTTGTGTTTCAGAGGACGTCACAACATTCTATTGACAAATAATATTTCCACAGTATATTATTAAACCTTCCACCATCAGGCCAAGTTACTAGCCAGATCTGTGGAGAGGTGACCCCATTCATAGTAAGAACGCATGTTTTTCCAAGGACTAATCCGGGTATGCTTGGACGTTCAAACACCATTGTACCATCAGCAGCTGGAATACGTCTCTTTAAAGTATCCACAGGCACTTTATTCAGTCCTGCTTCAAGGCGTGTTACCTTCAGGTGTGAATGCAAGTTTAACCAAAATAGTGAAACATAATAAAAAAATAAATAAAAAAAGATTGACTTAAAAACTGACACCCATCTCTCCATCACATGCCCTCTCCTGCAGACTCAGAGCTGCCCTATAAAACTGCATCTAAAGGATACTACTGCTGCACCCCAAACGCATGGACCTGTCTGGACCAATGGCTGCTGTCCGCTGGGCGTTTACACTGAGTATGAACCAATGGCTGCTGTCCTTACTGTGATGTCAGACTGCTGTATATGTCTGTGTGCAGAGGAGAGAGGATGCGAGGGGCCAGGGTGACACTGGGTAAATTATTGTATTGTTTTGCGTAAT
Source organism: Odontamblyopus lacepedii (assembly GCA_034769755.1). Classification (NCBI taxonomy): domain Eukaryota; kingdom Metazoa; phylum Chordata; class Actinopteri; order Gobiiformes; family Gobiidae; genus Odontamblyopus; species Odontamblyopus lacepedii. The sequence goes on along the minus strand of CM068361.1, from coordinate 7,014,053 downwards.
TATGAGTAGTATATTTGGTCTTGGTTATTGCTTTTTACAGTATTTTGAGCGATGGTGTCCAAGTAATTTTACTTCCTAATAAAGTTTTTAAATATCTGAAAAAAGTCATTTCTGATTCATGCTCTAATGTAGTTTCCTCACCACAAACAGACCTGGAGTTGTGTTTTGTTTCATTCTCACATGTTTAACACACGAACCCTGCACATTTAAGATGAGTTCTTCTCTCAAACACTCTGTTCCACCTTGTGATGTCATGTGGTGATACAGGAAGGAAATGCTCCATTGTGTTTTCAAACTCCATACACCTTCACTAGGATCATTTGGATGATTTCAGACCTGGAATTGGTTATCACTACTGAACTAAAGGTAAAATTAACTGTTAACTCCCACTACATGACATCACAAGGTAGAACAGAGCATTTCAGCTTTGGAGATGTACGTAAACAGACTAATTAAACAAATGTGTGAATGAAACAAACACAACTCCAAGTATATTTTTGAGGAGGTAACAACATTCTAACATGGCTTAAAGCTCACAAGAGTTAATTTGGTGTTATATAGGACCTCTCATTTTTCTGACTTTTCCCCCTAAACTTTTGTATTAGTTTTTCCGGCAAACTGGAAATTAGTAGTAAAATTGTGTCGAGTTTGCATGTTCTCCCTGCGTCTGGGTGGGTATATTCTTTGATCAATATGCCAATCCTCCAGCTAGGTGCTCCTAACCTCACCGAGATCTGGGCCTGGAGATGGGTATGAGCGTATGAGCATAGAGAGGTTATATTTCTAACTTATGCTGTATGTGGCTTCACTGGCTGCACACTGGACTGTAGCTGTTGAATCAGTATACACCGAATCAAATGGTCTAATATTTCTGCCCGTCTTATGTAACTGATCCATGTGGTATAAAAATAGTGTCACAACAGCTCAAATAAGCTTCCCTCAGATCGATAACTGTGAAAGAACATCCCTGACCCTGCCCCTGCCCATATCTGGACATGTCCTCTCTCCAGGTGGTGTACTTATATCTGTGTATCTGTGTCTGGACTACTGCTCCTGCACATGTGAACATATGATCTCCTGCAAGTGTACATATGAAGTACTGAATGTGTATCCGTCTGTGTTTGTGCTGTGGCCTGGGACTTGTTATTTATTTGAATAAAGTGTCTAGGAAACTACATGGAAGTGTGTTTTGTCTCAGTACGTCTCAGATAAGATGTGTTGTGTTGGTCAGTGTGGCCGTTATTGACTAGGAATGTAACAATAACTGAAATATGGTGATGTGTTATCGTGGTATCGTCAAAGGTCTCACAATCATACTGTGGACCATCACAATATATCAAATCCCAAGTCTCTTTGCTTAAATGAATAGTTCTGATGCAGAAATAGCTGTTCTAAGCACTTTGAAATCTTCATTCTTTGGATTAAGTCTTGTGAAGGCATTTTAGAGGAAAAAGGAGCAGAATCACAGAAATATAATATAATATTCAAAATATTGCAATAAATCTGGTACGGTGAGATGTTTATGGTGAAAATCTGGTACAGAGAGATTTGGATATTGTTCCATCCCTAATGACAATAAATGTTGTACCAAATGACTGGTCAAAGCTTTTTAGAATGTCAGTCTTGTTATTCTGTAGAATATCGTAATATCATGAGCCTCCCACCCCAACAGTTGAGTTATTAGCATCCGGTTGGTATTTTGTGCAGCTATTTTCGCCGGCAGATGGAAGGCTAAGTCAATGATCTTTTTAAGTTAAGGTGTTAGTCAAATCAGGTGTTTGTTTAGTTTTAGTTGCGTATTAACCTTACCTTACCATCTCTTTGGAAATAAACGGCTCATAAACAGACATAGACGCTCATTTGGAGGTGATTTGTGGCACCTTTAGTGTGAATGGAAAGCACAAATAATAAAATCATTTACCAGGTACATTTTAAATGATGAAATGACTGCGTGAAAAGACTTGCACCCATAGTGAATATACAAAACACTTGTTTTAAGAGAATTATTTGTCATGTGCAATTGGGAATTATTCTTTACTCTAGCTGCCTCAGATTGTTTTGATGATTTTTCACTAGTATTTGTAATCACTCCACTTATGCAATGTCAATTAACCACTCCAAGTACAAGAGTGTGTTATTGATCAGTGTGTTATTGATGTGCTAATACAGACAAAAAAAATGCTTTAACAAATATGACTTTGTCTTATACCGTCAATGAAGTAACTAAATAAGTCGAGCTGTGATGGGTGGAGGCTCTAAGTGTTATTTTTATTCCAATGATATTATTATTGCATTGCTATATATCTATTGTTTTCTTGACAGACAAATCAGAGCATTGTCTTGACATAAACCCCACCGTTAGAGACCCATGTAGCCTGAATTTTAATAAATTTCCTTCTTGCCCACAGAAATCAATGCAAGTTAAGTAAATGACTGTTACTGGCCCTGTCCTGCACTACACAAACACTGAGTACTTACCCAAAGGCCAAGGTTTTCAAAAAGAGGCACCAGATGTAAAATCCTCCTGAGACAGTGGAACAAACTATGTGAATGGGGATGGCGCCCTCTACAGGCGAGTCAATGGAGCTCAGTCCCTTCTTCCAAAGGAAATGTCACTGTCTTCAGAGAGCTGCACAAAAAAATGGGACACCTGGGGGCAGAATAATAATTAATAAGGGGCCAATTTTACTGGGCAAGACTGCTAAAAGATGTCATTTGTAATGCCTGTGAATGCCTGTGAATGTGTAAAAAGAAAATGTCCCCGTTTAGCCAAGTGTCCAATGACTTTTTGCACTTAGAGACGTGCAGGTCTGGATATGAATATGTGAGCCGCACTTCCTAAAGCCCCTCTTCAGATGCTCTACTTCACAGGTGTCAAACATGCGGCCCGGGGGCCAGATCCGGCCCTCCAAGACCTTTAATCTGGCCCTCGGCTGATTTTCTATTAAAATATTTCAAATTTTCAAATTTTTCTGGTAATTTTCTGCGCATCTTAGCATAGCAGCGTCTCCAGTGCTTCTGTGCGTGGTGCCTCCACCAGACAAATGAAGACCTGCCTCTTTCCAAACGCTCTTAAAGGACGATCGTTTTGACTGCTGACCGTGACACCCTCATCAGCAAAATGTCAAAAATAAGAAAAGTGGAGCTGAGTGCAAGATTTTCCAAGAAAAATTGACTAATTCTTATTTGTTCACGGAGGTGAATGGGAAACCTGTACGCTTGGTGTGTTTGCAACAAGTGGTGGCGCTCAAGGAATATGATCTTAAAGGCCACTACGAGACACTGCAAAAAATACAATAACTTGAACAGAGAATTGAGAAGACAGAAGATAAACGAATTATTGCTGGGACTGAAGAAACAGCCGTCTGTTTTCACCCAGGGGCCAAGAGGCTAGTGATGCTGCTGTGAAAGCAACCTAACCTAGCATAATATTATAATATTTTGTAAAATAAAATAAAATAAAAAAGATTTCTGTAATAGATTTGCGTTTCTCTGCACAAATATTTGGACTCATTGCTATTTTTGGGGTATATATGCCATGAGTTTTCTGATCCGGCCCCTTTGGAGTCAAAGTTGGTTGTATACGGCCCCCGGACCAAAATGAGTTTGACACCCCTGCTCTACTTCCTCATGTTCCTTTAAGCCCAGGAGGTCACTTCCCTGTTTTCCTCCTCCTCCTCTTCCTCACTGTGGCTCAGGCTCAGCTCGGCGTGAGGGACAAACCTGTGTAAACCTGTGTGGATTTCTCGGATTCCAAACTGCCTCTTCCTCAGCGGTGAGTTGTTGAGCAGCGATCGGTGAACTGTTTTTGTGATTAGCACTTGTATTTGTTGCTAAATAGCACAAATTGCACAGATAGCAAAAGGTATTTGTAAAAATAAGTCTGGATCCGCTGCGGATCTGTTTGTTATGGCGTCAGGGGCCTAAATATGCTTCAGATTTGATACTGATCCACTTCCTACTGACCTAAATACACACGAGCATCATTTGCATTGAGATTGTCCATAAAACACCTTTTGCACAAGTGTCACAACAAGGATGTGGAGACTTAAATTTTAAAACTAGGGGTGGGACATTAACGATTACGATTAATTAATCACAAAGAAAATAATGCATTAAGAATATGAACGCATTTATCGCAAACAAACAACACGGAACGTTTGTCAGTGCACCATGTAGCGGTACGACAATTATACTGACGCACACAGTTCCGACGACAACAACAACAACAACAACAACAGTGGAGCGTGAAAGCCTCTGGGTCTGCTGCTGGACATTTCTGTTAAAAAAAATTACCCGATGGAAGTACTGACAAAGGCGTTGTTATTTTATTTTTTTCAAACTCTACGAGAACATTTAAATATAAAACATGTGACAGCAACTGGAACTGTTGGAGGTTCCAAACTCCAACACATGACGGGCTTCAGGAAGAACAGTCCACTAAAATTCATTTACATCAAATATATGTTGCTTCTGGGGCAAATATTGTTTCGGTATTAATTGAGATTAATTCATTACAAAGCCTGTAATTAATTCGATTTTTTTAAATCAAGTCCCACCCCCTAGTAAAAACATGAACCTCAACAATTCAAAATTGGATCAGCGATATCCTAACATTAAATCTCATTAGTTAAAAGAAGAAGCATTTTAAATCATTAGTTAGAAATCTTAGGAGATGCTAGTTAACGATTTAATTAACCAATGCTCCATTCTAAATATACAGTCTTTACCAAGTACTAAAAATAGTTCATGTTAAGCAAAGTAAAAAACCATAAAACAAATATAAGCCATATGAGTAAAAGCCTGAGACTGAGTTTAGCCAAATGCCATATTGTTAAAACTCAAACTTAACTTGAATATACACCACAGTAGTTATACAGATGTTGGGACCTAAAATAGAACCACATTAAAAACATCCAAAATGCATGTGGGATAAAGGCATAAAATTACTTAAACAGTTAAAATCCAGAGCTTCTCTATTCACATAAATGATTTGGCTAGGGACAGATATTTGGTTCCTGATGTCAGACACTTTCCTAATAAAATAGTTTAAAAACAGTTCACACAGTTCAGTGGATGCATCATTAAAAAGACGGGGTGTAGGATTTTAGCTTGAGTCTAAAACCTGGAATAAAACTCTTGGATTTGACTTGTTCCTACTAATGGTGTTTTAATAAAATATGGTCCTTGTTCTTTGACTGCTTGTAGGTAAAACTCTGTTTCAATGAGAGGTAGAACACATTTAAATTGGTCTTTTTCCATTTTCGCTCATTTTGGTTGGGCCGGTCCATTTGGAATGTTTCTTTAAAAGGTGCAATAGAATCTAAAATCAAATTAGTGGTTTGGTTAAAGGAGGAGGTTGGGATTAAAAGTCAAAGAAGCTGGGGTAAAAGCTGTGAAAATTAAGAGCAGAGGAGGAGTTAAAAACATGTGAATAATAAGATGGGCGATGATTAAAAGACTGGGGAGCTAAAACATCAAATAAAACTGCTTTGTGATCTGACACACAGATGTCTTTAGTGGTAAGATTTTCCAGGTTGAGACTAAAGGTTAAAACCAGATCCAGTGTATGGCCCTTTGAGTGGGTGGGAACATTTACCATTTGGGATAAATTAAATTAATTGAGTACTTCCAGAAAATCAGAGGTTAAGGAGTGAGGTTTGAGGGGGCAGCATATGTGAATATTAGAATCACCTAAAATTAAAACCTTGTTGTGGGGGAGAAAGTTGAGAAAATTCTTGGATAAAAACAGGGTTGGATTTAGGGGGTCGATAGATAGTTAGTTAGTTAGTTAGTTAGTTAGTTAGTTAGTTAGTTGATCATCTCTGATTGACTGTGAGCAATGTCATTAGTTCCTACGTGATAATCACTCATGTTATGATGGGGGTGCAGCTTGTAGAAATCCAGGAAGTTTGTCCAATAGTGTGTACACAGTGGTTCCGGGAAAACAGTGAGTGGATACATTGAAAAACCTGCAGGTCCTTGTAATTGAATTGCCCACCAAGAGTGTCATTGGTGCAGGGGCCGTGGGGAAAGTGGGGGATTCTGCTGCGGCTGAGGGTTCACAAAGGCCGTGGATAGTGCAGAGGGGCAGAGCAGAGGACCCATGTGTTCACGAGGGGGCTGAGGTGGGACTTTGATGCGCTGCTGTTGTAGTGGGAACTGAGTGCGTCGGTATAAGTGGCATACCACCACATGGAGCACTGACAAACCTTTTATTGCAGACAAACCTTTTATTGCAGTTTGCCAAACAACGTGGAACGCGTTGTTTGGCAAACTGCAATAAAAGGCATTATTATTTTTAACGCAGTAATTTCTTTGTAATTAATTGATTAATTGTTACACCAAAGCCCCGATGTCTGTCTTCAGGTGTGTTACATATATCATATCCATTGAACATGTGGATTAGAATTCAGACCAACAAAGTTGTTCAATATCTCTGTATATGTTTCCTTAATTTGATCTTCTTTTGCTACAGACAGAAAAAGTGTGCAATTTAAATAAAATACAACGTTGTAGTTAGTTGATTCATTCAGCCAAATAGAACTTCCTTGTGAAACACACATTGAAACATTCTTACATATGATTGATTCATATGATTTTTGCATATTTACTTAGAGTTACTTTATTTGAACAGTTTAAAAAGTTATTTAACTTTCCTTTGTTCTAATGCAGCTCTACAAGATCCACCAACAGAATGACGTTCCCATGTGACCAGTGTGGAAAGGTGTGGCCAAATGCTTCCAAACTGAAAGTACACTACAGAACTCACACTGGGGAAAGACCATACAGATGTGACCAGTGTGGGAAGGGATTTATACACTCGGGTCATCTCCATCAACATATGAAAATCCACACAGGAGGGAAGCCATTTGAATGTGACCAGTGTGGGAAGGAATTTCTCAAATCTGGTGACCTCCATCAACATCTGAGAATCCACACGGGAGAGAAACCCTTTGAATGTGAAGAGTGTGGGAAGGAATTTAGAGAGTCTGGTGCTATTTATCGACATATGAGAATCCACACTGGAGTGAAGCCATTTAACTGTGACCAATGTGGGAAGAAATTTAGAGAGTCTAGTGCCCTCCATAACCATATGAGAATCCACACAGGAGAGAAACCCTTTGAATGTGACCAGTGTGGAAAGAAATTTAGAGAGTCTGGTGCCCTCCATAACCATATGAGAATCCACACAGGGGAAAAATCACACAGATGTGCTGTGTGTGAAAAGGCATTTTCACACTCAAGCACCCTAGTATCACATATGAGAGTCCACACAGGAGAGAGGCCATACGGGTGTGACCAGTGTGGGAAAGCTTTCTCTCAATCATCCACTTTCAACAGACACATGAGAACTCACTCCTGGCTGATACTTTATGAGTGTGACCAGTGTGAAGAGGCTTTTAGAACATCCCAGCAGCTCTCCAGTCACTACCGAACGCACATAGGAGACAAACCAGACGACTGAAGAAAGAGGGAAGACTTTCAGGTTTGTGAGGAACTGTCTGAAACATGTCCAGATGTTCCAGAGTGAAGAGAAAAGATGCACCTCTGACCAGTGTGGGACGACTTTGAGACAACCTGCTCATCTGACAGGCATGAAAATCTCTCACCTTTCAGCGAAATTCACTGTTTTGAACCCAAAAGAGGTGACCTTTGTGAATCATGTAGATTCGATGAGAAAAGTTTTGGGCGCAAGCATTTGGACTGTCTTGTCTCAGCCTTGAAGGCGCTTGGATTCTGTCTTATCACAGACTCGAGGTCTGACTCTCGTCGAGTGCAATCACATTTCATTATGGCCACTGCTGTCAGCAAGAAACTAAACACTGATGTGCAGGAGAGTGTGGGGCATCTCTCTGGAGCCTGTGCACTCATCTGGAGCCCAGTGCGGCACATCACAAACACACACACACCCAGCGTGCAGCTTGTACCACAGGGCAGGTTCAACTTTTTAAAACATCCGACCTGTCCATCCGCCTCACATCAGCATGTCGCTCCTTGCCTTTTCGAGCTCATGCTCTTCTCTGTGAGCCTAAAGTCAGACTCAAAAAGCTGGAGATCAGGCTTCAGAGACACAGGGCATTGGAACTAAGCTCTGTGTAGTGTCAAAAAGCTTATAATGATATGTAAATTATTATAAAGAGGTTTTAGCTGAAGTTTGTCCATCTTATTCTTCATTCTTTTGTTTTTCACTCTGAGCTTTCAGTCCTGCTTCACTGCAGTTCCCTAAACAGAGACAAACCTGAAATTCCATTTTGTCTTTTTATTCTGTTTTCACTCTTGTTAGCAACCCACAACAGATGTTTATTCTTTTCATGGCTGCTGTGATGAAAAACATGAAATAAAATATTAGAATTAGAAAATAAAATCTGTCTTTGCGTTTTGAGCTTTGCAGATGTAGATAATGTAATAATGTAGGAGACAAAACACAACTCCAAATTTTTGAGGAGGGACCAGCATGAGAACATGACTTAAAGCTCACAGGAGTCTATTTTACATAAAGGACCTTTTAAATGTGTTCATCTTTTATTGCCTTATAATTATTACAACCCTGTTGAATAATAGAAGAAAAAAGTGTTTATTTGTTTATGGCCCTATTACAGAACATAAGCTTGTAGTGTTCAGCCATTACAAATGAGTGTGAATGTTATGAATGAATGAATGTGCAATAATCGCCCATTTACCCCCAAAAAAGTTCCATTTGTGTTCCAAAGCGTGAGGGCAACTGTGCCTCTGTGTTTTAGTGGAGACTGAGGAGAGGGACGGAGCTGCTCACTCTGTGCTCTCCTTCACCATCAAACATGCCGTTTGCTCAAACTTATAACTTCACAAAACAAGGATGTGTCTTCATATGTTAAAAAAATAAATAAATAAATAAAAATGAACTGAGAATATATGGAGTTTTGCCCACAATTTTTTTGAGGAACTTTGTGGTGACATTTTACAGAAAGTGTACATTGTCTTCATTGTTTTAATAAAGAAATTGAAAGTTGAGATAGATCCTGAGTTTTCTTTTTCTGTCATATAATAAAGTGGTTTGTAGGACTTCAAGATAACCTAAGGAGAACTACAACTGGAGAAAAGGACAAGTTGACCTGAGTCCTGCTGAAGACTCAAATACAGTCCCACTTAAAAGGTGCATTGTGTAACTTCTGGTGGAGGGTCCGTCAGATGCTTTTCTCCATGGAGATGTTATTGCTTTGTCTGGAATGTTTCACAGTATGACATTAAACCTTTCTATCTTCACGAAGACCAAACCAGACCAAGTTACAGGTCAGATCTGTGGAGAGGCGACCCCGCTCACAGTCAGAATGCCTGTTTTTCTATGTATTTTTCAGCTGTAAAAACCACCAGTAATTGAATAAATGTAAAGTAGAACTGTTTAATGTCACACTGTGGAACATTCCAGGCAGAGCAGTGACATATGCATACAAACAAGCAAGTGATGGACACCCAACCAAAAGTTACACTGTGCACTTTTAAAGATAAATACACATGATTAGAAATTAGCATTAAAAGTAAAGAAAAAAGTACTTTTACTCATAGTGTAATTGCATCATACAGTCTATAGTAATTCTATTTGGGTATTATCTTAATATGATACTCTGTGTTATTGCTCTACTTAAAGTTGCACTGTGCAACTTTTCCGGTAGAGGGTCCTCTCCACAGATCTGACCTGTAGTGCTGGAACCTGCGTGATCTATCTTGTGATAGATAGGCTTACTCAAGATGATGGCAGGGAAAGCATACATGGAGCGACATAAGTGTACAGTGTATAGTGTACAGAAACATCTGTGCAGAGTACAGGCTGGAGACCCCAAGATCAAGGTGGGAAACACCTCCAAAGATAGTGGAAAATGACCTTCCAGATACAGACTCTAGCCCATAGAGGTCTATGCGCCCTCCATGGATCTGCCTCTCCAGACCATCACTGACCCACCACCAAACCGCTCATGTGAACCATGTTTAAGTAGCAGAGCATTGTCCTTGTCTTCTCCAGACTCTTTCACATCTGTCACTGGTGCTCAGGGTGAACCTGCTCTCATCTGTCAAAAGCACAGGGCACCAGTGGTCATCCAACAAATGCCAGTGGAGCTCCACGGTGCTGGGCAGTGAGCACAAGGCCCACTACAGGATGTGGCGCCCTCAAGCCACCATCAGGAAGTCTGTTTCTGATTGTTTGGGCAGAGTTTCTCACCAGTGTCCTCCTGGAGGTCATTCTGTAGGGCAGGGGCAGTGCTCAACCTGTTCCTCCTGCACAAAGGAGCAGATGTGGGTCCTGCTGATGAGTTGAGGATCTTCTATGGCCCTGTCCAACTCTCCTAGATTAGTGTTTCTGTTGCTCAAAAATACAATCATTCCTTCAGTGAATATGGGCATCTCTCCACAAACCTGACCTGTAATGTAGCGTAGTGCTGGAACCTGCTTGATTCCCTTGTGATAGATAAGCTTAATCAGCATTGGAACATTCTAGACAAAGCAAAAACATTTCCATGGAGACCAGCAAATATAACGCAGTGCAGCTTTAATACTATACCAAATGCGTTTTTCTTTTTCATTGACATTTCAATCAAAAAATAATAATTTAAAACACTGAAAACCATATAATACAGTACTGAATTCAAAGATTAGTCCTGCAACATAACTGTAGACCCTAAAATTCTAAAATGCTCGTTCAGTCCACTCAGTATTTACACTTGTGAATGAAAAAGTGATTCTTTTGTAGGAAATGTGCTGTGTAGAATGATAATAAACATGGCTGAGTACTGTTCAAGGACAAAGGAGCCATAAATTCATATCCAGGCCTGCAAGTCAGAGGAAACCAACTCAAAAGGGTAAGTCGTGCTAATAGATGTGAGTGGCTCCGTTGGCTTTATGGGGCGTTTTCTTTTTAAACATTCACAGACATTACAAAGTGCTCTACATTTATTTGCATTCTTGCTGAGTAAAATCGGTCCCTTATTAACCCCAAAGTCCTTTCTGCCCCCAGGTGTCCCAGTTCTCTGAAGACAGTGTCATGATGTTCCTTTGGGAGGAGGGGCTGAGCGCTACCATTGACTCGCCTGTAGAGGGCGCCATCCCCATTCACATAAAGTTTGTTCCACTGTCTCAGGAGGATTTTTACATCTGGTGCCTCTTTTTGAAAAACCTGGCCTTTGGATACTCAGTGTTTGTGTAGTGCAGGACAGGGCCGGTAACAGAGTCTTTTTCTTGACTTGCCCTGATTTCTGTGGGCCTTGCCTGGAGGATCATGTGAGCCTAAATTCAAACTCAAAAAGCTGGAGATCAGGCTTCAGAGACTCCAGACTGTGGGCTTGACCTCAAAAATTACAAGCTTAAAGTGATATGTTAAGATTTCTTTCTTTCTTTCTTTTGAAGTTTGTCCATCCTTTTCTTTGTTGTATTGTCTTTCACTTTGAGCTTTTAGAGACATACCTGAAATATTGTTTTTATTTATTTATTCATATGCAAAAATGAAAATAAAGTCTGTTTTTTCCTTGATTTCACATATTACATAACTGCAGAATGCAATGCATTGTGGGACAGAAAGTCAAGAGTAAGTAAGAACCATAGACCATATGGTAAGAACTTTTTTCTACAACAGCCTGTTGTAAATTACAGTTAGTTGGTGCTTTACTGTAGATGGGAGGATATTTCATGTAAATGTATTTTTCAACACACTACACTCAGTTAAGAGCAGAGACAAAGAGGAGCTCATGGGAATACTGCACTGGTCCATACACTCCACAAAAGTAACCTGTTTTTTTTGTGTTTGTTTTTTTAAGTCAGACTTATTATTTTTAACACAACCTAACATAGTTACCATATACAAATAGTTGCTATATGGTTGCTAACAGTTGCTAAGATAACAGTTGCTATGGTAATGATTGTTATGGTAATGGTTGCTCTGGTTACAGTTGCTACATTAACAGGCGCTATAGTCAGGTAGTAGCAGGGACCGCGGACCGCATTAGCATGAGCGCAGCTAGCGAGAGTAGCCCCCCGGCACATCCCGTGCAGCCGGGACCAGACCAGGACAGGTTTGTGACAGTTAGACGCAGGCGCAGGGCTAAGACTAGGACTGCAGATCAGGGACACATAGCTGAGTGTAGGACTGCAGGAGACCAGGGACATAGGGCTGAGAGTAGGGGGCTTCCCGTCCAGAACAGGTTCGCCCCCCTGAGCTGGACGCGGGACACTCTAGTCATAGGGAGCTCCATAGTCAGGGACATGGAACTGCCCGCAGCTTCCACGCGATGTTACCCTGGAGCCAGACTGGGTGACATCGAGGGGAATCTGAGGCTTTTAAAGAGAAGTAAGAACAGGTACCGCCGGATCGTTATACACGCGGGGGGTAACGATACTCGGCGCGGTCAGTCAGAGGTGGTGAAGTTGCAGATAGAGGCAGTCTGTGAATTGGCTAAGTCGATGTCGGAGTCCGTGTACTTCTCTGGCCCCCTTCCAAATTATGTCAATTGTGAAATGTTCAGCCGCTTTTCAGCTGTGAACCAGTGGTTGTCCAATTGGTGCTCACAGAATGGTGATGTCTTCATAGATAACTGGAGGGCATTTGAGGGGAAGCCCAGGCTTATACGTAGCGACGGCATTCATCCCACAGCGGCTGGCTCCTCCCTGTTAGCTCAGAATATGATCGCTAGCCTTAGATGACCATCAGGTAAGACTAGCACACAGAATAGCTCAGGGAGTGTCAGTGACTCTAGGGAGCAGAGTAGACTAGTGAGGCACTGCTCTGTTAGCGAGAACAGCTCCAAACAGGCTGAGACTGTGTGTGCCCCACGTACAGGGGCCTCCTCTGAGCCACCCTGCATGAACAATTCTCCCAGACTGGCTGAGGCTGTGTATGTCCCACGCACAAAAAGCACAAATAAAACACAGCTAAACTCTGATAGGAAAGGCATCAGATCTCCTAACTTTATAAAAAATAAATACATGCGTCGCAAATAAACAAAATAAATGTATAAAAAGCACAAATAAAACTCAACTAAACTCTGATAGGAAAGGCGTCAGATCTCATAACTTAATATAAATAAATACAGGTGTCGCAAATAAACAAAATGATAAGTGTGTAAAATGTGGACTGCTAAACATCAGGTCCCTCTCCTCTAAATTTCTTTTAATAAATTAATTAATTGGCGACTTTAATATTGATCTTCTAGCTTTAACTGAAACATGGCTTCATGTTAGATTAAACGAATCTACACCTCCAAGTCACGTGAACTTTCAAAGTGCTTTACACTTGTCCTTCACACAGGCACTGAGCTTATCGATTTGATCGGTCTGATTAGGTTTCATTGATAAGTACAGCTGAGTGTCATCAGCATAGCAGTGGAAATTAATGCCATGTTTTCTGATAATGTTACCTAATGGCAACATATACAGAGTAAACAGGATTGGACCAAGCACAGATCCTTGTGGAACACCGCAAGCTACTTTAGAGCAGGGACAGGTGCACTGGTTTACACTAACAAACTGGTACCTATCTGATAGATAGGATTTAAACCATTTGAGGGCGGTCCCTCTGACACTTATGTCACATTCTAACCTCTGCAGTAGAATGTTGTGATCAATGGTGTCAAACGCTGCACTGAGGTCCAGTAGGACCAGGACTGAAGCCAGCCCGTTATCAGCAGCTAGTAGCAAATCATTTGTCACTTTAAGCAGAGCAGTTTCTGTGCTGTGGTGAGCTCTGAAACCAGACTGAAATTTCTCATATAAATTATTGTCCTGCAGATGGTGACAAAGCTGTTTCACCACAACTCGTTCCAGAATCTTTGAGAGAAATGGAAGATTCAAAATAGGTCTGTAGTTGGCTAGTTCATCAGGATTTAAGCTAGGTTTTTTCAAAAGCGGTTTAATTACAGCATATTTAAAGGACTGAGGAACATAGCCATTTTCTAATGACATATTTATTATGTTATAGATGGAACCTATTATTAGGTGGAGAGCTTCTTTGAGGAGTTTGACTGGAATAGGGTCGAGCAAACAAGTTGATGGTTTGGACGACATGATGACTGAGGTAATCTCCACCTCATCGACAGGAGTAAATTTGTGTAATGCTGTTAGAGGATTTATGTGGGATATTGGTGTTACAGACTGGATTTGCTGAATTTGCTTGGGGCTGATTTTTGGAGTGGCTTCGTTGATCTTGTCTCTAATGGTTGTAATTTTGTAATCGAAGAATTCAAGAAAGTCATCACAACTGAACTTCGAAGGGAGAAGAGACTCAGGGGCAGTGTGCGAGTTTGTCAGCCTGGCTACAGTGCTGAACAGAAATCTCAGGTTGCTTTTGTTTACTTCTATTAGGTTTGAATAGTATCTGGTTTGCACTTTTCACAGAGCGGCCTTATAAGAGAGCAGACAGAGCTTCCATGCCTTCAGAGACTGCTCGGAGCGCGAGCGGCGCCAGAGCTTCTCTGTGCGTCTTACGTGTTGTTTGAGTGATCGCAATTCTGGAGTAAACCAAGGAGCCGGAGGTCTTGGTTTAATGCTTTTCTGTTTTAGCGGAGCTGCAACATCGAGAGCAGATTTTAAGGTGAGCATTGTCCTATCAACAAACTGATCCATGATAATTGGATTAAAGTTGTTCTCATTGTCACATGGCATATCATTTAATACTGGCTTGATTATTTCTTTGAACTCGGCTACCGATTTTTCTGATATTGTTCTTTTCATTATAGTTTTCTCCTGCCGAGCTGGATAGTGTTTTATTACGAATTGAAAGGTAATTAAAAAATGGTCAGAGAGTATAGGGTTTTGAGGAATTACAATTAAATCATTAATCTCAATACCATAAGTTAGGACGAGATCAAGAGTGTGATTGTGACAGTGAGTCGGCTTGTTCACACTCTGGGTAAAACCGACCCCATCCAGGAGAGCACCAAAAGCACTCCTGAGGCACTCACTGCTGTTATCAACATGGATGTTGAAATCTCCAACTATAACAATCCTTTCCCATTCCAAAACTAAACTTGAAGTAAAGTCAGAAAACTCTGTCAGAAACTCAGCATATGGACCAGGAGGTCGGTAGATTGTTATGAATATAACAGCTTTTTGATTTTTCCAGTTGGTGCACGTAATAGATAGTGCGAGGTTTTCAAAGGAGCGGAATGTATAATTAGATTTGAGGCTGAGAATTAGGCTGGAGTGAGAAATGACGGCCACACCGCCACCTCGACCAGTGCTCCTGGCACTTTGAAAGTTCACGTGACTTGAAGGTGTAGATTCGTTTAATCTAACATAATCATTTTCCTGAAGCCATGTTTCAGTTAAAGCTAGAAGATCAATATTAAAGTCGCCAATTCATTCATTTATTAAAAGAGATTTAGAGGAGAGGGACCTGATGTTTAGCAGTCCACATTTTACACACTTATCATTTTGTTTATTTGCGACACATGTATTTATTTTTATTAAGTTATGAGATCTGACGCCTTTCCTATCAGAGTTTAGTTGAGTTTTATTTGTGCTTTTTACATGCTTAATTTGTTTATTTGCGACACAATTATTTATTTTAATTAAGTTATGAAACCTGACGCCTTTCCTATCAGAGTTTAGTTGAGTTTTATTTGTGCTTTTTATACATTTATTTTGTTTATTTACGACGCATGTATTTATTTTTATTAAGTTAGGAGATCTGATGCCTTTCCTGTCAGAGTTTAGCTGTGTTTTATTTGTGCTTTTTGTGCGTGGGACATACACAGCCTCAGCCAGTCTGGGAGAATTGTTCATGCAGGGTGGCTCAGAGGAGGCCCCTGTACGTGGGGCACACACAGTCTCAGCCTGTTTGGAGCTGTTCTCGCTAACAGAGCAGTGCCTCACTAGTCTACTCTGCTCCCTAGAGTCACTGACACTCCCTGAGCTATTCAAGTGCTAGTCTTACCTGATGGTCATCTAAGGCTAGCAATCATATTCTGAGCTAAGAGGGAGGAGCCAGCCGGGGTGGGATGGATGCCGTCGCTACGTATAATTGTTGCTATGGTAATGGTTGCTAGGGTAACAGTTGCTAAGATAGGGTTGCTATGGTAATGGTTGCTAGGGTAACAGTTGCTAAGATAGGGTTGCTATGGTAATGGTTGCTATGGTAACAGGCTCTATGGTAGTGGCACTAGTGTGGCATCACTAAGGTAGTGTCACTTTGGTAGCGTCACTACGGTAGCTAAAGTGGCTGTCACACCTTGACGATTTAGCCAGCGTATTGCCAACGTATGAAAAATTTGGCAAAAAAGCTGTCGTAAGTCGGATAAGTTATCGGTGAGTTTTGTATAAGCACGCTATATGAGCACGCTGGACCATACTGAAACACGCTGAAGCACGCTGAAGCACGCTGGCGTACATCCACATACGGGCCAAAAAATTTTCAGCATGCTTAAAATTTCTCGACGTATGTCAGCGTAAGCTCATACATCCTGCATCCGTAAGTTGTGGGCAAGTTATGCGATCGTTAATTGTACACGTTAATTGTAAGTTACGCATAAGTCCAAATACGTTGAGATCATGTCTAGCGTACCCATGACTTATGAGTAACGCGTTTTGAACCTGTGTGTAACTTACCTCCAGCACATATTGACGTACGCAGACGTATATGACATGTTCCAGACGACCACAGAACTTACTGAACATGTTTCTAACTTATAGTTGCCGTATAACAGCTATTGGCAGCGTTTAGGGGAACTGTAAATTGGATCTGGGAGAACACCATATAATAAATAAATAATCAATCAATCCACTGTGCCAGCTCAACCAAATAATGACATCCAGTCCACAAAACCGCAATATTAATCCCATTTGAGGCGTTCTTTAAAAATAAAAAGGTGAGAATGGCACGTGTGTTTGCTTACGTGTGTGAAGCTGCAGATCAGAAATAGTGACTCTGTTTCCTGTGGACATTATCTCCAATCTTTTCTGCTCTAAAAATCCTGTATCTGAAGTATTGGTCCACATTTTACAAATAATAATAACACAGTTTTGACTTGTGTCTAAACTAGAAGTGCAGAGCTCTGATCTTTGAACTCTTCAGAGTCTCAGAGCGAGTGGTTTTACTGTAGACAGGAAACAGCTGACGCCATCGCGCATTCAGCACCATAGACAGCGAGAGACGTAAAATATGACGTGTCAGAATAGCAAAATATGACGTGTCGGAATAGCCCCCCCCCCCCCACAAAAAAAAAAAAAAACAAAAAAATTGATTGCCTAGTTCAGCATATGCCAGAGTTTTAGGGAAATTCTGGTACGTTGACATACGCTGGCTAAATCGTCAAGGTGTTACATGGCCTTAAGTAATGTATGTTAAGGTAACGGCTGCAGTAATATTTGGATCATCTATTGGACACTTTTACACGCAAAGAAAGTGTCCCACCACCTGTAGGTCTGCGGCTCTCGGTGAGTAAGATCAGCTCCTCTCGGCTCTCCCGGTGTACGACCTCGTCTTCCCCTGCTCCGTTAGAATGTCCGTACCGTCATCTCTTTTACGCACACAGCAACACGTGGAAAGGAGAGAGTTAGCAAACATTTCTTAGAGACTATAAACTATATAAGGGCAACTTTTAGTCCAAGTCTAGCTTCTTCTGTTTGCTAAATTTTATAAACAACTATTTTCTGTTTGTTTATACAGCATATTTAAAGGTACTTAAAGGTACAGTACGTAACGTTGTATGGCATATTTCCAGTCCTCATTCGGGCCACATCACAGTCAGGCATGTGGAGGTTCTCAGTGTATTTTTTAGTTCAAAAGGTTACACACTGGGGCTTTAAGCAAATGATTAAGTCAAGTGAGTGAAGTCAGTTTTTGTTTGGCTTATTTTTTGAAAACACCAGATTCATTATTTGTTTATGATTTACATCTGCCCTTCCAGTTACGTCCACTTTAAAAAAAATTTATATTACGTCCAAACAATCACATTTTCATATAAGTAATCAGAATCACTACTGTACTTCTAGTGGAGTACAATCATTCTGAAGTAACGTTACAATTGAGAGTATTTTTGTCTATACTCTCCCACCTCTGTTCGGAAATAAGCGTGACCATTGAATCCGGATCGTTCCCCGGGCGCACCACGTGACCGGCTCATATGATGTCGCTGTAACTGCAGCCACATCCCCACAGCTCCTCTTCTCCGGAGCCTCCGCACGACACACTTTTCACTTTTTATTTCATCATTTTTAAACTACCTCCACTATTTATTATATTTATTACAGATCAACTGTGATGTGCCAGGATTTTCCAACAGGATACTTTTTGTTTTTTAGTAATATTTAGGTGATAGTGAGTCTGTTATTAGAACCATATTTATTATCAGTTAATTTTAATTTTATATTTTAACTTTTATTTAATATTTTTAAGTTTTTGTTTCGACCCGTTTTCGTTTCGGTTCCGGCGCTGAGAGGTCTCTAGAGTCGCTGGATTTCAGACTTTGGGAGTTTTTTGTGAAGGACCGTCGCGGGCCTCGGAGCCTCAGCATCGCGGGGACCGTTCCTGGGGCACTGGGGAGCGGCTCGTGTGCGGATCAGCGGTCGGTATTTAACGGGAGCTCGGTGCGCATCCTCCGGGCACAGGCGGGGACATGGGTGATGCTTCGGCCACCAACATCAAGGTGGTGTGTCGCTTCCGGCCGCTCAACAGCGCCGAAGTTTCCCGGGGCGACAAGTACATCCCCAAGTTCCAGGGGGACGACTGCGTGATGATGGGGGTGAGTGATTCTAAACGGTTTCGTTTGGAGACCTGTGCGTAACGGTGCGTAATTGCACCAAGGCCTTTGACGCACAGACTGAGCCGCCTGTTTAGCTGATAAATTTGTATTCATTGGGTTCATTTCTATTTGTCAAAGGCAGATTTATCTGGGTGAAGTTATGACAGGTGGTGTGGTACAAGATGGTTCATGTGTTGTAGACTGAAGTTCTTGAAAACATATGTTGTAGCTTTAAAGTAAAACAAAGGAATATTGCCTCATTCTTTAGGGTGTGAAACAGTGTGTCCCCTCTGCTTTCATGGTTCTCTCCCTTTGAGAAGATCAGATGATAGATTCACAGTAGAGGCGTGACAGGCTGAGGCCGCGGGGCCCAACCAACTGGGGGCCTAGAACACTCCACTGTTCACTCTGTGTGCTGCTGGTGTAGCATCTGCTGCACACTGACATTATCAACTCAAAACAAAACTAAATAAACCAAGTTATCTCAGGTCAGCAGTCCATGTTTTGAGTCTGTACAGAATAGTACAGTATAATATACTATACAGTACTGTATACTATATAATACTATATATATAAGTGTCTAGCATGAGTACTAGTAGTACAGAGTGTGGAGAGTGTCTCCTGACCTCTCAGAGCTTCTGCCATGATGTTTGTGCCTCTGGTCCAGCACATCTGTGTGTGTGTCTGATACTGTGTGAGTCTGAGAGCAGAGGTGACCAGGGACATGACCGTCTGTGTGGGTGCTGTCTGTGTGGGTGCTGTCTGTGGGTGCTGTCAGTGGGTGCTGTCTGTGTGGGTGCTTGGTCAGTACTCTTACACATTGTCCTGATGTTGTCTTTAGTGTCTGTGACACACGGGCCTGACTCATGGTGCTCCACGTGTCCACACCCACAGACCTGGTCCCCCACAACTTAAGCTTGTACTCACCACACAGTATGCAGTACACAGTCATGCAGTATGCAGTACACAGTCCTGCAGTATGCAGTACACAGTACTGCAGTATGCTGTACACAGTCCTGCAGTATGCAGTACACTGTCCTGCAATATGCAGTACACTGTCCTGCAATATGCAGTACACAGTCATGCAGTATGCAGTACACTGTCCTGCAGTATGCAGTACACAGTCATGCAGTATGCAGTGCACAGTCCTGCAGTATGCAGTACACTGTCCTGCAGTATGCAGTACACAGTCCTGCAGTATGCAGTACACTGTCCTGCAGTATGCAGTACACAGTCCTGCAGTATGCAGTACACTGTCCTGCAGTATGCAGTACACTGTCCTGCAGTATGCAGTACACAGTCATGCAGTATGCAGTGCACAGTCCTGCAGTATGCAGTACACTGTCCTGCAGTATGCAGTACACAGTCCTGCAGTATGCAGTACACTGTCCTGCAGTATGCAGTACACAGTCCTGCAGTATGCAGTACACAGTACTGCAGTAAGCAGTACACAGTCCTGCAGTATGTAGTACACAGTCCTGCAGTATGCAGTACACAGTACTGTGATGCTGATGGACACGTGGGCTCAGTATTTTAGTATTGCAGTATTTTACTTCATTGCTGTGTTCAGACACCACCAAAATCCAACATGTGACTTTATTTGTGGAACTCTTTTTATTCTGGCACCATGACGACATGTCCTCAGCTCTTCTGAGTGAATACTCTACATTACACTGTAAAAAGAAGGTTTTGGGCTCCTGGTTCACAGGACCCAGCACACAGCAGGAGAAGAAGCAGTCAGTAAACTACAAAGCCCCGGGCTCCTGAGAGGAGCTGGGAGAAGGTCAGACATGATTATAGCTCAGAGACAGTGACAGTGTGAGGCAGTGTGGAGGAAAACACTCTACAAACAATAGTCACTGGACAGTGGCAAAGCTCTGCTGTGGAGGCACTTTGACCTGAGATGATCAGACCAGTGAAGTGTATGGACTTAAATGTAGGAGCACTCCACCTCATGACATCATCAGGTTAAATGGGACATTTGGAGCTATAAAGGATACTCATTAGGACAGGGTTTGAAATGGAGTAACAGGTGAACTCAGAGAGTACCCAAACAGAATCGCACCAAACTCACAAGTGTGTAGACGTCCATACTGTAATTATGTGTGAGAAGTATGAGGAGATATCCTGCATAAACAGACTATAGATAGATTTACTACAGAGATCAGGTTTAGAGTATAGGCATTATGTATTAGTGGTCACATTGTGTTGATGTCTTTATGTCCCCCTCTCTCAGGGTAAACCGTTCTACTTCGACCAAGTGTTCCGCTCCAACACCACACAGGTGGAGTTCTACAACGCTGTGGCTCAGAAGATCGTCAAAGGTGAAGAGACCTGTGACTGCAGCATGTCCTACACGTGTCCTACACGTGTCCTGCACACGTCCTACATGTGGCCTACACACGTCCTACACACGTCCTACATGTGTCCTACACGTGTCCTATATGTGTCCTACATGTGTCCTACATGTGTCCTGCATGTCCCCTACACGTAGTACCATAGCTCCCCATTAAGCACATTACACACAGCGCATAGGGACCAAGTGGTTGCGGGGTCACCAGGTGAATCCTCACAAAACTACTGGCGTAGCATTCAGCAGTTTGGTCCACGGCACTTTGAGGTTTCCTCAATTTCGCCAGCACAGAACCCCACCCCTCCCCGGGCGGTGTAAATTGAGGAGTAGGGTGGGGTATCTGTGTGTAGGGCACCCAGATCTGTGTGTAGGGCACCCAGATCTGTGTGTAGGGCACCCAGATAGCTACACACAGTTCTGCCTACATGTCTCTTACGCATGTCTTGCATGTGTCCTGCACTTCTTCTACACTTGTCCTATATATGTGTGCCCTTTACATGTCCTACATGTGTTCTACATGTGTCCTACCTGTGTTCTATATGTGTCCTACATGTGTTCTACATGTGTCCTACATGTGTTCTATATGTGTCCTACATGTGTCCTACATGTGTTCTACATGTGTCCTTCATGTGTTCTACATGTGTCCTTGCTGAGAAGGAGGGTCTAAGGACAGGGGATGACTGGACAATGTTTCATTTGCTGCTTTACATGAATGTTGTTTTTTCCTGTTTTGATATGTCTGTGTGTATGTTTGGCTCATCCATATCTTGGAATGCCCTTAGAGGCAACTGTTGTTGCGATTTTGGGCGCTACAAAATAAATTGAATTGAATTGAATGTGTTCTATATGTGTCCTACATGTGTCCTACATGTGTCCTACATGTGTTCTAGATGTGTTCTACATGTTCTACATGTGTTCTATAAGTGTTCTACATGTGTTCTACATGTGTCCTACATGTGTCCTACATGTGTTCTACATGTGTTCTATATGTCCTACACATGTTCTATGTGTCCTACATGTGTTCTACATGTGTTCTACATGTATTCTACATGTGTCCTACATGTGTTCTACATGTGTCCTACATGTGTCCTACATGTGTTCTACATGTGTTCTACATGTGTCCTACATGTGTTCTATATGTGTCCTACATGTGTCCTACATGTGTTCTACATGTGTTCTATATGTGTCCTATATGTGTTCTACATGTGTCCTACATGTGTTCTACATGTGTCCTACATGTGTCCTACATGTGTTCTACATGTGTTCTATACATGTGTTCTATATGTGTCCTACATGTGTCCTACATGTGTTCTACATGTGTTCTATATGTGTCCTATATGTGTTCTACATGTGTCCTACATGTGTTCTATATGTGTCCTACATGTGTCCTACATGTGTTCTACATGTGTTCTACATGTGTCCTACATGTGTCCTACATGTGTTCTACATGTGTCTTACATGTGTTCTATATGTGTCCTACATGTGTCCTACATGTGTTCTACATGTGTCCTTCATGTGTTCTACATGTGTCCTACATGTGTCCTACATGTGTTCTATATGTGTCCTACATGTGTTCTACATGTGTCCTACATGTGTTCTACATGTGTTCTATATGTGTCCTACATGTGTTCTACATGTGTTCTATAAGTGTCCTACATGTGTTCTATATGTGTCCTACATGTGTTCTATATGTGTCCTACATGTGTTCTACATGTGTCCTACATGTGTTCTATATGTGTTCTACATGTGTCCTACAGACGTCCTGGAGGGTTATAATGGAACCATATTTGCATATGGACAGACGTCCTCAGGAAAAACACACACCATGGAGGTAAGAGGCACTGTCTAAACCAGATATACATTTGTAAAAAATATATGTTTTGGTACCTATTTTCAGTACAGATAGACTTCGCTTTTATGCAGTGTATCATCTTTGCTCCCTGCTTAATACATGTCCCCAACTCACCTGTAGCTCTAGTCTCAGCAGACAGGTGCAGACAGGTGCAGATGGGTGTGGGTCTGTGTCTCCTTTCACTCAGATTAGATTGTGTGTGAGTGAGGCCATGTGCTCTCCACTCCACTGCTGTCTCTGTCCTCTCCGTCCTCTCTGTTTTATATTAACCTTCCACTGGAGCCCCCTCTCTGTCAAGTCCGGTATTGCACAATTCTGCTGTTCCCTCTCCTCAAATCTCCTCTCTATCCTGTCCCTCTCTGTCCTCTGTCCTCCTTTCTGTCCTCTCCTCTCTGACCTGTCTTCTCCTCTCTGTACTCTCTTTTCTGTCCTGTCCCTTCTGTCTTCTCCTCTCTGTCCTCATCTCTGTCCTCTCCTCTCTATCCTCTTGTCTCTGTCCTCTCCTCTCTGTCCTCCTCTCTGTCCTCTCCTCTGTGTCCTCCTCTCTGCCCTCTGTCGTCCTCTCTGTCCTCTCCTCTCTGTCTTCTGTCCTCTTGTCTCTGTCCTCCTCTCTGTCCTCTTGTGTCTGTCCTCCTCTCTGTCCTCTTGTGTCTGTCCTCCTCTCTGCTCTCTGTCCTCTCCTCTCTGTCCTCCTCTCTGTCCTCTCCTCTCTATCCTCGTGTCTCTGTCCTCTCCTCTCTGTACTCTTGTCTCTGCCCTCTGTCCTCCTCTCTGTCCTCTCCTCTCTGTCTTCTGTCCTCTTGTCTCTGTCCTCCTCTCTGTCCTCTTGTGTCTGTCCTCCTCTCTGCTCTCTGTCCTCTCCTCTCTGTCCTCCTCTCTGTCCTCTCCTCTCTGTCCTCCTCTCTGTCCTCTCCTCTCTATCCTCTTGTCTCTGTCCTCTCCTCTCTGTACTCTTGTCTCTGCCCTCTGTCCTCCTCTCTGCTCTCTGTCCTGCCCTCTCTGTCTTCCTCTCTGTCCTCTCCTTTCTGTCCTCTTGTCTCTGTCCTCTCTGAGTGTTCCTCTGTGAATCTTGTCCACAGGGGAAGCTGCATGACCCTGAGATGATGGGCATCATCCCCAGGATCGTGCAGGACATCTTCAACCACATCTACTCTATGGACGAGAACCTGGAGTTCCACATTAAGGTTGGTCTGGTCTGCTCTGGTCTGAGGGCTCGGTGCTTCTGCTGGACTCATGGGCTTCTGTGGCTTTTGCAGGTCTCCTACTTTGAGATCTACCTGGACAAAATTAAAGACCTGCTGGACAGTACGTACACTACAGTACAGTGAGAAGCCAGCATTAGTTTTTAGTTAGTCACTCTTTGTCACTTACCTTTTTGTTGGAAATCAAACTCCTAAACAGGACCATGAGCCCTTGGTTTCAGGCTCCTGAAAATATGCTCTTTAAATCACTTTTGTATTTTTTCAGTTTTCACACTTTTCACATCTTAAAACTTTTTGTAAAAGTGTTTACTAATGTGTTCTTTGTATCTCCATAATAACTGATGAACATTCCACCATGCACATACATGTACAACACCCCCAGCATGATGTCACTCTAAAGTATCAGTACTCTCATGTTCTGCTGATACTGAGGACTGGCCTCATGTGCAGTGAAACAGTGCATCATGTAGATTAGGACAAAAGAGACAACAGTGACAGGACACATGAGACACACACAGTGAGAGTCAGCCCTACATGATGTGAGGGACACCTAGATGTGAGGGACACTTAGATGTGAGGGACACTTAGACAGATGTGAGGGACATTTAAACAAGCAAACTCCACACAGACAAAAGAGCAATAGAGCTGCAGACAAAAATAATTTCTTCTGAGCTTTAAGCCATGTTAGAATGTTGTCCCCTCCTCAAAAACAGACCTAAACATTTCCAAATGCAGTACACTGATGTTTCTTTCCCACAGTAACAAAGACCAACCTGTCTGTGCACGAGGACAAGAACAGAGTCCCGTATGTGAAGGTGAGTCTGCAGAGCTCACGTCTTAATAAGTCATGGGTTTAAAGAGACTTTTTGGAGCCATGTACCATTTCACCATGCCATGTTACAACATTACTCTCTTATCAGAAACATGTCTGAAGAGGTTTGAGATGTCATCCATGCATGTTTGAGTAATCTAGTGATCTCTCCTGGGCTCTATTTGAACCCTCCTTATGGTTAGTTGTAAGACATGACAATTCTCCATAAATATACAAAAACATGATACAAAACTACACAGCAACATCTCAAACTTGATGTGATGTGCAGAGTTTCATTAGCTGGATGCACTCTGACTGTGTTGTGATAACGCTCTGAAGGGGGAGTGACCTAGTGCGGTGACACAACTTGGATCTCTTCCAGTATAAATAACAACAAGGATCCGGTGGGTCTTGCGCTGGTCAGAACTCTGTTGTGTCGAGGTTTGGCACGTTCACAGATGTAAGAATGTGATGATGTTTCCCAAAGTGTGCCCATCCTCTTCCCTAACAATGTAACATCATGTCCATGATAATGAAGGAGAGGTGTCACCTCCAGGCTCCAGAGACAGAGCAGAGCCTGAACACTGTGCTGTTGTGCTTGTGTCCTCAGGGCAGCACTGAGCGCTTTGTGTGCACTCCAGAGGAGGTCATGGAAGCCATAGATGAAGGCAAGAGCAACCGCCACGTGGCCTTCACAAGTGAGTGCTGCTGGGCCTGCCGGGTCTGCTGACTGAGACAAACAAACACTGGAGGCACTCGCTGTCACACTGTGCTCATATATGACACCACTGTGAAGTACACTCTGATGGTGTTGGCATGATACTAACATTTCAAATTGTGATGCTAAGGAACAGACTTGATACTTGGTACTGATTTCAATACCACAATCCTAATAAAAACTCTCTTTCTTTATACCAGTCATTCTGGTCTGCACTAATAACTTACACTACATTTTATAGAATACACGTTAAAATAATATACCAGCCATGTTAATAATGAATGTAAACAAAAGTATTGAAAGTTGATTTAAAATCTTTTGACTTTTTTGCTTGTTGTGTGATCAGCCGTTCACAGCCTCCTCCACATTAAATAATAGTACTTTCTTTTACATCGTTATCATACATAGTCACAGTACTTAGTATCAGTCAGTATTCTTTTGACAACCCGACTCTAATGTTGGTGTAGATGTATGAGCGATGTGTCTGTTACAGACATGAACGCAGACAGCTCCAGGAGCCACAGTATCTTCATCATCAACATCAAACAGGAGAACACTCAGACGGACCAGAAGATGACCGGGAAGCTCTACCTGGTGGACCTGGCAGGGAGCGAGAAGGTACAGGCACTATATGCACAGTGTGCATATAGTGCTTCTACTAACAGTGTCCTTGATCAGATCTGTGATGTCAGGAGCTTTGTGTTGAGTTTGGACTTTCTCATCCCAAATTACAAGTGATTCTCTACATTGAAGTAGTACATAGAATGCGGGGCTACTTCTAGTGTGACTAGTGAGTGATAGTTTTGTCCATTAGTTTATTAGTGTAGTGTAACTCTCCTGGCTGTGTGCAGGCACTATAATATACAGAATGATAGTTTTGTATATGAGTTAGTTGTATAATAGTTGTATATGAGTTAGTTGTATATGAGTTAGTTGTATAATAGTTGTATATTAGTTAGTTGTATATGAGTTAGTTGTATATGAGTTAGTTGTACATTAGTGAGTTGTATATTAGTTGTATATTAGTGTGTTAATGTAGTATAATTCTCCTGGCTGTGTACAGGTGGGGAAGACGGGGGCAGAGGGCACAGTTCTGGACGAGGCCAAAATGATCAACAAGTCTCTGTCTGCTCTGGGCAACGTCATCTCTGCTCTGGCTGAGGGCTCGGTGAGGAACACACACAACTAAACACACATACACACGCGCACACATGCACACACAACTACACACGCACACATGCACACACGTGCACATACATACACAATATTTTAAGTTCTTTACACACTATGAGAAAGGCACTTGTAAATGTTCACTACGACTAATTTCAGACTGATCAATTTACAGCAAAAACTTTGACT
The DNA here is from genome assembly GCA_034769755.1 of Odontamblyopus lacepedii. NCBI lineage: Eukaryota > Metazoa > Chordata > Actinopteri > Gobiiformes > Gobiidae > Odontamblyopus > Odontamblyopus lacepedii. The sequence goes on along the minus strand of CM068361.1, from coordinate 6,987,054 downwards.
TATACACAATAATATGTCCTAGTGTTGTTGTAGTCATGTTTGACATGTAGAAACTTAGATTTTAAAAATGTATTAATGATGCTGTATCAGATCAACTGAACTAGCTCATTTGAAACAGTTTCCTGAGGTCCAAAGTTTTTCTGCACCTACCTTCTGCATTCAGGTCGTCCTAATGATTCACCCTGATGAGTTCATGAGCATTTTCCACAGCTCTAATGTTGCGGTCAGACTGTGGCGTCAGGTGCGTCGGGCTTACATGCAAACTCTATGGAGGACTGCATTGGCGTAGTGTTCAGTGAGCAGTGTGGAGTGGCATGACGGCCAAGCTAACAACAACTAGCATGCTAATGTGAACTTCCTGATGATTGGACACTGAAAAGCTTTATAATTAGATGCTGATTAATTTGATCATGATTAGGTATTACTTATATTAATCACATGTCTATAAGGGTTTTCACTTGAGAAGAATCACATCATGTGAACAGTCCAAGTAATTACAGACATATGAACCATAAAGCAGGGCAACAAACTGCAGTGTGTCAGCTGGACGTACAGTAACAGTATTTGTCTGTGGTCAGACCTATGTCCCGTACAGAGACAGTAAGATGACTCGGATCCTGCAGGACTCTCTCGGGGGAAACTGTCGCACCACCATGGTGATCTGCTGCTCCCCTTCAGAGTTCAACGATGTGGAGACCCGCTCCACCCTGCTCTTTGGACAGAGGTACTCCCTGAACTGTGAGGCCAGAGAACAAACACTGTACTGGCATGAAACACTGAGCTGGAGCTGACTCACACACTTCTCCTTACAACTTATAAATCCTGATCATCTTAATAAAACGATTAGTCTATTAAAGCAGAGTATCCTGACTTTTTAGACATGTTATAGGTGTCTTCCTTCACATTTACCCTGCTGAAGTTGTATTTGGAGTGATTTGTGCATCTCGCATTAATTACTTATTTTCAAGATGCCATTTTGTCAATCAAAACTCTTGTTTTCACCATCACCAGTGCACGCCCACTGTGACGTACACACTTTCTTCTTTAAATTTATTTTCTTAATCAGTGACACAAGTAGGATTCAGCTGTGTTGTGTAGTCTTTTTGGTACAAAAAAATAAAAATCAGCTACTACCTCTCCACAGGAGGGGCCAATGCAGCGCTTTGTTCTTTCTTTTTTTACCCAGGAAAGTCCCATTGAGATTACTAATCTCTTTTTCAAGGGGGTCCTGCCATGCACACATCACTTTCATACTAGGCAATGTGGGTGAAGTGCCTTGCCTAAGGACACAAGGGCAGTTTTGCCACTGGTGCCCCCCTGTGGCACCTGGAATTCCCAGTGGTCTCCCATCCAAGTACTAACCAGGCCCAGCCCTGCTTAGCTTCTGAGATCTGACAGGATCAGGCTTTGACAAGCTGGTATGGCCATGGTTCTGATTATGTTTGTGGTCTTGTCAGCTCCCACTGGGCACCACAGTTTTTTGACGACTTGTTTCTTTTATTAAGTTGGGGGAGTCATGAATTAGAACTATAGACAGTTTTCTTTAACTCTAATCTGTCTGACAAAGATAACATGGACAAATGAATGGACTAAACGATGACTAAAGGCCTATTAAAGCCCCTTTTCCATCAAAATCTATTAAACCCAGTAACTGGCTTATGATTTAAACTGCAGTTCTAAAAGGTGTGTAAATGTGAGACTCTGATTTGGCATTTCAAATTCTAATTTCTTATCTGAGTGAACTAGTGTGTGCACAATTATCAGGTCCATGGATTTCACGCACAGCTGGGCTGGACTGAAATTTGCTGCAGGGAAAATTTGAGTCAGCGGTTTGCTCGGGCTGGTTTTACAGCGTGTGCGGCTGCGTGTTAATATAATCCATCACTAATGTGGAGATCTCCCAATTAATTACATGACTAGACAAAAGTTTGGACATCTTCTCATTTAATGTTTCTTCTTTATATTTAATACTTTATACTAAAGACATCAAATATAAGATGTATGGAATTATATAACACACTTTCACATTTTAGATTCAGATTCTTCAGAGTATCATTCCGTGCTTTGTCGACAACATTGCAAACCCCTTGGCCTTCTCTAAATCAGTTTCATGCTGAAGTCTCCTGAAATGGTTTTCACTTCACCGCTGTGTGTGGTCAGGGTTTATCAGTGAAAAGGCAGGAGTGTGCCAGGACTAAACAAGGACTAAACCAGGACTGAATCAGGACTAAATTAGGACTAAACCAGGACTGAATCAGGACTAAAACAGGACTCGGCTAGGACTAAACAAGGACTGAACCAGGACTGAACCAGGACTGAACCAGGACTCAACTAGGACTAAACCAGGACTGAACCAGGACTAAACTAGGACTAAACCAGGACTAAACCAGAACTGAACCAGGACTAAACCAGGACTAAATTAGTATTCAACCAGGACTGAACTAGGACTAAACTAGGACTGAACCAGGACTAAACCAGGACTGAACTAGGACTAAACCAGGACTGAACCAGGACTGAACCAGGACTAAACCAAGACTGAACTAGGACTAAACCAGGACTGAACTAGGACTAAACTAGGACTAAACCAGGACTGAACCAGGACTAAACCAGGACTGAACCAGGACTAAACCAGGACTAAATCAGCACTAAATTAGGACTAAAGCAAGACTGAACAAGGACTGAAGTAGCTCCAAACCAGGATTAAACATGGACTTAACCACAACTAAACCAGGACTGAATCAGAACTAAACAAGACCTGTTTTTGTTTTGTGTCCTTCATAATTTTGATGTCTTCAATGAGAATTAGCGATGTAAATAGTCAAAAAATAAGAAAAAATTGTGAAAATATGAAAAATTGTGTCCAAAGTTTTACTAGTCGTGTATGTTAGCTACTTTTATTAACAACTGGAGCGACACAGAAAGAGTGGTGTGACCGGTCCTCTGGAGAAATTAGACTTTAATTCAATTCAATTCAGTTTTATTTCTATAGCCCAGAATCACAACCCCAATGGGCTTCACAGTGAAGAACATGGAAACATAATCTAACATAGACATCAGTATACTCATTGTCCCATCCTCAGTCTCTCAATGAACAGACGATCCTTGGTGCCAGAGAGTAAAAAACCCACCGGCAGGTGCAGTATGGGAAAATTCTCTCCAGATACTGTTGCCAACCAGCTGTCGCCATGCGGCGCACTTTCGGAACTTTAAAGGTGAAGTGTGTAACTTTTCGGGTACAGGGCCTGCCATCAGCTTGTCTCCATGGAGATGGTATTAAGCTGTCTTAAAAGTTTCAGAGTGTGCCCTTAACCTTATCCATCTGCTGTTCATTCAGTTATTGTTTTTATTGCTCAAGATCAAACATTTTTATTGCTGCACAGATCTGACCGGCATCTCCTGCTTGTTTCCATGGATATGCCCTATAATGGTGTGGTTGTGATGTGACCTTCTAGAGCAAAGACCATCAAGAACAACGTGAGCCTGAACGTGGAGCTCACGGCCGAGCAGTGGAAGAAGAAGTGGGAAAAGGAGAAGGACAAGAACAAGACCCTGAGGAACACCGTGAGCGGACTGGAGGCGGAGCTGGCCCGCTGGAGGAAAGGTCAGGAAAACTAGAACTGAACCAGGACTAAACCAGGAATGAATCAGGACTAAAACAGGACTGAACCAGGACTGAACCAGGACTGAACCAGGACTGAACCAGGACTGAACCAGGACTTTATTCTAGACTATTGACTATGATCTTGTACACTACTGGACAGAAAGTGTGAATCAAGTTTTATGTGATGTGATGCCCCCTGCAGGTGAGACAGTGTCAGTGGAGGAGCAGTTTGACAAAGAGAAGGCCAGTGCAGAGGTGCAGGCTCTGGATGTGGCCCCTAACAATGACAAAGCGGTTCCCAGTACGACCCCCGGCACAGCCCTCGGAGCTCCAGGGACCAAGCTCACCGACGCAGAGAAGGAGAAGTACAAGGCAGAACTGGCCAAACTCTATAAGGAGATGGACGACAAGGTGAGGGGTGAAAACAACACATATGCCTTCACAGAGATGTCAGGTAATGTTAGGTAAATGCTCCCCAATGATCCAGAAGGTATGAGGCTGTAAGAAGCAAAATAGAAAATTAAATCCACTGCTGTACGTGATACTTAAAATTGACTCTTGTGAGCTTTAAACCATGTTAGAATGCTGCTACCTCACCAAAAACAGACCATGACCCTCAGACATGTGCCTTGTCTCTGATCTGGTTCCTCCTACAGGATGAGGAGATCAACCAGCAGTCTCAGCTGTTGGAGAAGCTGAAGGAGCAGATGTTGGACCAGGAGGAGGTGACACACACACACACACACTACACTGTCCACTGTACCAAATACTACTGCATCTTCTCACAATAGTCCAGGGACTTCAGTGAGTATGTTTACCTACGCTCAAAGAAACCAGGATACTCATCTTTCTGTGAACATGGAGGAATCAGAGTATCCTGGATATTTAGAGTAGCAACTATGGCAACCATGGCACAGTTATGGCAAGGAGCTAAACATGTTGGTAAATTTGATAATTTAAGGGTTTTTAGTCTTCTTCTAAGAACATGAGACTGGGCCAATGTCATAACATTAGTAAAATGAGTTATTAACTGTTGAGTGTCACAGCATCAGTTTAGTTCAAGAGCAGCACAGACCACCACAGACTTGAGCCTGGTGTTAAAGTTTTAGTTTAACACTAGGCTAAGTTTTATTAAGGTAAAGGTAGACTTTATTGTTCCCGTAGGGAAATTTGTCTTTTGCAATTGGCCCATCCTTCAATGCTGCTGGGGCTCCTCAGGAGCAGTGGGTGCAGCAGGAGGCCCATCTCTGTGATTGTGTTGCTAGTGTTGGTCAGGACAGCCTTAGCTGGAGCATTTGACCTGTTGTGCATGTTATAGGTTGATATTGGTGTACAGTATATGATCATTATTTAAAAAACCCTGCTTGTATTCTTTTTGACACAGTTGCTTCTCCTACTGTATTTGTTACTTCAGTTCACACATGCCCAGTACAGCACCAGTTTTGAGAAACAGTACTATGAGAATATCCCAGTGAGAACATCCTGGCTTCTCATATCCAGCATACTGCATATACATGAACATGCATAAAGTCTGTGTTGAACTTCTCAGTTCTTTGATCAACAACAGACTTTTCTTTTCACTGAAGTTTATTCATGAGATTTTCTTTTATTTAAAGAAGAAACTAAACATGTCCCCCTGAGTGCCCCATTAATCATCATGTTTTACTGACCACTTTTACTCCAGTGAGAACTTGTGGAAGAATACAATTTCCAGACTAACTTCTAAAATAGAAAGAAATAAGGTTATTTGTGCATTAACAAACAGACACAAATACATAGATATAAAGGAAACATAATACTTGAAAATGTAAATGTTAAAAAAAATTCCAAATCATCAAGAGAATAAGCCTGGTCTCTTCAGCTCTCAGTGTATGAGATATCCTGTGTTAAAGATGCACCATGTCACTTTTCTGTGTAGGGCCCATTACCTACATAAAAATAAGTCTCCATAAAGAAAAATACTTTTTACTTTTCAGTTCAGATCTAAAATGTAGTGGAGTAGAAAGTACAGGACAAATATATGCTCCCCTCTCCACACTCATCACTCAAAAACCTACATACGAAAAAAAACAACAACACTGGGCCAGAGTGCACTTTTAAATAAAACCCGTTTGTCTAGTTATTCCACTATAATCTGCAGACATGATACTCACTATGATCTGGCTGACAAGTGTACTGTGTGTACTGTGTGTACTGTGTGTACCAGCTGCTGACGTCCTCGCGCCGGGACCATGACACTCTGCAGACAGAACTGAACAGACTGTTAGCGGAGAACGAGGCGTCTAAGGAGGAGGTGAAGGAGGTTCTGCAGGCCCTGGAGGAGCTGGCGGAGAACTACGACCAGAAGAGCCAGGAGGTGGAGATCAAGACCAGGGAGTTTGAGGCTCTCAGTGAGGAGCTCAACCAGAAGTCTGTGAGTCTGTGTCTGTTGTTAAAACTGCTTTGTGTTCCCCTCACTGTGACCAGCAGAGGGCGTCTAACTAACCCAAGTCCTGTCTGTCAGAGCTCCCTGGCCTCCATCGACTCAGAGCTGCAGAAGCTCAAGGAGATGACCAACCACCAGAAGAAGAGGGCCACAGAGATGATGTCCTCCCTGCTCAAAGACCTGGCTGAGATCGGCATCGCAGTGGGCAGCAATGACATCAAGGTGGCGCTATGATGCATAGCTCTGGACTGACACATGCCTCCATTACCACCTGTGTATCCAGTGTAACATAAGTGTTTCCTTAGCAACAGGAGAGCAGCGGGCTGATAGACGAGGAGTTCACCATGGTGCGGCTCTACATCAGTAAGATGAAGTCTGAGGTGAAGAGCACGGTGAAGCGCAGTAAGCAGCTGGAGAGCTCCCAGGCCGAGAGCATCCAGAAGGCCAAGGACACCGAGAGAGAGCTGACCGCCTGTCAACTACGCATCTCTCAGGTAACAGTGTCTCATAGGTAACAGTGTCCCCCAGGTAACAGCGTCTCTGAGGTAACAGTGTCTCCAAGGTAACAGTGTCTCCTACGTAACAGTGTCCCCCAGGTAACAGCGTCTCTGAGATAACAGTGTCTCATAGGTAACAGTGTCTCTGAGGTAACAGTGTCGCCAAGGTAACAGTGTGTCCTCGGTGGCAATGTCTTCCAGGTAACCGCATCGCCCAGATAGCAGCATCTCCCAAGTAACGGTGTCTCTTACGTAACAGTGTCTCCCAGGTAACAGCGTCTCCTAAGTAACATTGTCTCCTAGGTAACAGTGTCTCCCAGGTAACAGTGTCTCCTACGTAACAATGCCTCATAGGTAACAGCATCTCCCAGATAACAGTGTCTCCCAGGAAACAGCGTCTTCTTGGTAACAGCGTCTCCTTGGTGACAATGTCTTATAGGTAACGGTGTCTCCCAGGTAACAGCGTCCCCTAGGTAACAGTGTCTCCCAGATAACAGTGTCTTCCAGGTAACAGTGTCTTCTTGGTAAAAGCGTCTCATGGTAACAGTGTCACCTATGTCACAGTGTGTCACAGGTAACAGTGTCTCCCTGGAAACAGCAGCTTCTTGGTAAAAGCGTGTCCTTGATGACAATGTCTTATAGGTAACAGTGTCTCCTATGTAACATCTTTTCTTAGGTAACAATGTCTTCCAGGTAACAACATACTCTAGGTAACCACATCTTCTTGGTAACAGCATCCTCTAGGTGACTACATCTCCCAGATTGCATAGTCTCCTTGATAACCACGTCTCCCTGGTAACCATATCCCCTAGGAAACCATGTCTCCTAGGTAACCAAGGAGGCATGGTTACCTAAATCACATATAACAGTGTCTCCTTGGTGTCAACATTTCCCAAGTAATGGTGTCTTTCAGGTAACATTTCATAGGTAACCATATCCCTCAGGTAACTGTCTCCTAGGTAATGACATCTCCCTGGTAACAGCTTCCCCTAGGTAACCACATATCCTAGGCAACTGCATCCCCCAGGTCCTAGGTAACCACGCAAAGAAACCAAATGTCTCAGGTAAAATTGTAAATATTAATGTTAGATAATGAAGGTTTATATCAAATACAGTAGTCCCTAAAAGTGTTCAACCTTAACTTTACTTTAGAATGACCGTCTACACCAGGGATGTCTAACTGTGGTCTGGGGACTAAATGCTAAATCTTTCTGCTGAAACGACCTCACGAGTAAAGCTCTTATTAAACTGTAAGTGTGTTTTTTATGGCAGCAAGAGGCCAAGATAAAGACGGTGTCAGAGAGCCTGCAGAATGTGGAGCAGAAGAAGAGGGAGCTGGAGGAGACGGTGGACTCTCTGAACGAGGAGATAGTGCGGCTCAAAGCCCAGGGAGAGATCAGCCTGGCCCACGGACTGTCAGGTACACACACATATACACCACACACACACATATACACCACACACACATATACACCACACACACATATACACCACACACACATATACACCACACACACATATACACCACACACACATATACAGAGTGCACCAGTGGGAGGGGCCATCAGGTACATAAACATACACAGTGCAAAAAACAAAACAAAAATCCAAACAGAATGCCTGTTTGTTTTAAATCAATAAATAAAAAATATATATTACAGCAAATATGTTTGACCTTATTGTGAGGTTAAGTAGAACTTTGCTGCTGACAATGCTCTCCTGAGTGACTGCTCAACTCTCTAAGGGTTGGTAACAGTCTGTATAAAAATGTGAACTAAAGGAGTGTGACGCCACCCACAGCGTTCAGCTCCAGTCAAATGAAGCTCACACAGGCTAGCAGTTATAGGGGCAAATTTGGAGCCGAGTTCCAAACTAAGAATAGGAATTTTTAGTTTCACATATTTTTTATTCAGTAATATAACTTACAAAACTAACAAACAAAAACAAATCACTCAAACCTTGAGGGTATTTGAAGAAATACGAGCATCATTCAATATCATAATAAAATGATAATAAATATACTATTACTATGATTTATAACAAATTAAAAAAATCTATAATAACAGTTATTAAATAAAAAATAAATAAATAAATAAATAAAAGGTAAAGAGTCAAATCGCGCCCATGCTCACTTTGGAACACAGCGGCAGCAGGGTAGCTATGTCCATTTATACAGTGTGTGGTTGGTAAAGATCATTCTGATGTTTTGATCCTTATTCAGAGAAAGTCAACTCCACAGACAAGAAGAATGAGAGCCACTCTGACAACCCGTCTGTAACCAAGGTAACCATTTATCATAGGCCTACATTACACATTACACATTTAGGAGGGTTCACACATGCATCATAACTCCTGTTTTCTTTTCCCCAACAGCCCTCACTAAAAGCCTTCTCCTTTAAGGTAAGCACATGTTCTGTGCCAGTGCACATGAGAGGCCCCTGGGTAAACATGTGTGTGCGGCGTTTGTCCTCCAGGATGCAGTGGAGAGGCAGATCCGCTCACACAGAGAGGCCCATAAGGAGCAGATCAGTAAACTGAGGGACGAGCTGGACAGCAAGGACAAGCTCATTGCAGATGTCCAAGAGTAAGACCCAATACTGCCCTCTGCTGGTGTCTTTCATTATGTCCTCAGGTTAACCCACAGTTACATTACTAGTCACTTTATTCACCGTATTCTCAGAAACGGTGTGGGCACTGCCATCGTTATTCACATGGGGTAGTGTTGAACATCAGATACCAAATGATAATAACACTAGTATCAAACTAAAAACTCATTTGAGCAGGTATCGATACTGAATCATTTACAAAATAAAAACGAAGCTTTCCTGAATGTCTTTAGAATGATCTTGAGCTGTATCAGAACAAGTATAAGAGCACATAGACTAGTGTACACCCATGGAGCACTGAGGAACCTACCTGCACCACTGAGGGATACACACTTATAAGACCACATGAGAATAGAAAAGAAAGTACTACTATTTAATATTCAGTGCAGTGATTTGTGCAAATGAACATTTGAGCCTACTTTATATCAGATTTTAGCAGCAAAACTGTTCTCAGAAAGTGGGAGAAGGGGTCGAATAAAGTCAGTAGGAGTGGGAAAAGGGCTTGAGTAAGCACCCACCCTATGACCAGAAGTTTCAAAAAGACACTTTCCCCCTTTCGAGTTTGTGAAATGTGGCTGATAATGACAGGGTGAGGGAATATTGATTAAAGCAGCAGTTTTCTCACTTGATTGAGGTAATTACCATTGTAAATATAGAGTTTGAATCAGACTGTGTTCTCAAATATGCTCACAGCACAACATTAAAATAGGTCTAAACTTAAACTAGACCAGGACTAGAACTGTCCTTGTATATACAGTGACTGAAGTGCCTGTGTGTGCGTGTGCGTGTGCGTGTGTGTGTGTGTGTGTATGTGTGTGTGTGCGTGTGCATATGTGTGTGTGTGTTTAGGCTGAACCAGAAGATCACACTGGAGCAGGAGACCCTCAAAGTGGAGCATGAGAAGCTGAAGGCAGCAGACCAGGAGAAGAGCCAGCAGCTCCAGGAGCTCCAGTAAGTCCTGTACTACTGTAAACCTGATCCTGGAGGCCCTGGAGATGAACAGGCTTGACATGATCAGTATAATGTATTCAGAATCATTGCTTTCATTATTTATGACCTCACATGTACATTTATATTAAAATATGCAAGGACTGCTCTGGGATCCCTCCAGCTCTCTTTTGAGGAAATAGGTGTTGTTTTTCCTCTCTTTGTTCAGGTCAATAACAACAGCCTTATTCTATCATTTTCCCTCATTTTAGAACATGGATTATGATGATAATAACGGCCACTGCTGTAGGCCCAGAACCTCTGAGTGTTTAAAATGTACTTGTACAGAGCTGCAGTGCACTGGAGGGGAAATAACATTTGGATTGGTTTGAGGACACATTTTGGATGATGTGATTTTTGTTGTGCAGATCTCTGCAGGACAGAAGAGAACAGGCCAGACAGGACCTCAAGGGCCTGGAGGAGACTGTGGTGAGCAGTACTATATTTACTACAGCTCTTTCACCTTTTGTTAGAGTGTATATATGGATCATATAGTACTGTTTATATGCATATGTTCATGTATGTGACTAATGTGAGTCTCATGTGGTGTGTCAGGCCCGGGAGCTGCAGACCCTGCACAGTCTGAGGAGACTCTTTGTCCAGGACCTGTCCTCCAGAGTGAGGAAGGTAAGTCTGTCTCACAACAACTCACCTCTGCTGTACGGCTGTCAGTATGAATCTACAGACAAACATCTTCTGCTGCTGGCCTGAAGTCACCATGTAGTGAGATAAAGTAGAACATGTGTGTGTTTGGTGCAGAATTCTAAACTGGGCAGTGACGACCCAGACAGCAGTGCTGCTCAGAGGCAGAAAATCCACTTCCTGGAGAACAACCTGGAGCAGCTGACCAAAGTCCACAAGCAGGTGACCACTAGAAACTGCAGTGCAATATACAGTGTAATATACAGTGTCCACATAGACGAAGATCATGGCTAAACCAGGCTCTGTGCTCCTCTGTGCTCCTCTGTGTTCCTCTGTGTTCTCCTCTGTGTTCTTCTCTGTGTTCTCCTCTGTATAATCCTCTATGTTCTCCTCAGCTGCTCCGGGACAATGCGGACCTGCGCTGTGAGATCCCCAAACTGGAGAAGCGTTTCCGGGCCACCATCGAGCGCGTCAAGGCCCTGGAGGTCGCTCTGAAGGAGGCCAAAGAGAACGCAGCCAAGGACCGCCAGCGCCACCTACAGGAGATGGAGCGCATTAAAGAGGCGGCCGTCAAACCCAAGAACATGGGCCGGAGAGCCTCTATCGGTCTGTCACATCACATCATGTTTAATATCAGAGCAAATAGAATATTTCATTGTTTAGTTCCACTTCTGTTGTTTTGATCCATCAGTCAAATATTAAGATTTTTACTACCATTATTTTACATGTTAATGCAACACAAAACCATGCAGAACGTTCTCTATGGACATAGACAAGTTTTATCCCATTCTGTGGAGATATAAATAAGCCAACCAAATAAGAGTCAGGTTTGTGGAGATGCAAGCCCGTCCACAGTGAGGACACATATTTTCCAGTGCAATAAAACCAAACAAAAAGAAAAACAAAACATACTTTTATTTAAGTGTATTTTTAGGCTGCCTTAGGACTGGACACAATATTTAAATTTTCCTCTAACCGCCATATACAAATTAGAACTAACTACATTATACTGTAATAGTTCGTTCAGTGCATGTTTGAGATCCAGAGCTCACTGACGTCTGTGTGATTGTCCAGCCAAGCCCATCCGCCCAGGCCAGCTGCCCGGAGCCGCCCCCAGCCCCAGTGTGACCCGCACCAGCCTGATCAAGGCCGGCACCAGGCAAGAGCACTCCTCCCCCTGTCCTTTTCTGCCTTGGTCTTTTCTCTCTCTGGTCCCTCTCTCCTCTCTCTCTCTGGTCCTCTCTCCTCTCTCTCTGGCCCCTCTCTCCTCTCTCTGGCCCTTCTTTTCTCTCTCTGGTCCCTCTCTCCTCTCTCTCTGGTCCTCTCTCCTCTCTCTCTGGTCCCTCTCTCCTCTCTCTCTGGCCCCTCTCTCCTCTCTCTGGCCCTTCTTATCTCTCTCTGGTCCCTCTCCTCTCTCTGGTCCCTCTCTCCTCACTCTGGTCCCTCTCTCCTCACTCTGGTCCCTCTCTCCTCTCTCTCTGGCCCTTCTTTTCTCTCTCTAGTCCCTCTCTCCTCTCTCTCTGGTCCTCTCTCCTCTCTCTCTGGCCCTTCTTTTCTCTCTCTGGTCCCTCTCTCCTCTCTCTCTGGTCCTCTCTCCTCTCTCTCTGGCCCTTCTTTTCTCACTCTGGTCCCTCTCTCCTCTCTCTCTGGTCCCTCTCTCCTCTCTCTCTGGCCCCTCTCTCCTCTCTCTGGCCCTTCTTATCTCTCTCTGGTCCCTCTCCTCTCTCTGGTCCCTCTCTCCTCACTCTCTGGCCCTTCTTATCTCTCTCTGGTCCCTCTCCTCTCTCTGGTCCCTCTCTCCTCACTCTGGTCCCTCTCTCCTCTCTCTCTGGTCCCTCTCTCCTCTCTCTCTGGCCCCTCTCTCCTCTCTCTGGCCCTTCTTGTCTCTCTCTGGTCCCTTTCCTCTCTCTGGTCCCTCTCTCCTCACTCTCTGGCCTTTCTTATCTCTCTCTGGTCCCTCTCCTCTCTCTGGTCCCTCTCTCCTCTCTCTGGTCCCTCTCTCCTCACTCTGGTCCCTCTCTCCTCACTCTGGTCCCTCTCTCCTCTCTCTCTGGTCCCTCTCTCCTCTCTCTCTGGCCCTTCTTTTCTCTCTCTGGTCCCTCTCTTCTCTCTGGTCCCTCTCTCCTCTCTGGTGTTCATATCAGATGAACTCTTGACTCTGTTCTCGTCTCTCTGCAGCTGTTTTGTAGATGAAGAGTGAGGCTGTAGATGTCCAGAGGAGGAGGACATTAGGACGTATGAACTTACCTACCGCTCCACCTGGACTCAGTGCTTTGACCTTCTTCTTCTGCTTGGATTTGGGATGAAGGATTTGCAAATTTTTTTTGAAATACTGTTCTTTCCTCCTCAACAAAACAACAGAATCTCCTTTTTATCCTGCATAAAAATCTGCACAAACATGTTCTGAAATGTGATTCTTGTGTTTATTTTCTGGTTCAAATATTTGTCAATTCTTCTGGAGGAATTAAAAATAATATAATAATAATTCATCTTCTGATCAGATTTAGGATTTTAAATACAGCTGAATTTCTCACAAAATTTTAACTCTTTTATTCTGAATTTTAATTGCTGAAATTTTTAGTATACTTTTTCAATAAGCAGATATTGCACATATATTTCAAGTCCTCGAATTCAACCGTCAAAATTCAGAGTCTGCACCAAGAAATCATTCACCCATTCTCTAATTTTGATTTAATTTGGTGGGATTATAATTATTGTAAATACAAATGGTAGTTTTACACCAATTAAGAAGCAATATTTAAAGAAAAGTTGAAAAATATATTGAAAATTACAGGAAGTGGAGAATTCAAACACACATCAATCCAAAAGTAAGACACAATTTTTTTCTCTGATGCTTTAAACATGATTTCAGCAAAATAAAGGTGTTTTCTTATATTTGTATTTGTCAAATAATCATTTCTGTGAACATTAGAAGAGTTTTTCTAGGTAACACAATTGTCACAATTTCCAACCAAAATTAAAAAAAAAAAAAATCCAAATTAGTGTGAATGTTTTTGCAATTTAACTGTGCTTTAGTCAAATGAGAAATTAGTAGTTTATATACATATATATATATATATATAAACGCATTTCTCACCTTCCACGGTGGTTGGTCTCTCTCACCCTCATCAGCTCGGGTCCTCTACCAGAGGCCTGGGAGCTTGAGAGTTCTGCACAGTATCTTTGCTGTCCCCAGTACTGCACTTTTCTGGACTGAGATGTCTGTTGTCCTTCCTGGGATCTGCTGCAACCACTCATCCAGTTAGGGGGTCACGGCCCCGAGTGCTCCGATCACCACAGGCACCACCGATGCTTTCACCATCCAGGCCCTCTCCAGCTCTTCTTTGAGCCCCTGGTATTTCTCTAGTTTCTCGTGTTTCTTTTTCCTGACATTGCCATCGCTCGGTATTGCGATGTCCACCACCAGGGCTTTGTTCTCTCGCTTATCCAGAACCACGATGTCTGGTTGGTTCGCCATCAGCATTCTGTCAGTCTGTATTTGGAAGTCCCACAGGATCTTGGCTCATTCTCCACCTTTGGAGGCGTTGCCCACCTTGATCCTGGGGTTTCCAGCCCGTACTCTGCACAGATGTTTCTGTACACTATGCCCGCTACTTGGTTATGTCGCTCCATGTACGCTTTCCCTGCCAGCATCTTACACCCTGCACTTATGTGCTGGACTGTCTCAGGCACTTCTTTGCACAACCTACACCTTGGGTCTTGTCTGGTGTGGTAGATCTGGGCCTCTATTGCTCGGGTGCTCAAGGCCTGCTCCTGTGCAGCCAGGATGACTCTGTGCTGTCCTTCAGACCAGCCCTCTCCAGCCATTGGTAGGATTTCTTGATATCAGCCACTTCAGTTATGTTCCGGTGGTACGCCCCATGTAGGCTTTTGTCCTGCCATGATGGTCCCTCCAGCACCTCTTCCTCTGCGCCCCACTGTCTGAGACATTCTCTGAGCATGTCATCAGTCTGGGCCTTGTCACTGATGTACTTGTGGAGCTTGGATGTTTCATCCTGGACAGTGGTTCCCACACTCACTAGTCCTCGGCCTCCTTCCTTCCGGCTTGTGTACAGTCAGGGTGCTGGACTTGGGATGGAACCCTCCATGCAGGTCAGGAGCTTTCGTGTCTTAACATCCGTGGTCTGTATCGTCTCCTTTGGCCAGCTTATGATTCCTGCTGGGTATCTGATCACTGGCAGGGCGTAGCTGTTTATTGCCTGCGCCTTGTTCTTGCCATTGAGCTGGCTTCTTAGGACCTGCCGTACTCTTTGCCGTATATATATGCCATATATATATATATATATATATATATATATGTATATATATATATATATATATATATATATATATATATATATATATATGTATATATAAGCCTCTGACCTGAATCCTCAGAAAAACTTTAGTAAACAGAAACATGAACAGCCCCTACAGCCAATGATCAGAGCCTGTGCAGGTAAGGCCCAGGTTCAGCTGTGAGTCTCTCTGTTGAGTAGCACAAAACCCACTATGAGTGTTATTTTAGTAAAAAATACTCCTGAAAGACGACCTAAAAGAGAAGATGTGTTCAAATCCAACAGTGACATGGTCTCTAAAGTCTACTTGCTCCTTGGAATAATTTCAGATTTTAAAAAAAGAGAAACTTTATTGGAATATCACAGTGTCTTTGTAGTAGGCAAAATTTTACATACTTACAAATATTTTACATGAATATAATTAATCAGAATCAGAATCAGAATCAGAATCAGAATCAGAATGTGTTTTATTGCCATATGAGTGAACAGGTTCACAACATTAGGAAATTGCTGCGGTACTTGGAGCAGGATGTAGACAAACACTGACATGCAACAAATAATAGAATAAAATAAAGCTATAGTATAATATAACAAAATTTACAAATTTACAGGAGTATGATAATATAGAGTATAAGAGTATCAGTGATCAGTGCAAAACAGGCAGGTGCGAGAACACAGGGTCATGTGACAGAAGCAGAGTGGGGGGAATAACCTGTAGAATAACCTGTAGTCTACAGTGGATCTCATACTTGTGTGTGCACCACAGTTTGAGAAACACTGGCCTAGTATATGCAGTAATATTTAAACTTACTAATGAATTAGCAGGAACCATCATGTGCCTGAGCCCTTGTGCCCACAGCACCGTCACTCACTGGACTCACCTGTGGAGGATGTCGTGTACTTTCCTCTGTGCGCCTCCAGAGGTCGCCCTAACATCATGGTGCAGGAGATTCATAGAGTCATTAATTCATAGAGAAGCCTAGGCTCATCTAAAGTCAAACAGTTCATGTCCTGGTTTCACAGTCACAATAGACATTTAAAGCCTGTGTTTATCTGCAAAGTGAGGCTTCCACCCGACCACCCCAGACAGACGATAATCAATAATTCATCCCACTGGAAACTGAACAAAGACACGCCCCCTAAACAAAGAAAAATGAATGATACAAATTCATATTTTAATGACAAGAGGTGCTGTGGCTCTGATCTCCGGTGCTGTGGGTCTTGTTTTCCGGTGCTGTGGGTCTGGTGTTCCGGTGCTGTGGGTCTGATCTCTGGTAGAGGTTGGGGGTGACAGACAGACGGGCGGGGCGGTGTGCACGCTGCAGCTCTGCAAGTCTGTGCATGGTGACCATGGTGACCAGCCCCCACGAGAGCCAGGAAGAGAGTCGAGCTGGTATTTCAAAATAAAACCAGGAGAGCAGATGCGCAAACATGAGTCTAACTCTGTAACACTAAAGAGGAACAACAATAGCCCTACTGCCCTCACTCACATTCAGGAGGCAAGAGAATACTAACATCATGCTTGTGCCCTTATTTTTCTATTATGTCATCTTAAAGGGCCCATATTAGGCTATTTATTTTATATAATCTATGTTCCAATGTTGTTTTCTTCATAGACTTAGACTTGGACACACTTTAAAGATCCACAAGGAAAATTATTTGGACACAGCAGCTCAGACATTACAATATAATACAAGAGAAAAAAAAAAAAGGTAATATTTATGTATATGGTAATAATAAACGGTAATAATACATTCTAAATAAGTAGCAAAAAATTGGTCAAATAAGACATAGTTATGTAAATATACATGCACAAAAATAAAATAGAAAAATATGTAATAAAATATACATCATCACAAACAGACCTGGAGTTGTGTTTTGTTTCATTCACACGTATAACACACAAACCCTATTACATATTTTGGTGTTTGAGTTTTTTTTTTTTTTTTTCTTAAATAGAAAAGACTGTTCCACACTGTGTTTTTACACTCCATACACCTCCAGTAAAATCATCATTGGATCATTTCAGCCCTAGAATTGCCAAATCTCTACTGAACTAAAGTGAAAGGAGCTGTTCAGTTGAAAACTACCGCTTAATGACATCACAAGGTGGAACAGAGCATTTTGAGGTCTGGAGATGTAGACAGATTAATAATAAACGGTTACTCAAGCATGTGTGAAGGAAACTAAACACAACTCCCGGCCTGTTTTGGGGAGGAAACAGGATTAAGCTATAACATGGCTCACACGCATCCGTTTTGTATGATATAATAGGAGATAAGTTTCCAGTGGAGTAATTCATGCCTCAGTTGGTGAAACTCCATTAGCATCACAAAAGAAAATCTAAAGCTGCCCCCTGTAGCCTAAACACCACAGACTTTCCCATAAATCCTGACTTTATTTTGTAATGCGCACAGTACCGGACGTAACGCGCGCCTCCCCTCTCCGCGCTTTGACGTAGAGAGCGCGTGAGGCGGGGGAATGCGAACACGAGCCCCCGACGCCGCACACTACACCACACTACACCATCCAGCACCCAGCAGCACCCAGCAGCACCCAGCGCGCCGACGCACCGAGCACACAGATCCAGCGCGCACCGGAGCTGAGCGCGCAGGCCTGGGTCTACCGCCGCGCACCGCACCGGGAGCGACCCTACCTCTGGATCCAACTTCCCCCGGACTATTTCAGCGCTCTCCGCCGGCGCACGGGAGACGAAGCAGCGGGCTTGTTCATGTAAGCGTGGATGTTTTGGCGCAGGTCGTGTCCGTAGTTGCGCGCACGGCTATTGGCTTGAGTTACTTTGTTGCTATGCACGGGGAACCTGCAGTGCTTTTGTCCACTCTCTGGAATTCCGCCCATTTTAGCTTCACTGCTGGCTAAAGAAACACAACATCCTCTCGATTTTTGGTGCATTTTACCGCATTTTCAGTCTCCACGTGATCGCATCCACCTCCGCGCAGGGTGCCGCGGTTGACGTGCCCGCCTCGGGGTGTGCTCCCTCCGGGCATGAACGTTCCGTCGCTGCCTGCCCTCCCCTTCATCCCATTGGAAGTCCCGTGGTTCTTTGTTGTAGTCTGGCTGGATTAAAGCGGGCAAAGGGAAGTTATTTGGCTGTTTTAACGCAAGTTCCATGACCCTGGTTCTGATTGTTTACTCTGTTCAAGGTAGGGTGAAATGTCTGGAAGTTGGCTTTGTTGTGTGCACTATAACGCCATTTTTAGAATAATCTTTATGAAAATACGTGAATCTGGGGTTTATTATTTGGTTAATGTTTTTAACCTGGCTGTTAATCATTATTTTCTTTATATTTTGTTTTAATGAAGTACAGACGTAACTAGCTTTAGATCAGATATTCTACACCAGAACTCTAAACCAGTGGTCAGTACAAAACCAGGACTAAACCAAGACTAAAGCAGTGCCAGATCTCTAAATCTGGGTTATTGCAGATTGTCTAAACTAATACCAGACCAAGACTAAAGCAGGACTATCAAAAACCCGTCCCATGCCAGGACTAAACCATACAAAACCTAGACTAAACTATAGGGCGACTGCAGATAATTTAAACCAGTATCAGACCAGGACTAGAGCAAGACTACAGAGGCATTATTCCACTGTCAAACCAAGAACTGAATCAGTAGGGTACCAGACCAGGACTAAGATGGTATCAGACCAGGACTAAGCCAGTATCCGACCAGGACTAGGGCAGGACTATGTGATTGTCTGACCAAGAACTGAATCAGTAAGATACTAGACTAAACCAGTACCAGACCAGAACTACACCAGTATCAGACCAGGACTACACTGTTATCAATCCAGACCAGGACTAAACTAGTACCAGACCAGTCGTGGGCCAAATTAGTATCAGACCAGGACTATAGCAGGACTATTCTATTCTCTAACCAAGAATTGAATCAGTAGACTTCCAGACCAGGACTAAACAAGTACCAGACCAGGACTAAACAAGTACCAGACCAGGACTAAAGTATCACCAGACCAGGACTAAATTAGAGCCAGACCATGACTAAACTAGTATCAGACCAGGACGAAACTAGTACCAAATCAGGACTAAACTAGAGCCAGACCAGGACTAAACTAGTATCAGACAGGACTAAAGCAATACCAGACCAGAACTAAACCAGTATCAGACTAGAACTAGAGCAGGACGGGCTGAACCAGGACCAGACCAGGACTACACCAGGACCAGACCAGGACTACACCAGTACCAGACCAGGACTTAAACCATTACCAGACCAGGACTGCTCCAGTGTCAGACCAGGACTACACCAGTATTTAAACCATTACCAGACCAGAACTGCACCAGTGTCGGACCAGGACTACACGAGCATCTGACCAGACCAGGACTAAACCAGTACCAGCCCAACCACTCCAGGACTACACCAAGATCAGACCAGTATTAAACCATTACGAGACTAGGACTAAACCTGTACCAGACGAGACCCAGACCAGCACCAAATCCCGAACTAAACCAGTGCTAAACCCTAAGGAGTCTGCAGGATTAAACCAGGTCTAAACCAGATCTAAATCAGGACTAATCTCGGAGACTGCAAGAACACAATGAACGAGTTGCCCATTCATGAGTTTCATGAATAATGGTGATTCTGCAGTAACTTCATTGCGCCGTGTTTGCCGTCTTCATTAGAACTCAAATGCCCCCCTACCCCCCTGGACCCCCTCCTCTCCCCCAGGTTCTCTGCGCTCACTTCGAGTCCTCAAGCTGCTTCTAAACTCCACAATTTGTGCACCGGAGCCCATTAGATAACGTATATAGCTGTGGTGGAAGGAGTGGTGGTTTTCGGTAGCATGCGGTGCACTGCTCACATCTGTTTTGAATGAGGCTGGAGGGAGGAGGGGGGCAAAGGCACTGTGTCGCTGCAGATGGGCCGCACTCAAAAGCCCCCCAATGGTCCCCCCCGGTGGTCCCCCCTCACGGTATTTGTCTTGGTTTCAGTTTGAGTCTAGCCCCTGCCCCCTCCTCCCCATCGCCCTGCAGTCTGCGTGTCTTTATTCAGATGGGCGTTACAGACAGTGATTGCTGCTAATTTGCACTTGACTGTGTTGTGAAGTCTCTAATTCGTGATGGTTTCTTAAAGCGGAGATATTATGCAAAATCAACTTTGTTTTAAGCATTCTACCATGTTATAATGTTGTTGCTAGGGATGTAACAATAACTGAAATATGCTGATCTCGTATCGTCAAAGGTCTCACAATAATATCATGGAGCATCACAATATATTGAATCACAAGTCTCTTTGCTTAGTTAAATAGTTCTGATGCAGAAATAGCTAAAAAACAGAGGGGACTACATAGACCATGATCCTTTGCTCCGTTTCAGTGCAGATGACATGAAGAAATAACTGTTCATTCTTTGGATTAAGTCTTGTGAAGCATTTTTAGAGGAAAAAGGAGCAGATTCACATAAAATATTGCAATAAATCTGGTACGGTGAGATGTATATGGTGAAAATATGGTACAGAGAGATTTGGATATCGTTCCATCCCTAATGACAATAAATGTTGTACCAAATGACTGGTCAAAGCATTTTAGAATGTCACTCTTGTTATTCTGTAGAATATCGTAATATCGTGAGCCTCCCACCATATCGCAATAAATATCGTACAGTGAGGTTCAGACTGTGACGATACTGTATCGTGAGACTTAGATATTGTTACACCCCCAGTTGTTTCCTCTTCAAAACATGCCTGAAGATGTTTTAGATGTCATCCATGCATGTCTGAATAATCTTGCGATCTCTCCTGGGTCCTAGTCAAACCCTCCTTACGATTAGCTGTAAGATTCTGTGCAGTGCTTCACCCACAAGCCTACTTCACCCATGCTGCAGCCATTTACAAAAAAGATACAAAATTATGATACAAAACAATACAATTCAGCTTGACAAACTGGATACATTTTCATTTCATTGTGTTAGTGCTCCGACAGGGGTGAGAGCAGATAATCAAACACATTAATCTTGTATTTATTAGATGACAGATATTACACAAAATGAACTTTCTGATCTTTAAGCCATTTTAGAATGTTGTTACCTCCTCAAACACAGACCTGGAATTGTGTTTTGTCTACATTTACAATGCTCAGAATGTTCAGAATGTTCCATCTTTTGTGTAAAATCCCTGTCATCCAAGTAAAATCCATGGCAAAAGGAGAAATTTAACCATAATAAACTTTTGTCCAGCTGTCAAATTTAATTTCTCCTATTGCCATGTCTGCAGTTCTATCATATGATGTCATGAAGTGATAGTTTTCAAGTGAACAGCTGATTTTACCTTTAGTTCAGTAGAGATCGGCAATTCCAGGGCTGAAATCATCAAAATGATTCTAGTGAAGGTTTATGGTATCTTAAATTTAATTTAAGAGAAGAACAGAGAGTACATATGCAGGATTTGTGTGTTAAACATGTGAATGAAACAAAACACAACTCGAGGTGTGTTTGTGATGAGGAAACTACATTAGAACATCAGAAAATAACGTAATATTGTCCTTTAAACCAAATTTAAACACGTGTTCATGCTCTTCACGTCTAACTTGTAACTTGGCTTTAATGGCATGTTGTGGAAACTCTCAGACAAAGCATTCACATCTCCATGGAGAGAAGCGGGTAAGGGACCCTCCACCAGAAGTTACATAATGGCCCTTTAAATAGGAAGGAGCTATAGATTGGAGATGTGTTGTGAACATGTCAGTGCGGAGCATGTGATGGGAACATGGTAATCTGGTGAGATCTGTGACCTGCCAGAACCTGTCCACATAGCACATAGCACATAGCAAATAGCACATAGCATAGACTTCAGTATGAGCAGGGGCAGTGTTGTGTTGTGTCTCTTTGTGTTCTGTTGCATGAGTTGGAGATTTAGTATGTGTGTATTGTAGGGCTGTAACAATATGCAAATTTCCTTTTAAAAAGCCTTGACGAGCCTTTGAGTCTATATTATTGTCATAGTGCACAGAATTAAGACAGAAAAGTTCTTTATAACAGTTTTTTCTTTGTGTTTTCTGCACTGAAATGGAGCAAAAGATCATGGTCTGTGTACCGTATTTTTCGGGCTATAAGTCACACTTTTTTATGGTTTGGGTGGTCCTGGGACTTACTCAGGTGCGACTTCTATATTAAAATATATAGTTTCACATGTTTGTTATTTTCACACTGACAGCCACGAGGGGGCGCTCTAGGCTTGTGTGCCAGTATCTGCTGCGCCCATTACTCCTGTACCACTGAAAATATAAAATATAGACATCAATTTATAAAGACAACTGAGAAAGACTGAACACAAGCTGCAAGTAGTGAAACATGCAGCTGAAAAGCGTAATCCAGCAGAAAGAAAGTTTGGAGTGAGGGACAGGAAAAGTGGAGAATAAAACTGCAATGAAGAAAGCACAAAAAGCTGTTATTGCTTCATGCAACACAACCGCCTCTATGAGAGCACGAGCAACCATGTCCCAAAAAAACTGCTGCAGACTTCCACTCCGAGGTCAACATATTGAAGTGTTGAAATGTCTATTCTTGGTCTTTGATTTTATAAAATAAATTTCCACCCCCAAAAAACGTGGCAGTGCGACTTATACGTGTTTTTTTTCTTCTTCATTACTAATTTTTTGGCTGGTGCAACTTATACTCCGGCGATACAGTAGTTTCCCCCATTTTCAGAGCTGCTGTTGCAATAAAACTATGAATTTAATCAAAGAGGTTTATAATTCCATAGATTGTGACAGTCCACAATAACATGAAATGTGACAACATTGACGATGCGATCTCACGATATTTCGGTTACTGTTACATCTTTAGTGTATTCTGAACAACATTTGCTAGAACCATTTTCTGACTTTGGATTCCAATTTCAAAATGCCTCATAGGACTTTAGTTGTTGAGGGAGTGAGCTGAAGATTTGGATGTTTTTTTTGTGTTTATCTGTAAAAAAGCAGATTAAACTCACAAGTCGAATCCATCTTCATATAAATACATTGTTTCCTAGTACAATTTTTCTGCATAAATAGTAGTTTTTGCCTGATACACAGAGATACAGAATAGTTTTGAGAGCTTTAGCCACACTCCCTTTTTAGTCGACCAGTCAATCTGCAGGACCTCTTTAACTCTAGTCGATTACAGACCTAATGCAGTGGCGCAGTATAGTTGCGTACACACTGGTTGCCTCTCGTCCTGCGTCTCCTCTGCACTGCCACGCGCTCCTCCGATGCTCTCATCTGCTCTGGAATGTGCTCTCCAGACCTGCTCCTGTGCAAGAGCTCCACAGGGAATACAACCAGCAACCTCCCACCAGTACAGGAACGGGTGAAGTCGCAACTGTTTTAGCCTCCCATTTCCACATGGAACCGTGTCAGAAGTCGTGCCAAATTTCAAACTCAATTTCAGACTTGATACTTGATACTCAATACCAACTCCAATACCATAATTCTCAACATTAAATGGTACACTGCAAAAACCAAAATCTAGTCAAGTTAAGAATTGAATTAAAGTTTTACCATGATTTGAGTAAATTTCACTTGACAAGTAAAAATATCTGCCAGTGGAATAGGACTTTTTGTACTTAAAATATGAAAATACATCTTACTACACTGAAGATAAGAAAAACAACTCATTGCACTGAAAATAAGGAACAAAATCGAATGTTGCTTGAATTAAGAAAAACACACTTATTCCAAAGGTAGATCTTTTTACTATTACTTTCAAGTTGAATCTACTCAAATAAAGTCAAATGTTCTTAATTTAAGTCATTTTAACTTAGCTAGATTGTTGTTTTTTCCACGTGGTCTTATATATGTGTAATCCCTCAGTGGTGCAGGTAGGTTCCATAGTGCTCCATGGGTGTACACTAGTCTATGTGCTCTTATACTTCTTGTGACACAACTCCAGATCATTCTAAAACTATTCAGGAAAACTATTCAGGTTTGTTTTTGTCCTGTGAATGAGTACACGCTGCATATTTCTTGGATCTGGCCAAGATTTTAAATCTTATATCAGGTGTTTCATCTTGTTTTCAGATTTATGATCTACTTACTCGTTCTGAGACTATTTTATCTTAAAATAACTTGTCAAATAAAATTATCTTGTTCACTACTTTTAAGTCATTTTATGATAGATATAAGTGTTTATATCTTAAATTTTGGCCAAGCTTTTTTGCAGTGTGGGTACTTGTTCAAATGAATATCTACTTTCAAAACTAGTTTTAGTTTCGATTTGTATGTGATTTTCCATTCTTTTGCAAACCTAGTGCTTGTAATATCTTCACTGAGATTGAAGTATCGCACAAAAAGGGAACAGACTGTAAAGATAACACAAGAGTGCAGAAAGAAAACTGTATATTTGTTTGGAAGATTTTACTTTTTAACAGTTTTTCATTTACAGCTGATAAACCAAAATGTTCATATTCTAAAACACCTATTTTTGTATTATCTTGTAGACTGTATGAAGGTTGTTAAAACTATTGAAAATCAGATACTAATCGATACTCAAACTAGTATTGAATGTATAAAATGACAGAGGGATTACACAGATATAAGGCCACATGGGATTAGAAAAGAAAGTTCTACTATTTAATGTTGAAAATCACATTCTATGGTCTAAATAAAGAGTGTTTTTATTATTCTCAACACTACGCTGTATTCCCCGTCTCTATGAAAAATACTATGACTAAAACGCCTAAAACTGACTAAACACATTTCGTCGTCACAACACAAGTCGTCATAGCTCTAACATCAGGCACAGAGTTGACTCAGGCTGAGGTGAGCACTATGGTTCTGTGGAAGATCAGGTCTGGTCTGAACATGATCCAGGTTTGTCACGGTTCTGGTTTATGGAGGGGCGTTCAGGTGTGCGCTCTATATTTGGAGTTTGATTTGGAGCGTTCCGCCGTGAGCCAGAGGTGCTTATGTTTTATGGGCTGAGGTGAGGAGGAGAGCCCTGGGTAGACCTGTTTGTATCGCTCACAGTTGTACTATGAGCTAATGTTATTGGAAGTGTAAGATACTAAAACTTCAAACTCGATTTCAATACTAAGGAAGACCATACTGAATACTCAATACCCATTTCAATGCCACATTTTCAAGACTAAATAGTAGTAATATTATGTCTTTTTAAATTAGATTGTTTTGTTTCATTCACGTTTGAGTAACCCGTTATTGTTAGTCTGTCTACATCTCAGTGTGATGTGATGTCATGAAGTGTACAAATAAACAGCTTCTTTTACCTTTGCGACCATATTGTCTTAAATCTTGCCGATATGGGCCGATATTCCTCATGAACATGTTTTACCTTGTTATAAAGCATAGTCTCTATTTTCTGTCAATTTAATCCAATTTACAGACAGATAAATGTCGTAATATGTGGCTCCACATCAGGATTTATCTGCTGACTCATTTGTTTGTGTCTGTGATGCCATCCCGCCCCTGAACGCACCCCTACATGCGCTTGTTTACAGCTGCAGCCGTAGATTCACGTGAACAACACTGAGATTATATTCTTGTTCCGGACGCTCAGTGTGAGTCTGGATTAAAAGGACAGTTCTTGATGCAGACTTGTGATCTGAGAGGAGCCTGTGTGAGGCTGAGTGTTGAAATGTGTCTGTTTTGAAGCTCGTTTTGGTTCTTTCTCATTGGTTAGCGATTAGCTGCTGTAGCTCGCACACATAAACAGGCTGTTTGCTGACTGTAAAGTGGCTATAGTGGCCATATATATGTTACTGGACACACTGATATGTAAATGAGCTGTGAATAGAAGTGTGAATTATCGGCATTTAGCGTCATTAATTACCGCGGCACACACGTATTTACCGCTAAAAGCTAACAGCAGTAGTTTACTTACAGTACTTTCTTTACAGGTGAGAATATCGTACAAAAACACCATTAGGCTGACCGACTGTCTTTAAATATGACGTAAAGAGGCAGAAGAACAATAAATGTCGCCTAAATAAACCCAACTGAAAATCCAATAGAGCCAAACTTAAGTTTTATAAACAACTGAAGATTTACAGTGAATTGAACGTCATGAGTATATCGGCAGCTCCAACTCCCATTTTATCAGTATTATATCGGTCGGGGCCCCAGTATGGAGTTTAAAAATACAGTGGAGCACTTCCTGATCCACATAATATAATATAAGGTGGAACAGAGCGTTTTGTGTTTGAGCCTTGTGTCCCCTGTCCCAGCAGATTTATACAAAACCAGTGATTTGTCCAAGTTTTATACAAGAAATGTCCCAGGTGTCCTTATTTTTAACCAATCTGATCCTGTCAATAGTAAAGAGAGGCATAAGCTGCCATTTGTTTAGGTAAAATACAGAAAAGCTGCTTAAAAATGACCAAAACACAAAGAAAATGTGACTGACTACTGACTCATGTTTTAGTCATGAATGGGCCAAGTGCCAAATTTTCTTTAATTACGCACTCGTTTCACAATTGTATTTTTACCAGCCACCACAAACAGTAGGCCTACTTCAATAGTGAATACTTGTATTTTTGTACCCCTTTATCTGTGCTTTTACTTAACTAACTAAACTGAGTACTTCATCCACCGTTGCTGAGTGGTTAGCCTGTTGGAATGCCTCTGGGAACCCTGGAAGAACTTGCAAACTCCATCACCTAAAATCAGTGCACTAACACGTCCCTGTCCCCGGTGCTCTGTCCATTATCTGTCCCTGAAGCCTGCTATCTCCCGTCCTCCGGTAGTGGTCTTATCCTGACACTTCCAATGGCGTAAAAACATCTAGCACAGAGGTCACCAACCCTATGCCCGCGGGCACCCGGTCGCCCGTGAGCCCGTCTCAGTCGCCCGCCACTGTTCTGTTTCTAAAAATAGAACAGGTCGACTTATCCACAGGCTGTGTACTTTAATCCAAAGCCCTCGTTAAAACAGTTCGAAACCGTCCTAGATCGACACAAAAAAGTCACGTAGGGCCTAAATCCCCAAAAATCTCTCAACAAAAAAAAAAGTAAATCCACAGGGCCGCAGCGGCGGAGCGCGTTCACCTGCGCAGCTCGTCAGCGCGTTAAGGTGAAGTATTTGGACCGGTCTCACCCGCTGCGCTGGGTCCTAACTCTCTGCTCCTCAGCTCCTTTTTTTTCTCGGTCCCCATCGATTCGTTTCGATTAGTCCGTTTAAGGTCCAAGGTCCCGGCCAAGCGCCAGCGGCACAGCGGTGAGTTTGGGGCGGCGTGCGCGCGCTCACACGTGCGCAGATATATACGGGCGATCAGCTGATCAGATAAACAATAACAAAACACTGCGGCCACAAAGCCCTTTAGAAATAATTACATGTACAACTTCTGTTGCCTGTGCTACAGTACGAAACTGAGAAGTCCCAGTTGGAGGTGAGCCAAAGTAAGGCACATTTACTCTGGGCATTTACAAAGAGAAAGTGTCCTGCACTTTGCCTCAGTGCAAAAAGTTCTAAATGACAATGCATCTGCATCTGTGGTGTTTGATAAGGTAGCAGAAAAATACTGCCAAGTGATTAACAGACTGATGCAAGAGTTTGAGAAGAGTGATTTTGATCAAATGGAGCTATGTGTGTCATTCATTTCAAATCCCTTTAGCGTCAGTGTACATTACCAACACAGCTGAGAAACTAAGTACAACCTTCAACTTGGTTGCAGGGCAAGTAGAAATGGAAAGAGTGAGTTTTCAAAATGACCTACACCCCAAAGCCCATCTGGGTAACCCAAACTTTTGGAACCTAGTGGACACAGAGAAGTACAAAACTGTCTGTACAGCAGGTATGAAGGCTGGTTGCCTTTTTGGATCCACTTATCTCTGTGAATCAGCCTTTTTGAACTAACTGATTCACATTTGCAGGAGTCACTGAGAGTGGCAGTGTCCAACTAAACACCAGAATACAGCAAACTATAACAAAATGGAGTGCCAAGATTCTCATTAACTGCAACATAGTTTAATAGAGGGTTTTTGTTAAACACGTTACCAGATTATTGCTGTTACCAGGATGAAGTGTCTGTTTTGTTTAAAACAAAAATGAGAAGAGTACTACTATTAAGTATACTACTACATTACAACATAATTACTACATTACATTACTACATTAATAATGAATTTGTGACACGTTCATTAATTTGCAGAAAATAAATGTCGCTTTGACAAATGTGATCAAGTAACTAACAAATGGTTACTAATGCAGGTATAGAATGTAATAATACAGTGTAATAGTGTATTTTTTAGTCTTGGATTATCTGTATTCAGCTGGTAGCCCTCGTAATATTTGATGATATTAAGGTAGCCCTCAGCTCTGAAAAGGTTGGTGACCCCTGATCTAGCCCCTCTCCTCCACAGCCCTGTCTCCAGTGACCGTCTCGCTGCCCCACACCCCCACCCCCTGTGCTCAGCCCGGGGGGGAGGGAGGGTCCGGTCAGTGAAGACTGGACAGTTGACCTATGATGTCACACACAGGCAACAATGGACTTCAGAGTTAGCATTACTCACATACGTCAGCCCCTGTAGAGCAAAACAAGTGTACATTTATGTAACAGGGCTCTGGCATCACCAAACAGTGCAGTAAAACTCAAATTCAGTAACTTTGTGTTGCCATATTCTCCTGATACTTTGCAGCTAGTGACATTAACACAATCTGACTAAGATGATTTTGTGCTCTTAAACAAGTCTCACATATAAAATAACAGTCACAGCTAGGGGAGTAACGATATCCAAGTCTCACAATACGATATCGTCACAGTATGAACCTCACGGTACGATATTTATTGTGATATGGTGGGAAAGCTCACGATATTAGGATATTCTACAGAATAACAAGACTGACATTCTAAAATGCTTTGAACAGTCATTTGGTACAAAATTTATTGTCATTAGGGATGGAACGAAATCCAAATCTCTCTGTACCATATTTTCACCATAAACATCTCACCGTACCAGATTTATTTTAATATTTTGTGGAGGCACAAAACTGTGAATCTGCTCCTTTTTCCTCTAAAAAGGTCTAAACCAAGTCTAAACCAGCACCAAACCAGGACTAATCTTGTACTTGAAAGTGAGAGAAAGAACCCGACTCCGTGGAGCAGGGCGTTTGCAATCGGCCGACAGCTGCACTTACCCCCAATGTGTGCGGAGCTCTGCCCCGGTCCTTTCGCCTGCACTCACTTTAGTTTACTCCTGGTTTAGACCTGGTTTAAACATTTAGACATTTAAGTTTTAGGCTATTTTTTATTTTTTCATATCTTCTGTGTGGAGAAGTGGGTGGGTACAGCGTACTCCTCCCTCAAAATGATATAGACTTGTTTCTTGTCGATTCCCTGGTTGTTCAGCATCTTTTCTATCACCTGCTGGAATCCACTCTGCTCTGT